>OZ038486.1:98774732-98819732 GCA_964036315.1 Acanthosepion esculentum
ATTCAGTAAATGGTGAAGGCCCAACGGCAATTGAAAACAATTTCAAAATTTTCTCGAGTAGTTTGTATTCTTCTTTAAATAGGAAGGGCGCCAGTATTATGCTGATCATATAATCGTAATGAACACTGAATTGGAGAATCAGTATACTGCACTCACAACATAAATTGAGCCAAATTCCGTTACCCTGTACGTGTATACATTATAGGAAATAATCAATATAAAAAAAGATCCAGTGGCGTTTACCGCTCGGCCACGGAGCATGCAAAAATATTAAAAGGATAAAATTATTTTTAAAAAATGGAGAACACTAACATTTCTCATTTTATCCATATTATTATTATTATTATTTACATGTTTTCATTTTCTTTGATGATCGTGTAATGGATAGAGGCATAGAAAGAGCAATTGAAGAGCCGAGTTCTAATTCCAGTGTTGTTCTTTATATTCGTTTACAGGCAAATCCTCTTGGGAATGGTATGAATGTATCAATTCCTCCTGCCGCTATAGGCTAAATAGATGACTATCTAGCCGTGATTATCAAGCAGTTTAGGAGAAGGAGAGTTCTGAGTGCAAAGAGGTAACGACTAAATTACTATTTGCATATTGGTAAAGCATGGAATCAGAAAGCTTAGCCTGCCATTATTACGGAAAAGACATAGGCAGGAGGATGTTAGATGTGCTCAATAGCAGAATTCAACAGACCGGATTTGCATTGAACGGCAATAGTGTCACGCAGAAGATCTTTTATGTTGGCCAAGGGATGATACCTAATTATGCCGAGTTAGCCAAAAATGCTGGAACATATACAGTGGCGTTTTGTGTCTCGTAATATATACGCTGCCGAAACCTGTATGATGACTCACATAGAGAGAACTGCAAAGAGTTTGTTGGTGCTATAGATCGTCCTGACGGACGACTTAGTCACTTCTTTAGTTTTTGTTTTACAATAGCCAAAAGCCATTCCATGTGGGGGGAGGCACTGAATGCGGTTGACATAAAGGAGGACAAAGATGCAGTAAGAGATATATGGGGATATGTAGGATAGATAACGGTTGGCTTTATATGGTTAATGATGATCATGGATTGTGTTGCATAACTATTTGTGAAAGAAGAAGAAGTCTGAATGACCTTCCTCCTTACTAATGGAATACAAAGGGAATAAGTCCGAGTCGATTCTATGTACGTGGTCTGGTGTATTGTGGCTGTAAACGTTTTTACGCGTTCGGTGTTGCCACGTCTTTATTTGTTTATTCATCTTATCACTTGTCGATGTACAATGAAATTGCACAAACACAACACAAATGAAAAAAAAAAACAAACAAAAAAACACGCACAGCATCGAATAAATAAAATTTATGACGTTTAAAATATACTGGAAATTGTCAGCGTGCTATTTTTCATTTTAAACCCGACCCAAGGCTAAAAATCTTTCCTCAAGCGTTAACAAAGAACATGAGCGGTAACGGTTCAGATAAGCTGTCTTTAATTATGTTTTCTACTATGCTGCGTAGAAATTTACCAATATGCCAGCGAGTAGCCGATCACTAGGTGGGCAATATTTCAAACCCTCTGGAGGTTACGGCATCACGATCTCAACAGAGCAGTGAAAGATGGTCATCATGAGCTCCATTTTGTGAATGCATTTATTTCTGAGAATTGGCTGCGGTTTGTTTTTTGTTTTTTTTACGGCCTATCAACCGCAATGGATCATTTAATGGCGACAACTATTTTTCCTGGTAATATTTTTGTTTTGTCAAAAATGTATTTCTGTTAATATTTTTCCTCAAAAATGTATAGGTGATAATATTATTTTTCAAAACCGTATAGCTGGTAATATTATTTTTTCAAAAGCGAATAAAATAAAGTAAAATATTGCTGGTAGTATTTTCTTTCTTCAAAAATTTATTACTTGTAATAATTTTTTACAAAGTATTTCTGGTATTAAAACATATTTTTACACCTTTATAATGCCTTTTACCTCAGTTTCTGTGTTACCTATTTACCTATAGCTGGGACCCTAATAGGTGCTACAACCCTGGGTCAGGCTGGACCTGGGAACACCAGCAATTAAGAGGTTGTTCCACTCTCCTCAAAGTCTCCTGATCAGAAGCCTTGCTGTTGGACATCGTTTTATCGTCTTATACTGGACTCGGATGTAGTGTATCGTCATACCCAGGACGCCCCATTGGATGGGGTCTTACTCCTCTGAAGAGTTGCAGTCGACGTATTCTACAACCCCAGCCGACAGGGCTAAATTGGCTGTGAATAGAGTTAATGCAGTGCCTTCTTGACTGTCACGATGAAATCAGTCGTCAAAGGGGGGATCCTTTGCAGTGGATAAGCCTAGAAAGTTCATTCTAATGACCCTCTCCAAAAAAACAAAAAAAAGACGAAGATATAGATTTTCTCTAAAGTCCATCATCAGATGCTTTCTTGTAAGCTTTATAAAGCACGGGTATTCCCTAAGCTCCATGCACCCAATCTTTTTATCTCACACTTGTTGGCCTCCTCATCAAACTCCAAAACTAGTCTAAAAACAGTAATGTCGTCCGCATATTTTGGGGATGGATATAGACGCAGATACAAGTGTCGATGGTCTATAGAAGAGGGATTAATATACATCTCTGTAGGGCATCAGTGTTTAGCATGAAATTTGGAGAGATGCAGGTCAATTCTGACAATTTGCTGAAAAATTCTTAGAAATTTCTTAACCGAATGACAGATGGACTGAAAATGTCTACCTTTTGTGTGCACTGTGCTCTGTCTCCTCGGGATGATCGTATTTAAGGCTGAAGTCAACACATGTATTCCCATCTTCTATACGGAAGTGAACGACAGTCGGAATGACACCATCTTTCGGTCTATTCGTTCTCTATGCAAAGCGGCATTGGCCAAAAGGTGACGACCAACTAGCCTTGATATCCCGCCGGAAAAATCTTTTTAAAAGACTCCATACTTTCACCAAGAAATCGTAAAGTAAATTCTATAAATATAGTTTATTTATCTCCTCACAGAATCACTTCTTTATTCTTCTGAATAGATAGGTATTCTCGGGAATGTTAGTGAAGTGTTTTAACCCTATCTTCACATTGGTTTTGAATTCATATTTCTGCTTGTAGACTGCAAAAGTAATGGATCATGTCGATACTTGTACTTGATTTACCGTTGCAAATTCCTGAGTCGTTATCTCTAACTTTAACTCTACGTACTCGACTATAATTAAGTTCGAAATAGGCAATATGGCAAATACTCGACCTGATACAGTGAACACAACCTGCCTTCTACCTGGTGAGTTAAAAACTCCATATAGAGATAACTATTTTGCTTTCAGTATCTGCCTATATCTCTAAGATGAGGTATTATGTACATTCGGAACTATTGTCCTCATGTTTGTCGCCATATTTATCACAACTTTTCGGCCCTTCAGTATCTGTCAATATTTCTGAGATGAGGTATTATGTACACAATTTACATTATTCGGACTATTGTCCTCATCTTTTCGGACATATTTATCACAACGTTTCGACCGTTGTACGCTCCGGCCTTCTTCAGGTAGACTGTTCTAGTTCCACGTCTCATGTTTAATGGATGTCAGTGTCCTCAAGGACACATGGCAGTAGTGGATGAAGGCGTTAGATCCAGTGAGAGTACCCAAAGAATGTGAGTTCAGTACCCGGTTCAGGCAGTGGAGAACTTGGAGAGGGAAATTAACAGGAGATAACTGATAACTGACATCCATTAAACATGGCATGTGGAACTTGAACAGTCTACCCTAGTGAGCGAAATAAAGAGTTAGGTTCGACATTCCAACTACCTACAACGGCCGAAACGGTGTGATAAATATGGTGACAAAGATGAGGACAATTGTCCGAATAATGTAAATGGTGTATTTTGCTTTCATTCTTTGTTTCAACTGAGACTGTAAGTCCTTATATTCAAAACGGTAAATAAGAAATGCACGTTCAGAGAAATGGCACCTGAAATTAAAAAAACGCGATCTGGCCGTCTCTCTGCTTCTCTCCAAATCTACTTCGGTTCGATCTGCCTAAATAAAGACCGTTTCTCGTTCTTTTACATCATATGAATTTTGTTTCTTTATTGATCCGAAGCCGTGATAAAAAGCCAGCCTCTAGAATCAAACGACACCTCATCTTGTAAACCGCTTCCGACTATAATCAGCTGTAATTTTCCGTCATAAAATATTCTTATATCACCTTAGTTTTGTGGTAACATTCGTTCACTGCTCTCATGTCAACGAAATCATTCATGTGATATGTGAAAACCTCGGCTAGGACTTCGCAGGAGGAATTAGAATTTGATTTGCCAGAGATCAAACCACCCGCACGTATATTAAGCTGCTAACGTCAGATACCATGTGCTATTGATCAAGGCGATAGTGAATTAATACCCTGGGCCTCTTCCTGCTGGGATTGGCTGTAAATGTCTACCTTCTGCTCTATTATGATCGATCTTTGGTCAGAATACTTTCATCTTTATTGAATCTTTTGGCAAACGGTCGTAATTATTTTTTAACTCGTTTGCTTAGAGCAGAAATAAATTTTCACAAAGACTTGGATCTCAGAGTACCGACTGTATGGGCCGTTGAGAATAATAATGATTGATAGATAATGATAAATGCAATCGATAATATTACAGATAATAATAATAATAATAATAATAATAATAATAATAATAATAATAATAATAATAATATCAACGTAAGGAAGAAAAAAGAATGGGAGGAAGAGAGATGGGAAATGATCTAAGGGAACACAGAAAACGCGAAGAATGTTTAAATCATTGAGATTGGAATATGCACGTCGTTATGCACATCGTTATGCTGCAAAATAGTATTATTGTCTTTTGTCTTCTGAAATGATTAATTTTCATTTCAGGCAATCGTACACAGGCAAGTATTCTTTTGTATGCACATCCATGAATAGAAATTTGAAAACTCTAAAAATCGGACTATTTTTTAAATAATAACTTTTCACCCATATAAAGATCCAAGAGCCACTTGAGGAAAAAATGGTGAACTCGAGACTTGAAGGAATTACGATTGTATTAATAGGGAAGGAATGCTCTTGGAAGTTGATTCCATAATGTAGCGATACGTAGGAAGGAGCTATTTGAGTGGAAATTAGATATCGCCAATGGTATACGAAGGGAATGAGGGTGGTTCCGTCAAATGTGCGTGATTTGACGATCTTTAGCCGTGAAGTTTAGAATCCGTGGAGCTAAAGAATATAGTTTGTCGCAACACTTTCTGTAGAAATAGCGATAGAGTGGTGAGAGGTTTGCGACATTTCATCTATGGTAAAGTGGTTTTTGGCCTATCTCAAGAATAAAAGGTGAAGACCGGTAGCCTTCACCGATATATGGCAACAGTATTCCATTTTCGACCTGATCTAGCTGTTGTAAATGTAGAGGGTTGCAAGAGGACCCAGGTACTTACTGGAGCGGTACTGGGAAGCGGCCATTTGTCCAGCACGTATGCGACGAATTCCTCTTCAGAATGAGTTAAGTTTATGCCCCAAGAGACACTCATATAGAGCCTCCGGTATAAAATATCCGTTCATCGCGATAGGGACCGTTGAATCTAAAGAATTACTACAAGGACAAAAAAATATTGTAAAATAGCAATAATTGCTTGGGACAAACAATTCAGGATATTGTGGAGAAACATAATCATATAAATCTTGAAATGACATTACGAGGTGAGTGTGTGTGTGTGTGTGTGTGTGTGTGTGTGTGTGTGTGTGTGTGTGTGTGTGAGAGAGAGAGATAGAGAGAGAAAGAGAGAGAAAAAAAGATGTATCACAAAATATATGCCAACGTTTACAACGTATTTTTCAATATTTTTTCTGGGTGCAACATAGATGTAAATTCATTTTATTCTGATTGCTGACCAAAACTACTAACCCTGTTTTGAAAGATTGTTCAAACAAATTGTACAATGCGTCTTACATCAAAAGAGAAGGAACAGTTCTAGACAACCATAAACATTATTCAGGAATAACGTGTATTCCCCTCAGAACCCACGTGAGAAAAATTCTACTAAAACATTAACATTAATCGTGAAAAATCATTTACAAGGGGTTTGTGATTGAATGTCTCCTTGAATTATTTGGAAGATAATGATAATCCACGACTAGTTTACGTCCTCAGAGTGGATCAACTTGACTGTCAAGATTTGAGGTCATATCTTGATTATAAGTTTTTCAGAGGACTGATTGCACTAATCATTAGTTTTAGTTACCATCTGTATTCAACAAAAATGAGGCCTCTTGAAATTTTTAGGCGACTGAGTTTGTCTTGCGAAATGATTGCGATGGCAGTAATCATTATCTTACTCGAATAAGGAATAGTTATCGGGATACATGAGTCTATGAACGGGAGCAAATATTCTCAAAGCATTGCAAGCTTGCAATCAAATGTCAACCTTTTGTATATACTCGGAGAAGAGTACCACGTGAACTCAGCCCATATCTTTAGTGAGTCATCACTATGCTTTGGGGACAACTGATGTTCATTAATTCATGCTCTATAACAAACCCAAACCCTGTCATTGAGTTGAACCATATGGAGGCTTAACTCATGGGGCAACTACAGTTTGTCAAATTCTGGGTTTTAATAAAGTCACAATCCCATGTACAGAGAGGGTTTTTGTGGTTATAACAAGGAAATCACAGTGGAAATTCTATCACCATATGAGCTAAAAAAAACTGAAGTGGCCACGAAGACATGCGTCTGGTAAGTCCTGTATTTAATGTACATGCGATCTGCGGCAGTGTATTTTATATCCATTATTGCAGATACTCTCGACGGCACAATCTACAATGAACGTTAGATCCAACCGTCAGGTTTTCCCGTTACCAAAATGGACCCGTAGATAAAGGAATAAAAAATGTCCCTACAATTTCTTAAATGAGAAATCCCATCTGTCTTGTACCCATAATTATAAACTTCCATTGCCATGAGTAATTAAGCATTGGATCTTATTTAGCCAATCAGCTTATTGTAGTAGTAGTAATAGTTGCTGTAGTAGTGTTATGTACCCGTTTGTCTCAAGAGATAAAGGTAGCCTCCGGTTTGGTTAACCTCCAGCACTTTGTTGGTGAAACTGGAGTCTCTTCTCTAGTTTTCATACCTGGGCAATGGTACAGAGAGTGTTTGCGCTGCTCAGACTACATGCCACGTGCCTCGGCCTTATGGACAAGTTCCAAATGAATACAGGGCATTAAACTTGGGGACATTTTGACTGGAGGTATTACCAGAATGTTGTCAGTTATTGACAGACAACTGCATTTGGGATTCCAAACTGGGTTTTCTCTTCTGTTTGGATTAACCTTTTCTCCGGTTGGATATGAACGCAAAAAAGAGAAGGTTTTAAATCAAGGTCTTTCTCCCCCTATATAGGCTGCCTTCCTGGGCTATCGAACTCACGTTACTCTAAACAGCTGCTTATGAGGCGCTAGTTTTTCACCTTCGCCCATTCTCTGGCTTGGAGCACGAATTAGTTGTCAGAGACGCATGTCACTGAAGCATTTTATAGACAGTTGGACCTTGTTCCCAACATCACCTCAGGCTATGACAACCTTGGAAACATATGTAATGTACGAATATAAAGATTATACACATTACGTTTTTTAGAAGCTTGGAAAAATTAACCTGTTTAAATGTATTTGGATTAAAATATACATAAACGACTTTTACCCGACAATAGATAAACGACTTAAATGAGCTTTTCTTTGTCATGGAAAACCATAAATGAAAAACAGAAGATATTCTTTAAATGATCTCACTCGAAGCATGGCGAAAATGCCATTAGAATGCAGGGAGTTAAAGGGACTGAAAAAAGGATTTGAATACTTTAATGGGGAAGACTGAGTAAAGGACAAAAAAGGGACAGGGTACAAAAGAATAGAAGATGGGGATCGATGTTAAATTTACAGTTTTGAAGATTGTATTTATCAGGGTAGCAATAAGTCGGAAATGAGTTCCACAAGTGAGAAGTGCCTTAAAAGAATGTTAGAATAGAATTGTAAGTTTCATCTAGCTAGTTCAACAGTAAAACGGTGAGACCTAGTTGCCAATCTAGTAGCACGGTTCAATTCATGTAGTCGGGGTTCAAGGGGAAAAAAATGCACCATATTCATAGGAAATGTAAAAGAAAACTACGTCACGTCGGTGAGAAAGTGACTAAAGTCGAGATACCTGGGCAGAATTGATTACATTAAAAAAAAATTGGGGTTTAATCAAGAATCTTTAGATGTACAGTAGGAGCAGCAGATAGGACATGGCAGCATTATTCAATGCAAGGATGAAAGATAGATTTATTAATGTGCAAGATGGAATTTTACACTGAATCATGTCACTGGAAAACGTGAGGTCAACAAAGCGTACAGTATTACTCTCCTGGCGTTTAGAATCAGCCATGCTGATGTTCGGCAGAGAAGGTTTTCTATTCATATTTTATTGAATTTACGTAAGCACTAAAATTACCGAACACGTCTCTGACTTTTTTGTTTTTATTTTAAGAGAGTTAATAAGAATAATAAGAAATACAGAACCCAGGTCAAGTATTACCCACAAGTTGGGCTTAGTATAAATTATATAAATGAATGTCGATTAATCGAATGAAAAAGTCTCTGTCGTACCGTATAAACTCGACATTTATTCTTGATAAGATATCGACCTATGATTATATCGTCTAAAATGACATTTCAAAGCATGGACCCATCTGCATACATTGTTTTCTAATCGATAAGTCTACAAAATACGATATTACCAAAACTAGTACAAACGCCTCATAATAACCATGTGCCTAACGATTAGAGATTAAATCCAAATGCATCAAAAAACACACTATTTATGTCCTTGTAGCCTAATGAATATCAATGTTGGTGAAACGTGAGTTGTTTTTTTAATAATGTTCTATTCATGTTTTTGTAATGAGGTATATTAACTCATTGGAACTGTTATTTTACAAATTTTATCACAGGCGTGACTTTTCGAGAAAATGCTTCTGAATGCTTGAAGATGGGTCATCCTGGGAACGACGATGATCTACATCCACGAAGAATGCCTCCAGATCGGGAGAATTTGAGGACGCTGGAACCAAACCTTAAATACTATATTCCCAGGTTCATTCCGAACCAGGATAGTAGGATCGCAGCTATCGGCAAATAATTAACCCCAAATTTATGAAAATATAAAAAAAATATATTTGTATAGTAAAAATACCAGCAATTCATTTTTTCAAAAAAATTACCAGCAATACATTTATATATACATATAACCTGAACAAAATAAAATATGAAATCACCACAAATATTCTTAAATGCTTATAATTGATAACAGAAGCCACTGGTTTATACCAACAACTTCCCATACTTAATACTTCTCGTTTTCACTCTCGCGTGTTCATGTGTGACGTCATGATCCGCGGTGCGATTTTCGCTTCCAGCGTATTGTATGTACGACTCGGTCGTTGCTTGGAAACCTTTCATGCAACAAAAACAGTCTATCATTATTGTTTTGCCCGTGTATTGTTTAATATATTGAAATGTAATGGCCATCATTGATAATGGCTTATATAAGCCGAAAGCTTAGATAGGATTAAAAAACATGTATCAATATAATGATTTTCGTTCAGCTTTCAATGATAATGTTATTAAGCTTATCAGACAATATGAAAGGAATTTACTTAAAATAAATCGACAAAACGTGTCTATATTATTTAATGAAACATGTATCAATATATATATATATATATATATATATGTCATATATATGTATATATATATATATATATATATATATATATATATATATATATATATATATATATATATATATATATATATATATGTCAGCACACACAAACACACACACATATATAGCCTATTTCCCTGGATCACAGCTGCTCAGTGTGGCTACAGATCCGATTGCTTCAAGCCGATATATATATATATATATATATTTATATATATATATATATATATATATACCAGTAATACATTTGACTCTCAACAAAAATCCTCTTTAAAATAAGAACTTTCATACAAAGAATGCATATATATATATATATATATATATATATATATATAGTGTGTGTGTGTGTGTTCCAATAATTTAGATCGATTTTAAATGTAAATTAAATTTAAGCGTCTAATGATGTTTTTCTTTCAAATCTAGCAACTTATGTATTTGCCAATTTCAACCATGTAATGTTTAAAAATCAAACAAGTGTTAAAGTTTACCAGAAAAATCGATAAAACTGAATGTGGGTACGAATTTTTGCAAAAACCAAGGCAAAGTTAAAAGCAAACAATTTTTCTCTGGATGAGCTAATGCTCTTTGCGCCTAATGCAAAACATAACTTATGTTACGAGATTTAAGTAAAGTGCTTGATAGTTTTCCTGCGACATGGGCTTCACACAAAAAATAGAAGAACCGGTCAAAAATCGTGTTTTTCGTACTACGTAAAATAAAACTTGAATAACTTCCACATTTTTATACGTTTTTCTTCAAACATGTCCCAAAAAATTGCCATCATACAAGAAATTAGACAATGTGACTTTATTTCCGCTCGCTTCCCTGCGTATAACGAAAATCACAGAAAAAGTGTTTAAAAAGCGCGTTTTTCGGCCATAACACCTTGCTTTTTCATCCGATGCTTCCCAAAATTCCCATGTATATTACGTATGACACACAAAGTGTCTTGCATGAATGTTTGACTTACATTATTACAGTTAAGTAAACAAAATCTGCAGCAATATAGGTCCATATTCGGCTTTTGCCTTTTAGCCAATAGTTTCTTTATATAATTCTATTCTGTACTGGAATTAGAACAACATTTGATGCAAAGATTTTTTCAGAAGTATTATCGAAGTGCTAAAAAGGAAATAGTACCGAAGAAGCTCTTATTAATCCTAACTTTAGTGTAAATGTGCGAAGAAAAGGAGTTGAATCAAGCTCTGACACTTCTTACATGTTTTTCTTTGAGTATTAGATTTGTGAACAATGCCATACTATTTGAAAGTTATTAAGGCTATAGGAAATTTATTGAATATCTAAAATATTTAAAACAATTAACCCCGAGCAACAACCGTAGAAGAAGGTCCTTTCGATGGAGTCCATTTATTAAGAACAATCAAATATTTGCGAACGACATACCGTAAAAAAGATGGGGTGGGAGTCGCTTAGTATACTAATGGATGTTGCATGGAAGCGGAGACGCAGGCATGCACTTCTAGACATGGAATGTGGGTATACAGGGGAGTGCGGTTATAGAATTGCAGGCATGTACACTCGTGAAACGCTGGGTACCTAGGCTTATATATATATATATATATATATATATATATATATATATATATATATATATATATATATATATATATATGTATATATATATGTGTGTGTGTGTGTGTGTGTGTGTGTATTGGGTAAAAATATATGATATTATCGAAAAAGTTAAACCGTTACACAAAATCTTTTATACTTTGTCATACATTTCCTCAACAATATTATTCTTGATATATAAAAAAAACTTATATATCGTTAACTTATATATATATATATATATATATATATATATATATATATATATATATATATATATATATATATATATATATATATGTGTGTGTGCTATTTATTTTAGGATATCATGTATCTCACCAGACGATTATAAATTACTTCTGAGTGAACGATATATTTTGATTTAAACCTCGGTATAAATTTAGGTTTAAATCTAAATAAATCGGCTGATGAGATGCATTGATGCGAATCGAACACGACTGCAATTGTGTAGCGATTTGGCTGTAATATCCTAAAATAAAAAATATTGCTCTACTTTGTATTGAGCCCTCCTTTAAAATGTTACAAACGTTGGGATTGTACTCTATTCGTTCTCATCTTACCTGGACATATATATATATATATAATTACACACACACACACACACACACACACACACATATATATATATATATATATGTATATATTATGAAATAGAAAAGTCCGACAATTATTTTTAAGACATTTTTATGTTTATACTTCTTTTTATCTATACAAATATGTAAGTAAATGCTCTGTTTTAAACAACATTTACCAGCCTGAATGTCCGAGAAATCTTCATAGAAAATATTCGTTCTAAGACAGGATTCGCACCTGTATCCTATACGGAACCGTCATATGGCCTGACGTGCTCTTCACCCATCGAGCCACAGACAATCGCTCGATTAGCAAGGCCGAATTTACTGCCTTTAAACTTTAAAATTTCTATGAAATAATTTGGGACATTCAATCCTGTAAATTTTGTTTAATACTGTTTATTATAAACAGTTCAATTACTTAAATATTTGTATCTATAAAAAGAAAGTATAAGCATACAAATGTCTTAAATATATATATATATATATATATATATATATATATATATATATATATATATGTATATATGTACATATATATATATATATATATATATATATATATATATATATATATATATATATATATATATATATATATACGTTCCTGTAAATTATTCAATTCAGTTTTTTCCACCATGTGCGTTTTTATATATAGGGATACAGGGGTTAATTATTTGTCCTTACATTCGAATATTGCTTTGAGCCAGGAATGCAAGATTTGTACATAATTTTGAGTGTTTGAATTTTCACCGTTTAATATAGTGAACAATTTAAAATTTTGGGTTCATTTATATCAAACAAAGCATGGAGATTTATCACATTTTCATGTTATTTATTACACAAATTCTTTGTGGACAGTAATTAAACGGAAGTCCTACAATTTTTTTTTCAATTCGATGCCTTCAAGAGCATAAATCACAACTGGAAATATGTATGTTTCATATATTTTGCTTTCAGTGTGCCCGTTTTGAATCTAGTATTTTTTTTAACTGCTCACCCTAGGCCGCCATTGGACCTTATTGCAATTGCATATGTGTTGGAAACTGACAGTTTATATCTTACACATACAAATGCAATGAATTGTTTCTAAGGTTTATTGCAAATTGTTATATTTAATGTTAGTTGTGTTTGGTTTTCCGCCCGCTAATCTTATTCAGCCATATCTATAAACACTTTTTGTCAATTATCGCTAAGCGCACAAATTGTTCGTGCTTGCCATCAATAGAAGAGGCCGATCAGCGAAGCAGAAGGAACGGTGAAGAATTGTTTGCATAACAAGAACTAATCGATACATCTATTGAATTCAACAAACCGGTTCATTATGTATTCATAGATTTTACTAAAGTTTTAGATATCATTAAATTGGAAAGGCTTAATAGAAATTCATGAAGATAACGTTTGAAGAAACTTATAGAATTTTTTTGAATCCATTGTATTGTTACTCTTCAGAAACCATAAAAAAAATCCTTGAATTCACTTTTCTATACTAATGGGCAAAACAATTAAAACAAATAGATCTTATTCAATACGGCGACTGAAGATGTCATTTTTTAAATTGAAGAACAATGCAGCAATAGTTTGGCTATTGAAGGTCAAATTATTCTTTTAAAATATCAGTCTATTCTTAAGTGGGGCAAGAAGTAGCTTGTTAATTTTAACGCCTCAAAAACTAAACTTCTCGCTTTTAATCCTCTGAGATAACCTTTTTTTATCTTTTATCAGCATCACCCATTGTGCCTTCTTGGACTAACGTTTTAAGCTTAGATGAAATCGAAAGATTATATTGAATCGGTTGCTGCGTCAGAAACTAAGAAAGTTGGTCCACTATGTTGTACTAGACGGTTTTTCTCGCCGGAATCTATCTTACATATTTATAAGTCTACCATTCGTCTTTGCTTTGACTAATGCTGCCACAACCAGTTTGGTGCCACTATTATATCTATAAATTCTTTATAAAATCCGAAGAAGAATCAGCAATGCTCTAGGCCCTGACCTGGCATCTCGTCTTCAGTCTCTTTCCAACCAGCAGAACGAAGCTTGCTTTTGACCTTTCTATAAATACTGACATGGTAATTGTTCTGATGAATGGAACTTAGATTCATGAATTTTAGCGCAGTAGTTTATTGGCGGCAAGGTCACATCAATTTACACTATATTTAGCCGTAAGTTCTATGCTAACAGTTTCTTCTATCGCCCTTCCCGCACGTGAAATTCTCTTCCGGCTTTATTCCTTCGCAGTCACAAATTTAAATGCAATATCAATCAATATCGTCTGCCTTCTTTTACTTTTATTGCCTCTTATACTTAATAGTATTTTTCTCATATTCTCTAAACCTCAGTAACATCTTGCATCCTAGTGGCTTTATTGCCTTGCTTGGGGTGTAATGATTATATAAAACCAAGATACCGATAACATTAAACATATTGAGGCAAAGGGGAGAGAACCGCCCCCAGTTGGAAGAGGATGAAATAATAGTCATAAGACATCATTGGAAAATAAGAAAACTTAAAGAATCAGCACATATGCTAGCTCACAAAAATCTCCCGAGCAGACCAAGCATAGAAATTAATACGATATGGGAATCAGTAATAAGGAGTTCTAGAGATAATCAATGGATAACAACACAAATTTCAATATAAGTTCTGGTAAAAAAAAAAATATGAGCACTGGTAAAAACGGTTGTTGAGATATTTGGTTATAAGTTCCTGGAAAGATATAGACACATTTCCTCAAGGATACATAGTCCAGTGGATGAAGACGTTCGTTCGATCCAGTGACTAGACCCAAATAATTGTGAGTTCAATACCAGTTACTTACAGAGTTTTTAAAAGGGAAATAATTGAGACATCAGGAAGAGGCACGGCATGTGAGACTAGAACAATCTACTCCGGTGAACGAAATAAAGGGTTCGGTTCGAAATTTCAATCTGCTGAAGTTGAACGGGCCAAACCTTCTGAATGTGTCAATAAAGATGAGGATAACAGTCCGAATAATGTAAATAATGTAAATAATCATAATACCTCATCGCAAAAATATAGCAAAATATTGCATGCATACCTTTAAAAATATTGTTAACACTTTCGGCATAGCATATCTTTATATGAGAGTGCGAATAATGTTTAACTTTCCCTATTATATATATATCTATATCTATATATATATATATATATATATATATATATATATATATATATATATATATATATATATATATATATATATATTTATTATTGATGCATGTTTCATTAAATAATATAGACAAGTTCATTTATTTTAAGCTCTTTTCATATTGTCTGATGACTTACTTAAAATAAATAGACAAAACTTGCCTATATTATTTAATGAAAAATTGCTGCCTAAATATACACAATATATATATATATATATATATGACATAAATATAGTTTGAAGATTCAAGTATGAAACTAACTCTCACGGCTTGTTAACCTCAATTTACACACATTCATACACACGCACGCACACACAAACACGCACACACACACACACACACACACACACACACACACATATATATATATATATATATATATATATATATATATATATATATATATATATATATATATATATTGTCCATGATACGTATTTGGGCTTTTGTGATAAACGTGACAAGTATACGCGTAATTAATATTTAACTATATTTATTAGATTAATTGTTTATTATTAGTTTAGTTTAGCTTTGCCTGGTTTGTTAAAGGCCTTGGTCTTAAGTGTGCATGAATCTTCAATATTAAAACAAACTTGAAGATGCTCCATGTTTTTTTTAATTCACCTCATTTTCAGTTGAGAACAGTATCGGTGGCATATTCCCATTCCTGAAGGTTGGCTCTGCAGCGACAAATAGCTGTCCGGAGGCGATTCAGGCTGGATCAGCATGGTCAGGTTTCACTGGAATCTGGTGGCAGGGATTCTGTGGGGTTGAGTGAGAGCGTGTTTCCCACGTTATGAATATGCCTGAACCACAAAGCTAGACGCTTTCTAGCAGCTCTGTTGTTCAGTAGTTGAATAAATGTAGAAAACATTGTCTTGGCTTGAACCTTTTTGCCATTGGTACACAGCCATGGAGTGGATGACGAGGTTCCTTTTCCTGCTTCAGCTTCTCAAGTTGGGCGTGAACTGTCCTTCTGGTGGAAGGCTGGAAGTGCCACTAAGCAAATATAGTTCATCTACTTTAGTTGGCTTGAGACACCCACTGATTGATCTGCAAAAGGCTTTTTACACAGGGAGTTTTTATTTATATTACCATAGAGATACTTGAATTATTATGGCTAAATATTTACATTCTTTTTAGCTTATTCGTAAATGTAATCATATGTTATGTGGAAGTATAATTTCGATAAGAGTTTGGAATACATATTTTATTGATTAGAGACGTTTTATACTTTAAATCTTCAAGACAATAGAAGACAGAAATGGTCTGCATCCACCATTGGCATCGATTTTTGCCTGGTGCTTTTCTCTCCTTCAGCCCGCTAGTCGCAGGATATTTGCTATAGCGTTCCACACTTTGACAACTGCAATACATTTGTAGTAGAATGTTATGTAGAGTATCACGAGTTTAAACATTTCGTTTTAACTAGTCCCATATGTGTTATATTTAGTTGAAATCCGGCGCCATGGTTGGGAATATGATGCGTTGGCAAAACCGTCTTGGGAATTTCGGCTAACTTTGGGAACAATAGAAGGAGATACATTATCATGCGTGAAGATTAAGCTTGGACCATAGTAGAACTAATACCAGAAGTTATTGCTGTAAATATCCTGAAAGTAATTCTGGGCAGTGATTCCTCCAACAACAACGTGAGGAAAGAAATGAAGTACTATTTTCTAACAAGTATGATAAAACCTCTTCTCTAATAGAGATAACGTGTATTTTTATCATATTTCTTTCAAATTAATTATTACTTCTTTTACATCTTCTTCCGTTTCAAACATAAAACTATGTTTAGGAATGGATTGGAAGCAGGGAGTTCACTTGGATTAGATCCATCATCAAAATTAACGTCTCGTTGCAGAATGCGAAGATCAGGGCCAGAATGGTCATCGATTGGCTAGGTGTCTCGTGGTGTGGTACTCTGACAGTGATGGAGTAACCTTCGGGGAGTTTTGGATATAAGTTCAAAATGTCTCGAATTAAGCTGATGTCCATAAGAATTATAATGGGTCAATACACCTCCCAGATCGAGAGTCCGCCTATGACCAACCACTGAGGGACGCTGATCCAAACTTGTCTAGCTTTCAGCACATGCGATCATTAGGGTGAACTGCCCAGTTCAACCTGATAATCCCATGCGGTGTAACCTTTGCTCAAGTAAGCGTATTGAGCAATCTCTGTTTTAACTTATCACTCACTAGATTTCTTTTCCTTTGCACCAGAAATTTAAAGTTGTAGAAGATTTTTTTCGCCCTGTTCGGAGTTTTCGGGTTCTCTCTTTTTTCCTTCCATTTTTTTTCCCTCGAATGTCAATTTATTTGAAAATTGTACCATCCAGGTTTTTCACCCACTGAGTTTAAATAGATTCATATATATATATATATATATATATATATATATATATATATATATATATATATATATATATATATATATATATATATATATATATATATATATATATATACATATCATTATTCTTTAAGCAGGTGTCTTCAGGTTGGTATAAAAGACAAATAACTCTGACCCGAATACGCCCATATATATCATTAAGGAATATAAGTCAATGCCTTTATTCCACTATTGATTATTTCTAAGCTTGCTTTTATATATGTGTAAAGATTTTGCCCTCGAAACCATTTCAAATTTAGAAAAAATAAAATGAAGCCGCCGATAGGCAGATAATCTTATACATGTTCTTTTTTGTTTGCTTTGTGTCATTTCATTGCAGCATCACTTGTGATAAAGCTGTTTTTCACAATTCATGTCTGTCACTCAATATTTCCAGGTTTTCGGACAATGAATTTATACTTAGTCTGTTCCACTCTCCTGAAGAAATTTCTCCAAAATTGTAAAATCTTTGCTAGTTCTGGTTATGACGGCAAATTACATCCATCAGCATAGTTTCCGATCGGGAGATTGGCGGTTTTGCGGAGGGTGAAACCATTTCTTAATTGGTGTTGGTCTCAGATTCACCCTGACCCGCGGTAGTAACTCCTGTTAGGCTCCAAGTTATGGACAAATTATAAACCCCTAAAGAAAATGTTATAATAAAATTAGAAACAATACATTTTATGGCAAAATGACAATCAATGAAACACTAAAATAAATAAAAAAAACACAATTTTCTAGTAATATTACGAACAATACATTTTACCATATACATATACTGTACACACAGACTATATGAAAACATAAAAATAATTCCTATAATACTGTTTTCCAAACAGTGTATTTGAACATAGATTGTTCCGTTTTCTATGTAAGAAAAATAATAATAAAAACGAACAGAAAAAAGACGCCGCCGCAAAATGATACGTTATCACTAGGCACATTTTAAAAAAGACGACGCCATACCAACAATGATTTGGGGGGAGCAACAAAGGAAAATAACGAATGAATCACAATGTATAAATGGAGGCAAAACTTTATCAGCGTAATAACAAAATATTAGATAATGACATGAAAGGTAAAATTGTTCAGATGTCAATTGATAATTCAGGTTCAAATTCTTCTCGTAACATGTCAAATGTTCAGGTTCATATTCAATACAAACATTGTGAACGAAGAAAAATCATTGAACTTTAATTTTATATTTATAATTGATGCCCAGGTACAATCAATTCACACACACATACAGATATCATTAAATTTAATACGCGACACCCACACCCAAATACACACACACACACACACACACACACACACACATACGTGAGCGCGCGCGCCAGCACACACACACACACACGCACACACACACACACACTCACACACTCACACACACAGACACACACACACACACATATATACATGTATTTAATTTTATTCTTTGTGTATTAGTTTAGGGGCAGTGAGCAAAAACACCATTCATGTCCACACGCAATAAACTACAAAGCATCACCCTTTTTTTTCTCTCTCTCTTCGCAAGAGTTGGTGAGGAAGGGTGTAGTGATCTACAAAGAGAACCGCTCCCAAGGCGATGCATTACACAGTCAGTACTAAGCTCTATCGAATCTCGACACTGAAAATTTGATATTTTACAAAAACCCGAGTAGAGGGATGAACAGTTTTACGTTATTGAGAACTATTGCTGTAAGAGAAAGGATTGCAAATAGGTAGTATTTATGGGGATAAAATACGGATATTTTTCCTGGGGTGTTTATAAACATCAAACTATTTTACTTATAATACATTCCTTCTTGCCGTCAATTTTGACGGCACAGACCGACTAGTATACACACACACACACACACACACATACACACACACACACACACATATATATATATATATATATATATATATATATATATATATATATATATATATATATGTTCTGTATATTTAGGTAGCAACTTTTCATTAATGCATGTTTCATTAAATAATATAGACAAGTTTTGTCTATTTATTTTAGTTCCTTTCATATTGTCTGATAAGCTTAATCACATTATCGTTGAAAGACGAAAGGAAAACACCATATTGATACATGTTTAAATCCATTCTAAACTTTCGGCTTACTTCAGCCATTATCAAAGATGACAATTTTAATATATCAAACAACACACGGACCAAACAACAATGATAGTCTGCCCCTTGTTGAATGAAAAATTTCAAAGTAACGACAAACTCTTATATACTATACTTAAACATGAAAACAATAAACAAATATTAAACATTTTTGTAGCTATAAACTTAAAACAGTTGAAACCTAACCTGAACAAAATAAAGTATGAATTCTCCACAAATATTCTTAAATGCCTATAATTTATAAGAGAAGCCATTAGTTTATACCAATGGTTTCCCATACTTAATATTTCTCGTTTTTAATTCACGTGTGGTCATGTGTGACGTCACGAGCTGCGACGCGATTTTCGCTTCCGTATCTCGTATTTTCAACCAACTTTGATCTTCAACGATTTAAATGCAATTTCAATCGTTATCTACTGGCATCTTTATTGCTCTTTTAGCGTTCCCACTCCTTGATAATGTTTCTCTTTTTTTACCTATTCTTTCACACTCAGTATGTCTTATTTCTTATTGGCTTTACCTTTTTGAAGATGTGGGGGAAATGATAATAGTAAAAAAAGAAAAACCGTTCAGTACCCCTTTCTTTGTTTCTAACTATATTTTCTCGTTTCTTAATATAGAGTTTAGGTTTTGGAAGGCATTTTTCCCTATCCCAATGGACCTTCAGATTCTCTCTTCTTGCAATTGATGTTTAGTCTTCTTTTCTCGCTTTTCTTTATTACCTTCTGTGGGATTACATTTAGTTTCATTTCTATGTTTTTCTTTTCTTTATGGCAGCATTAAGTCATCTGCACATCTTATATTGTTAATAATGAATCATTGTAGGACTCAGACTTTCCTCACTGTATAGGTTGAATAAGTCATACTTGTCTTACACCCATTTCAATATTTATATATTGACTGAATTCATTTTCTATCCGTATGAAGGCCTTTTTCTGCAAGTATAGGTTCTTCTAATATCAAATATGTCATGGTTATGTAGCAGTTCCAACAGGTCATTGTGATGTACTTTATCAAACGATTTTGCATAAACTATGAAACATAGGTACACATCACTCGGGGGAGTAATGGATAGCGGTTCGGTTTTAGGAAGCGGAGAGCCGAGTTCAAATTCCAGTCGATATTACCCTTGGGGAAAACTATGAATCCTCTTCTCCCTCCCAGCTACGGGTAAATACCCATCTATGGGTAAATAGTAAGATAGACCGGGTTCTATAGCCTTTCTAACGCAGAAAGAAATAGCAACTCACTGAGGGAAAAAATATCTGCCTCGTCAGTTATGTATTTAAAGGCTAATCGTGTATCACGCATGGCAACACAACTGACTGACTGCGTTTGTATCGCTTATTCTAAGTAAAAATACCTTGTTCCAGTGTTTTTAACAAAGCCGCCCCTGTTCTTTTCCTATCACACGTCAATTTCTGCTGTACGCTCTATTTGCCACAATTTGCTGATAATTTTAGTTCGATTTTCCGATGGAGCGTGCGTTCGGTTACACCTGACTTATGCCATGTTCTGAAAATATATCTACTTACGTCTTCCGTTATATCATTAATATTTCATGTTATTCGATATTTCTATATATTGACATGGAACATTAATAATTAAAAGCATTAACCCAGAAGAAGAAAACTTAAATGAAAACGTTTCCCGCTCTTCCTTTCTCGTAAACCCTCAATGAAGTATATAATAGATACCACAAACAAAAAGGAGTAACTCATTGTCTGATGATCGTATAAGTCGTAAACCTGACAATCGCCATTGTAGTGCTGCTTTGTGTCTATACTGACGATCTGTTCACGCTTGTGTGTGTATGTTAGCGATTTCATATTTCTGAGTATTTTTCCGTGTGCTTATGTGATTGTTTGATTGTGCATAATAATCTGGAATCACATGTTAGATATTCGTTCTATTTTTGTTCCGTCATATTGGAAACACGTGACTCCAAAGCGAAAGGTCGGCTCTCATTTGCATAAACATTTAATGGCATCCTTTGTTCCTTTGAACTAATGAGGAAATCAATTTTAAAATCGAATGAAGAATGACGATAGCAACGTAATTTCTAAATATCGTAGAGTTATCACAAGAGTGGAACTTATAATTCGAATTCTGGTTATTGAATGTCTCGTCTAATTTTCTGTCTATTGCACTGTTCTCAATAAAACCTTCCCATTCAAAGGCAGAATGCTGTCTTATTCATGTGTTGAGCTACAGATTAAAACTGCGTATCGTAATCACTTGAAACTTATGACCAATGTGAGACTGTGGGTTGTTGATATAAATTATCTAATCATTTACATTAACCCTTTGTGACCTGACCATCACTTTACCGACGTTTAAGAAAAATGACGTAATACCCATGCACCGTTTGAACAGTAGAAAGAGAAGAATGACTTAATGCCCAACCACTGGTTAAACGGCAGGTAAACACTTGTAAATATTTTTATATCTATCGTAAAATATAACATATCAATTATTGCGAATTTTGACTCAGGAGCTCAGGCAGAAGCGTTAAAATTATTCAGGAACTTAGGGCCCAAAGTGTTATGTATCCCAATGTGGGTCCTACACAAGACATTATGTGCAATGGATACACTTCTTCTTCTTCTTCTTCTTCTTCTTCTTCTTCTTCTTCTTCTTCTTCTTCTTCTTCTTCTTCTTCTTCTTCTTCTTCTGCTGCTGCTGCTGCTGCTGCTACTTCTTCTTATGATTTTTTCTGCTTTTCCTCCTACTTCTTCTTTTAGTCTTCTTCTTGTTGTCTTTATACTTGCACTTCTTTCTCTTTTGCTTCTTCTACTGCTTTTTCCCCTTCTTCTTTTTAGTCTTCTTCTGCATCTTTTTCTCCCCTTCTCCTACCACTACTACTACTTGTTCTTCTTGTTCTTGTTCTTCTTCGTCTTTTTCTACTTCATTTGTCTTCTTCTTCTTCTTCTTCTTCTTCTTCTCCTCCTCCCCCTCCTCCTCCTCCTCCTCTTCCCCTTCTACTTGTAATTTTTCTTTTGATTCTTCTTCTGCTTTTTCTCCTCCTTCTCCTTCTTCTTCTTCTTCTTCTTCTCTTCTTCTTCTTCTTCTTCTTCTTCTTCTTCTTCTTCTTCTTCTTCTTCTTCTTCTTCTTCTTCTTCTTCTTCTTTTAGCCTTCTTCTTTTCGTTTTTCTCCTGCTTCTTTTTCTCCTTCTTCATCTTCAGCCTCTTCTACCTCTTTTAATCCATATTATGCCAATCAATTAAAAACTATTGTTAGGAATAGTACTCGCTATTTGCTTTGTCTACAGTATGTCTTGTATCAAATTCTACAAGCCCTTTTCCCTCATCATATGCCCTGTAAATTTTAATTGTCTCTTTCTGATCCTAAGTATAAATGGCCTTTATGTTTCCATTTTCTTTAAATTGTTATTTCCATCATCAGTTCATGGTATTCTCAGCATCATCCTGTAGAACACTATTTCTATTTTATACAGGTTCTTCTTCAACGTTGATGTGAAGTCCAGCATTTATCCACACAGGAGGACACAGTATTACATAAAAGTTCTTTGTTTATAAAGAACATATTTTTACGTTTATTCTGGAATGATTACAATATTCTTTGTCTCAGTCTTCTACGGATCTCTTTAAATTACAGGAATAATGCTCAAATACAGGACGTGGATTTAGTAAATGCCAAATACTTCAATACCTCGATTTATCGAAAAGTTATGAAACATTTTGTATAGAAGTTAAAGATATTGATCACAGAATAGACTGCGTATGATGTTGTTCCGCGGAACGTCCAGCAAACTGCTACAAAAGCATAACATTAACCTGAAAACCCGAGTGATGTGCTTAGCCCTGTGAGGTTCAGACTTCCATTTGGATGCTATTCATTGCGGCAAACAGGTTCAGAAATATCGAAATCGTCGCCTGTATGCAACCGCTTTTCCAGATCAATGGTTAAAATAATTCTAAATGGGTAAAGCCTCTGAGTCTCCCCGAATATCACACCTCATTGTAAATTGTAAACTGGCGCTATACAATCACAAGTAAAGTACTATATCAAATAATAGAGACCACATCACTTGATGACATTCAATAGCAGACGTAGCTAAAATTGATATCACAAGTAACTGAGAGATAATAATGACATCATCCAATGTTGGCATTCCACACTAATTTAGATACAGAGTTAGGAAAGAAATCACCACCAATAAAGGAAAGATAGACAAAAGCTGCTGGATTCGATAAATCTATTTTCATGAAAAATAACAGAAATATTTAATAAATTTCAGACGACTACCTTCGTGGTAAATTATTGACGATGATCTTCCTTAAAATGAAAAATATTGCACTCATTTTTCTATTTGATAATTGAAAGATCCTTGATCATACTTGCCAAATATTTTACTATCTCTTTCCTTCCCAACTTTGTTATTCAGGTCTTCGGTGATGATTGTTATTTATTGAGATTTGCATTGAGCTTACAGTAAAACTTTCAATCCTTGCCTATACGACTATGGTGGTTTCTCATGGAGAATTATATGGCGATCTTCAACATTTTAAATACAACACCAATTCTGCCTTCCGAAAAACTGTTGTTCTATTGTCCTTTCTCCTTCCTAGCATTTTCTCATTTTTCTTCAGTCTTAGTAACTCCTTGAGTCTTAGCGGTTTTATCGCCTGCTTTGGGGTGACATGAGTAAAATAATTGTAAAACATTGTTATTAATGTTTCCCAGTATCAAGCCTTTATCCTGTAAGTTTGACATTCTCAAAATGTTCCTTCCATATTATTTCAACGGCCTCTTTGTAATTCAAAGTCCTTTTTTATTACATTTCCTTAAAACTTCACCATTGCTTGAAATTCCGCCATGTTATTCTCAACATCCTCCTATATGTCGTTGTTGTTTCAACTCTCCTCTTAATCGACGAGGTAATTATCCGATATATCCTGCCATATAAAAAAATATTGATATTTCGTAACATTTCAGCAATATTTTATTTGTTTTAGATGAAACGTTCCTGTTTCTTAATACTGTGTTTAGATTTTGGAAGGCATCTTCCGTTATTCCTTTGAGCCAGTGGATTTCAGTGTGAGATTTTCCATCGTCTTAACAGCGCTTTCGAAATAGCTTATATACTTGTTTGTTTATGACGTCCACACCTCATAGTTAGCAATTTCGGCTGTCCTTCTTGCCAACAAAACTTAAGTCCTGTTTTCTTAGCCATAGACAAGCCAACGACACAGAGTACAGAATAAATTTTATAGCATAAAGATAATTATTACATCATAAACTATTATTTCTAGATTGGCATTATTATATTCAGTCTGTTGCATGTTCACTGTTTTATGTTTTGTTTGAAAATGATAGTCTGTGGTAATTTTAGTTAAGCAGACTGGATACAATTCATCTAATTAAACACATCTGTTCATCTTCCTAAACATCACTTTTCTTTAATAAATAATTTTAAGTACATTTGCTCAGGAATTTAGTTCGTAACTATTTTTAAAATTCTCAAATTCTTAAATCATAGCAGTGCCACGTTTCCCAAATAAATTGATAGTTTCCCTCCCCAGAAATCCTCGTATAATTTTAATTTTTTAAAAGATTTTCTTAGATAAAATTCTTTCAGGCAAACGTTTGATATGAACCGAGTATCTCAGATATCACGAAATACATCATATTCACCTGAGTTAATGTCTGGTTCCTTTGGGGTTACTTACGGCAAACGGCGTACTTTTATAGATGACAGAGAAACAAGCACAAGTGAGTGAATCACCAGTATATTTTCACGCAAGTATTGAACATTCTATTAAATACATTCACTATTGTGGATGTCAAATGATGGCCATCTTGGTTTCCATTTTCTGATACACTTATTTAGTTTTATTCTTTATTTGATGTACAGTAAGTGTAAACATTTTTCATCCTAGCAAAAGAAATTGGAGTTCAAGTTTAGGCCAGGCATTTTCATTCTCTTTCGCATACATGCCCTTGAGGAGATTGTGGCCTATCGTTTCTCCTATAAGCTATGTGTAACATATTATGGTATTTGAGTGTCGAATGGAAGCTAGTCTATGAGAAGGACAACTGGAGAATGCAACATGGACCTACTGCACGATTATTTCCCAGGAAAGTTAATAAATGAATGGAATCTGTGCTTAGCCATGGAAGACTACGCCCTGAACCGATATAGCATCAAAATGTGAAATTCAGTAAAATGAATAAGCAAATATTTTAGTGTTTTAACATCTCTCGTCGTCTTAAGGAAACTCGGTAGAAAAAAAATCATTTGACAGCAAATTATCATTTTGGAAATAGAATGTTTCTCGGACATAAAATACACATAATTGCCATTCTATTGGAAGGTAAATGCAAGAATCAACAGAAGAAAATTTTGGAATATATATATTTTCGGTAAATTATAATTAAATAATGGAGATTTCGCTCCGTATTTCTAATTAACAATTTGATAACAGTAAGGAAAGAAACATAAATAATGTTGACAATAAAGAGATTTATTAAACAATAGAAATTCAAGAGGAAGAAAGAAAAGAAAAAATCATATGTGAAGAGAATGAATGATTGAATTGTTTTTACGGCTTATCAACTCTTTCTGGATTATTTAAAGCCGAAATATATTTGATGTTGGAAGAATAATTGTTTTGTTGCGTGTGAATATTTTATCAAAATTTATTTCAGAATAAAAACATTTTTCGCCCGATAAACGTCCTGTGATGTAACCTATGGTAGCTGGAAATGAAAAGAAAAAAGCAGCAAATCTGAAGAGAAAGAAAGAAAGAAAGAAGGAAAGAAAGAATCAATGACGAAGGAAAAGAAGGAAACAATCAATTCTGAAGTGAAATAATGTTAAGAAGAATAAAACGTGTAAAGAAAGAAAAAAAGAAAGAAAGAAAGAAAGAAATATTTGAGATCATAAATGATCAGATCTCCAAAAACCAAAGACATTGTAGAACCGCAACTGATGCTGAAAATTGTATGAAGAATTGGGAAAATGTTAATATTTTTATTTGGATTATTATGCAATATCGGCCCTCGCTGGCAGTGAATGGTGAGCAATCTTATCACAGGTAAAGAGGCACCAGAAACGTGTCACTGCAGATTAATACTGAAAATCCCATGGAAGGTAGATGTGTGTAACGAGGATGTTTTAGAGAAAATGGAAACAAAAAAGATACTTATAAGTAGCATCGGAAAGACGATAATGAAATTTCAAAGATATCTAAGGAAGAGTGTGGGGTTCGAGAATGCGCCATTTATAGAATATAGTGAAGATAACAGAGACAGAAGAAAGCAGAAACTGAGACCCCCAAGCCAACTAGTGTAATTAGATGTCAGCGTAGGGATAGCCAAAAAGACAAACTTTGCTAACAGCCACAGAGTAGAGGAAGTTACAGAACCAAAATCGGACATAACATGAAATTATAAGGAACATAGAAGAAAAGGTAGAGCCACTTCGACGTTGTGTAATAGTTAGCAAGCTTATCACGCAGGGTCAGTTACTACTGAGTAGAGAGTTCGATCCTCACTGGCCGCTTCACGCTTTCGGGTTTGTGTCCCATCGAAGTTTGTGCTTATAAAACAGGTCATTTAGACGTGGTGTAATTGTTCACAAGATTATCTCGCAAGACGAGTTACTACTGAGTAGAGAGTTCGATCCTTCCTGTGTGATCCGTGCTTTCGACCTTCTGTCAAATCTAAGCTTAGCTTAGAAAATCTTTCTAGGGACTTTGACGTGGTGTAATCGTCAGCCTGTTAGTCTCGCGAGATCAATTACAACTGAGGACTGAGGGTGATTTTCACAGGGCGATACACATTTTGGAGCTTGTGACACATCTAAGCTACCCCTTAGAAAATTAGGTTACATGGACGTAGTGTAATGTCTAACAAGCTTGTCTCAATATCTGTCTATATTTCTGAGATGAGGCATTATGTACATTGTTTACATTATACAGACTATTGTCCTCATCTTTGTCGCCTTGTTTATTCCAGCGTTTCGGCCGTTGTACGCTCCAGCCTTCTTCAGGTGGTTGGAATGTCGAACTGAACCCTTTATTTCGCTCACTGGGGTAGACTGTTCTAGTTCCACGTGCCATGTTTAATGGGTGTTAGTTATCAGTATTCTTCTGTTAATTTCCCTCTGAAAGTTCTCCACTGCCTTAACCGGATATTGAACTCACACTGTTTGGGTCCTGTCAGTGGATCTAACTAACGCGAACCAGTGAGCGAAATAAAGGGTTTAGTTCGACATTCCAACCACCTGAAGAAGGCCGGAGCGTACAACGGCCGAAACGTTGAAATAAACATGGCGACAAAGATTAGGACAATAGTCCGAATAATGTAAATAATAAAGCTTGTCTCACTAGATTAATTTTGACAGAATAATGTGTTCGATCCTCATTGCATGTTCCACCATTTCGGCCTTCTTTCACATTCAAGCAACGCTTAGAAAATCGAAATAGAATAAAAAGAGAAAAAATAAAATGTTATCTCCTGAGCCTACTTTTCTCTCACACATTAACTCTGTCTTCTTTTATATTTTACTTATCCCTTCAATCTTTCTTTGCTTCGTACATTTTCATTGAAATGGTATAAAAACATGGATTACTTTTACAAGCGGAAAACGAATAAAACAACTCTAGTGTTTTCTTGTTATGCCAGAGGGTCTAAAAAATAGGAATGTCTCACTGAACATATGGCACACAATGAAATGCGCAAATAACATTGCTTCACGAGATATTTTACAGCCAAAATCACAATCTGAAGAAAGAAAGAACACGTTACGTATATACTCGTATATAATGCGAGTTTTCTGATCAGTTTCTTTTTTTACGCCAAATATAGGGGGTCAGGCTATACACAGGTACCTTTTAACAAATTAAAAATCATGCATGATCGAAAACAAGGGTACGATATATAAATATTTATATAAAATATTTTAGAGTAATAGTTATTTCTCGTTATGTTGTGATAATTTGTAAAAAAATGCATTTCCTTTTCTTTTTTTTTAAAAAACTTTTCACCCAACCAAGGCGGGAGTGACACTAGCACGCATGGGGTTACTGGAAGTGGGAGCAAAGATAAAGAGGCGTGAAAGAGGAGAGGATGGAGAGAAGGACGGTGAATAGATCAATGCATCTGGATATGATGCTTGGCATTGCATTTGAATAGTTGGAGATTATAGCTATCAGGGAACCAAGGAAGAGGAAGGGAGTTCCACAGACGGGAAGTGCATGAAGCTCTTGGAGAAGAAGAGACGGCTACATTTAACCGTTTCAACAGTGAAAGGGTGGGACTGAGATGCCGACCTAGTGGCACGTTTAAATTCATGCTGTTTGAGAACTAGCAAAAATCGGTCGTCGGAGTAGTTACCGTGAAAGCATTTCTAGAAAAGACAGAGGGAGGCGACAGCACGTCTATGTGAGAGCAACTGTAAACGAGATGCCAGATCAGGGCCAACCACATAGCATATCCGTCTCTGGATTTGTAATGAAATATGTCTAGTATGATGCCCAGTACTGCATTATTTAACTACGGTATGCCTGTGATTATTACTCAGTAGCTGGGGTCGCATTAAACATGGATTATAAAAACAACTCAGTTATCGCTCTCTATATGATATCGGCTTATCAGATCAGTTATGTGCCATGCGTGATACATGCTTAGGCGATCATGAGTGACGCGCCAGATTTTGTTCCCCCAATAGTTTGCCATTTCTTTCTGCGGTAGAATAGTTGCCATCCAAGCCTACAGAACCAGGTCTCTCCTGCTATTTACGCATAGCTAGAGGGAGAAGAGGATTAATACCTTTCCCAAGGCTACGTAAGTGAATTTAATGGATTCGACTGGAATTCCAACTAGGCTATCTGAATCCTTAAACCGAGCAGCTATCAATTAATCCACCACACTATTATATATTCGTTGTGAGACTGTATTTCACACGGATTGCCTTGACGAAGGAAGAAACCAGATCTCATTTTTTTTCAACAGTGGATATTGCTTTTCCAACAAACGAATGAATGACATTGGAAGAAATTGAAAAAAAAACAAATATATCTTGACTTTACCCGATAATCGAAAATATTATGGGATACGAAAGTAATGGTATAAAATATGATTTATACCATTCTTCAATATCTGTCTATATCTCTGAGATATAGTATTATGATTACTTACATTATTTACATTATTTATATTATTTGGAATGTTATCCTCATCTTCATTGGCATACTCACAACGTTTCGGCCGTTGTACGCTCCAGCATTCTTCAGCTGATTGGAATTTCGACGAACCCTTTATTTCGTCCACCGTTCGTGGCCCATCGGACAAAAGCGCTGGTTAGATCCAGTGACTAGACCCAAAGAGTTGTGAGTTCAGCATCAGGCTCTAGCAGTAGTGAACCCCAAAACGTGGAGGGTTGAGTTAAAGGGAAATGATTCAGACATCTGGTTGAGGCATGGCACGTGGAAATAAAATATTGTACCCCGATGGACGAAAGAAAGATCTCCCTCTTTCTTTCGCTCTCTCTTTATATATATATATATATATAGGTAAATAAAATCCTTAGGTAAGTAATTCAAGTAGATTCTATTAATATAAATCATTAAAACTGATCCACAAAAGAGAGCTCAATATAATTTTTATTATAGAGCATATAAGTGAATTACAGTTAATGAGTTAAATATATTTGTATTGTTAAGTCCAGCGAAAATCCACTTCCCCATGGACTAAATGATCATCTGTATGAGGTAAATTATATATATATATATATATATATATATATATATATATATATATATATATATATATATATATATATATATATATATATATATATATATATATATATATATATATATATATATATATATATATATATATATATATATATATATATATAATACGGTCAAATCACGATGAACACACCGATCACCGAAGTTAAGCATCGTAGAGCCAGGTCAGTACTTAGATGGGGGACCGCTTGGGAACACCTGGTACTGTATGCAGTGTGGGTGTGTGGCTGAGTGGTCTAAGGCGTTGCTTTAGAATCACGAGGCACCGAGTTCGAATCCTGCCTGGAATTAATTTCAGCAGCTATCGGACTCCAAGCACAGGGCACCTTTGACAAGTGTCTGTTCCATAGCCACGGGTCCACCAAAAACCATGTGAGGGAATTTGGGAGAGGAAACTGTGTGGAAGACCTCGTGGGCCAAAGCTAGGACGATATCACAAAAAACACCGTGATTGCAAGTTGAGGTGGCCAGCCTTGTTCATTCATGATCACGCTGGGGTTCGCACCAACGCTCTAAAAAACTGTTAATTGGCTCTGCACACGTCAATAACAGTATAAACTTGGAAAATTGCAAAAAATGCCTGTGCAAATGTTGTAATATGCGCTAGCTAGCTGTGCATTGCAACGGGTGTCCTCGATATCGAGTGGCCAATTATTATTATTATTATGCATGTATAAATATATATGGCTTGCGGTGAAACAACCTGTCGCCCCTGAGTGTTGAATTCAGTGTTCAGTTTTATATTTATATTTACATACGCTCTAGCTCTGATATTGAGCCCTTTATCCCATAAATATATCACACCTTAAAACTATATTTCTTAACATATATATATATGTGTGTGTGTGTTTGTGTGTGTGCGCGCGCGTTTGTATATCTGGAAGGTTTTAAACACTTAAGAACTTATGAAAGCCAGATTAGTAGGGGAAAACGTCGACTTGTATGACTGAATAGCAAATAAAGATGGATTTTAAATTCTAAAATTTTATTGATTGTAAGGAAAGACAAGAAATTGTTGAGATCGTCTACGTTCTAAAATTTCATAGCACATGCAAATGATTTCTGACCAATAATGTTAGAATGCTTCGCAACAACTTTAGTAGAATTGTATTTACAATGAGGAGTAAGGCGTTTTCTTCAGTACTATTCTTACTATGTCATTACTTAATTCAGCGAGAGTACTGCGGAGAGTGCAAGCGTATCGAACAGGTTTAATGTTATATAGCCTCCATTTTAATTCACCAGCGTAAAAACAGAACGGGTTCAAATATTAATTCCTTATGCCTGCTTATTCCTTTAGACTTTTGTCCCGGCAAAGTAAAAGTCCATGCGACTGAACAGTGAACATTAACAAAAGGCGTCCTGAAGACTGTTTTTTTTTTGTTTTTGTTTTTTTAATATACTGGATAACGTTGAAGCCAGGCGAGTTCTGGAAGATGGTCTTTTAGAGTAACTTTGGTTTAACCATGCCATAAAGAAAACTTTGATAAATGATGCTACTAATAATTCCAGTAATAGTCAGTTTATCAATGTTTCTCAGAGTGGGAAGTTAATGCTTCTCGAAGTCGACACAATCTATCCATAGGAGAAAAGACTTCAAAAGCCGCTTCAGTAGTTTAATGTGATGGCATTTTCCATTAAAGTATACATCAATGAATAATATAACTAAAACTTAGAAACAAATATTAACAACAATAAAACCATGCAATATATACATATATACATATACATATATATATATATATATATATATATATATATATATATATATATATATATATATATATATATGAGGGAACGTATTGAATATAAATATAACATAACAAATATATAAATATAAAATACAGTGAGAAACATTAACAGAATGCAGTTATAACTTTTTAATTTAAGTCTATTCAATTCTTAAATTTTCGCCAGACAAGCAAGAGGTTTTCCATTGTCGTCGGTAAACAAAGAGATAACTTCGTATGTCATCTCATTCCGCCATTTTTATTTCTTTTTTATCTAATACTTTTCTTCTTGTTACGAGTTTTTCCAGCAATTATTATTTTACTGATTTTGTCTGTCATTCTGTCTATTTTGATGCTTTCTCCTTCTATTTAAGTATTTATTTGTTTCTATTTTATTTTCTCCCTCATAATTTTTATAAATGCATTATTTACTTCCATCTTTTTTCTTTCTTTCTCACTTTATTCCAATTTTTCTTAATCATATTATCAGGTACTTTTTTCACATAATTTTGAAAACGTTCCATTTTTTAACATTCCTCTATTTCTTCATTTTTATTTTGGTAGTTTAATTTTAAAAAAATATTTCCTTCCTTTCTTTCTTTCTCCTCTTTTCATTCATTCTTTCTTTCTTTCTTTCTTTCTTCCCCATTTATTCTTTCTTTCTTTCTTTCTTTCTTTCTTTGTCTTTCTTCCCTCATTTATTCTTTGTTTCATTGTTTCTTTTAATTATTTCTTTTCCATCTTTCTTCCTGCCTTTTATTCTTTCTTTCTTTCTTTCTTTCTTCGCTTTCTTTGTCCATCCTTCCCTCCTTCATTCATTCATTCATTCTTTCTTTCTTTCTTACATTCTAGGTTTCATTTTACTTTTAGGTGAATCTTCCTTTTCCCGTTCTTTTTCCCTTGATTTTAATAAACTTCCTCCCTTAGTTTTATTTAATTTCGGAATCCTCAAAATTGAAAAACGCGCAATCTTTCTTGTTTTTTATTATAAGATTCTTTCTTTCCTAAAAATTTCTCTTTCTTTTAATTTGTCTCTTACAATGCTTCTTTTAGCTTTTTCCTTTTACATTATTTTCTTTTGTTTCTTTCATTTTATTCTGATATATTTTCTTTTTTTCATGTTCTTCTTACTTCCCTTTCGTTCTAACTTTTATTTTAAGATTCTTTCTCTTTTGAAGATGTTACCTTCTTTTTTCTTTAGTTCCTTTCATTTTAGCTGTTTCTTCCATTCTTTCAATTTATGCAAAGATTATACTATTTTTATTAGGTTCTTTCTTTCTTTCTTTCTTTCTTTCTTTCGTTCATTCTTTCTTTCTTTCTTTACTTCTGTTCTATCTTTCGTTATTTCTTTCTTAGTTGCCTCCTCTCAGTTTATTCCTTTCCTCCTGCCAAATCACCTTCTCGTTTTGGAGATTGAATCTTTCCTCCCGATTCTCACAGATGAACTCTTCAATCTCATACAGTTTTCACTTCTCGTCTTTTTCTATATCCTCACCCTCAGCACTTGTAGTTTTCTTCTCCTATCAATTTTTCTTTAGAGCTCTCATATATATATATATATATATATATATATATATATATATATATATATATATATATATATATATATATATATATATATATATATAATTTAGTTAGACCTGAATTGCTCGGTAATTTCGCAACAAGTATCCACTCAATAAAAATCATATTTCCCCTTTAAATACAACAAATAAGAAGGTGCTCAATTATGCAAATTGATGCCGAGGGGTTTCAGTATTGATTATTTTAAACCACGTCTCGTTTATTTGTTTACTTTACTTTTTGTGAAGAATGTATCGAAATATTATGCCATACATACACAATAATGAACCGCAGCTAAGCCTTCTGGCGCACTTGGGCTACGAATTCCGATGCAAACTCACTATTCACGATTCTACAAACGAAAAAATACAAACATGTAATTAGAATATGATACTGTATTTTTCTTTTTACAAAGAATTTATCTAGTCGTGTTATTATTCACTGATTTTTCCCCGGATGTTCCTTCTCCTCGTATTCTCTTTACCTCTTTAACGATATCTCGAAAACAACATCATGTAAAGATTGTTTATTGGTTAAGAATATAGTCGAGGTTTTTAATACGAAAATCGCCATGAATCTTTTACTTATATATTACCTGTCCCTGCCGATGATTGTGGTACTTTTCAACATCCGATGACATTTTGCTGTTAGTAAGGTTTATATTTACGCCATCTCTTCCACGATTTTTTTTTATAACCGTTTAAACAGGTTCGTTAGGTGGGTGACACACAGTCTCCCTGTGAGTGGCAAATGCTCTAAGCCCTCTATTCTATATATGCGTCATAAAAATTCCAACTTTCCCATTGATCACAAGTTCAGTCAATGTTATTTTTCAGCATTCTTCTGTAGAAGAAAATAGCTGTTGCGTCAAGTCACTTTTTCGTCTCCGAAGAGATTGACCAACATTCGCTACGATAGAAGGTGTACATGAATTAGATTTTTTCTTTGTTTCTGAATAAGACTTTACTGTTTCATAATACATTTTTTTGCTGTGTAATATTATATTTTGCTGATCGAATGTAGTTTTAGAAACCAGTATCACATTTCCCGTCTCTGATAAACCATCTATTATATACATTTACAATCGATGTTTAGTCCTTTCTTTTCTCTTTCTTTTACGACCTTCTGCTGAGGTTTTTATAAGCTCTTTTCTACTGTCGACATTGTGTGAACTGCATATCTTTTTTTTAAGATCGTTACCTCTATTGCCAATAATGAATTCTATTAGGATTTCTCATTCTTTCAAGATTACCTAATTTTGAAATTATGCAGACCATTCATTGTTTGATTGATTCGTTTATTTAACGGCATATCAACTCATTCATGGGCCATTTAATTCCGAAATTTAATTTTCTTAGGAGCTTTGAAGTAATAAAACCCGATACCTGTTATCCTGCTTTCGCAATTGAATACATGGTAGATGATACTCAGCTTTTGTGCATAAACATGTTTGTGTGGACATAATTAATAGAGGAGGTGACGTTTGTTTCATTTTGTAGTTTTGTTGAAGTCATATTTTGGAATACAGTTTGATTTCTTTAAGAAATTCTAGGACATTCTATTGATTAATATCAAGAAAGAATTCTTTCAGGTTGGTGGGTCGATTTCGCTTCGCGGTATATCAAGCGCTATAGATTATTTAATGGCGAAATATAGTTTAAACAAATTTTGCTTCAAATACAGATAATATTTGTTTTGACATTTTCAAATATTTGCAATCTTCAAACTCAGATAATGTTTATTTTGTTATAACATGTATTGTTTTTTAGTTTTAGTTTTTTATACTTTCATAGTATTTTTTTGTGGTGTTCGCTATTTACCTATAGCTGGGAGCCTAAAATTTCCTACCTCACCGGGACAAATGTGAATCTGGGAACAACTTCAATTACGAGGTGGTTTCATGCTTCTCACCACCCACCCGTCAGAGTCCCTGCTGCCGGATGTAGTTTAACATCATAAACAGTACTATGCAGACTTTTTTATTTTCTCCAGTGTCACATATAGTTCTGAAATACTCTTTGATGGAATTATACCTCATCCTGTACAGTTCATTGGCCTACATGTTCTTCTGTGTACGTGCCCCTTCCGGATCCGGATAATCATAGTCTCCCACAACTTCCTCTCCCTTGAGTTGCTTAGTAAGTATTGAATTTTTGCTATTCCAATTTCTGTTCTGCTAGTCGTTTAGAAAATTGTTTGGTATAGTTTGGTCGCTGGTTTACTCAGTTTTTCCCGCTTCCAATACCTTCTGTGGATTTCAAATTAACCAGGCATTCATTTTCATCATGCGGATGAGAAATCTTAGTTTTCTCTTTCTGGTTCAAATTTTCCTTTTTGATTCCAGTTTCCTTAACATTTCATCATTACTAATATTTTCTGCCCATTGTATTTTCAGCATCCTCCTGTGTAACCATACCTGTTGCTTCAAGTCTCCTTTTCAGCGATGGTGAGATTGCCCAGCATTCAAGGACATAGAGGAGGACAGATATTACATACAATTTCTGTTATGGTCCCATATCCTCGCACCACTGTTATGGTCCAAGTTTAGGACCAAGGAAGAACAACACGAACACAAGAGTAGGGATAACAAAGATATATTAAACAGAATAATAATAACACAAGAAGTTGAAGGTGTTAGTATGACTGTCAGTCTGGTTTAGAGTGAACTACTATTTTCTCGACTCGTTCTGTCTCCACTCGTTCCACTTCCTCTTCTATCGTCTCTCGTGAGAGGCGCAGTCTTTATAGTGTCAGGAGGAGTTCATTGTCGTTACATGGAAGATCCCATAATAATTTCAGTAGTCTTTTCTTTGTTTCTAACGATATTCGTCATCTTAATGTTTTCTTTATCTTCATTTTCTCTATTCCAATGTGCCTTCGTTTGTTGGACTCGCATTTTCTGTCCTCTGTTAAACACTTCCTTTATATTTAAATTGGTGTACTTGCTTTTGTGTCTCCATTTCGTATTTCGCATTTGGGTCTGTTTCACTTCACCCAATTATCTGCTATAGGTGATACTCACTTAGGCGATCATATATCTTTCGATACTTGACTGACGAGGCAGATTTTTCAGGTAGTAGTTTGACATTTTTGTCTGCGGTAGACAAGTTTCCATCAAAGGCTATAGAATCCGGTCTGTCCTACTACATGCCCATAGCTGGAGGGAGAAGAAGAGGATTCACACCTTTCCCAAGGGTACTAGCACGTAAGGGAATGTAATGGATTCGACTGGAATTCGAACTCGGCTCTCCGATTCCTCAATACGTGCTGCTATTCAGTTACTACAACCATATATTCTCTACCCTTACAAGTGATTTTTAGTACATTATTGTCGATTAAAATTAATACTTTGCCTAGTAGTTCCTGCAGTACCCTTTCTGTGCTATCACAGATTCCTCATCTCCATATGTGGATACCTTCCAATAATATATCCCTGTAGGATCTCCAATTATATTAAGACCACCTGTAAAGTTTAAATATTACACATTCTTGTTTTAAACCTCCCTCAAATTTTTTTGATCAAATCATTCATATTCTACGTCTTATCAAATCGTTGCAGGTTATTTATAACATAAAAAAACATTTTCAGATTGCAAGAAGTTTTTGGAGATGATAATGTTTTAGTGATACATATCTTACAAATTAACCCTTAGCTGGGAGGAGATGAGGTTCATTCATACTTCACCCATGGGTATTTGCGCGTAAGTGAATATAACGAACCCAACTGGAATTAAAACTCGGCTCTCCGATTAAAAATTCCGAATAATTTTCCATTGGACCACCTGGACATGCTGGCTTACATCCACCAGTATCCCCTACTGGTCACCCATCTAGGTACTCATCAGGTTTAATTTTTTTATTGAGAGTATTTTACTCGATACATTATTTGAGTGCAATCATTTTCTTGAATGGCACCGTAGAGCGCTATTCTTAATCAGATAGAAAACGTTTTGTCGGCTTTTTAGGCAATCATCAAAAGAAAATTGGCCCAAAAAATATGGGTGAGATCCTCAATGCAGAAACTACATCAGGGACAACGAAAAAGTGTTTTCGAATGAACAAATTGGAAGGCATCACTGAAGATTCCTAAAGCAGAGGTTCTCAACCAGGGGTAAATTTACCACTAGGGGGTAAGAAATTATATAGTCGGGGATAAATAATTGAAGTACCTTATAATTTAAAAAATAATTCAATTAAATTTAATTTTGTAAAATGAAAGAGAGAGAGAATGCAAATTATTATTTCTGTTTTGGTATTTTTACTAATGACTAATTTGCACAATTTTTAGTCACAAATTAGTCAGTACTAATCATAATCATAATTTCAGAAAAAAATTATTTTCAGTATTTTCCAAAAATGTTTTAAATTGACAAAAACAAAAATACTAAAAAAAAATTTTTTTTGAATGAATGATTATGATTAGTATTAATTTGTAGATCTACTAATACAGCGGATAAAATTAAATTTTTTTATTAATGACTACAAACGTTAATAAAAAATATACAGAGTACTAACTTATACTAAAATAAATTGTAGATTAGTACTAAATAAGAAATCAGTATTTTGAGTGTCGCTTAGTTTTTGTTTTAGTCACAGTATTTTGACTAAAAAAAAACCTTAGTATTTTGAATGAAAAAAATCATTCATTCATTTAGTCACGAAATTGTATGGGAGTAGGGGGTAAATGGAGAAATACATGAAGCCAAGGGTGTTAATGATGGAGGAAATGTTGAGAATGGCTGCCTTAAAGGAAATAACGCCCAATGCTATGCAATCGTGTCACAGCAAACTTTCAAAGGATGCTTTCATCATTATTAAATTTGAAAGATGTCAATTATTAAACTTGTATAGTTATATAAATAAACACTATTTAAGTATTAAATTTGGGCTTCCTCATTTTGACTTTGACGTTTTCTCATTTTCAGTTTGTAAATTCTCATTTTGAACTTGTAATGCTATAGATGGATGTGTATGCAATATATAAACGACCAATATCGCTTGCAAACAAACTGGGAAACAATGAATAAATCGATTTAATGAACAAGGAATTATTCCGTGGGATACAAAAATCAATATCAACAATAAGACAGAAGAAAAAGCGACATAAATAGGGACAACAATTACACATCTAAAGTAGAACCGATAACAGATAAAGCGAAGCATTGATTACTGGTACGTATCGTGTCAGTGATGTATAGATGACTCGTAGTCGGAATGATTATATAGGTGGGTGAGCTGGTAAGATTACCCGGAATAGTAGAAATAAAAAACAATTTTAAACTTTGAAGAATTTTTAAAAGTGACTTTAAAAATCTATTTAAAATTTTCGATAAATCAGCCATCTTTAAATTTAAAATTAAAAGTAATATGATGCAATCCTAAATTGGATATTTTAAGAAAAAATAAATTCCGTTCAGTCGTCGTTCATCTAATTCGGTCAAATCGTATTTTCCACATAATGCAATTTTGGCTAACATATTATTGTTAAAGCTAAACTTTCCTGAAAATTCTCTGATTTTTCTATTTTCTACCGCGACTTTATCTCCATAATCATACAATATATGGCGTTTAGTCTTCAAACTATAGCTCATACAATATAGGTGTAAATAACAAAAGTACGTAGGTGTAGACTTTAAGAAAGATTTATTCAACTGAGAATAAACGGTTCGCGTATAGTGTCCTTTTATAGTCCCAGTAAACATAAATAACTCTCTCAAAGAGGTGAGTAACAAAACAAGTGGAAACGCTCTTGATTATTCATAACAATAGGCTAAATAAACAACAGTAATAAGAAGCGTAATGAGGTTGAGTTAAACATCAAGATATGCCGTGTGGCAAAATTTAAATTTAAATATAAATGTTTTTTTAGATATCTTGTGTAATCTATTAGCAGTTTTTATTATGTTTATCTCCATAACTTATCCACCTATATACAAAACCGATTCCGTATTTATATTAGTCGGACTATTGTCCTCATCTTTGTCGCCATATTTGTCACAACGTTTCGGCCGTTGTACGCTCAGGCCTTCTTCAGGTGGTTGGAATTTCGAACCGAACCCTTTATTTCGATCACTGGGGTAGACTGTTCTAGTTCCACGAGCCATGTTTGATGGATGTCAGTTATCAGTTATCTCCTGGTAATTTTCCCTCTGAAAGTTCTCCACTGCCTGAACCGGGTATTGAACTCACACTCTTTGGTTCTGTCACTGGATCTAACCAACGCCTTTATCCACTGTACCATGTGTCCTTGACAGACCCAAAGAGTGTGAGTTCAATACCCGGTTCAGGCAGTGGAGAACTTTCAGAGGGAAAATTACCAGGAGATAACTGATAACTGACATCCATCAAACATGGCTCGTGGAACTAGAACAGTCTACCCCAGTGATCGAAATAAAGGGTTCGGTTCGAAATTCCAACCACCTGAAGAAGGCCGGAGCGTACAACGGCCGAAACGTTGTGACAAATATGGCGACAAAGTTGAGGACAATAGTCCGACTAATGTAAATACTGTACATAATACCTCATCTCAGAAATATAGACAAAACCGATTCCATCAATAAAACTGTTATTCTTCCGAAGAACTCTAAAGGAAATTCGTCGGAAGGCGTGTTCCTTTTATATTTTATCTTTAAGTTAACCAGTTCAGATTCAGCAGTGAATCCGTAAAGGCTGATGGTAATAAGAATTTATATATTTGTTTTGTAATATATCCACTTTTGCCAACGCATTTGACACATACGTTGATTAACATAGTGTAGCATTTTCATATGCCCTTTGAGCTAATAACTCTGACTTATTGATCAATCTCTTTATTACAAATGTATGTCAATATTGGATAAAGTACTTGAAGCATATTCCTTCTTTCTTGATTTGAAAGCAAATAAGTGTTTTGTGTTTCAATTGTAACTACAAAATATCGCTAGAAGTATTTAGTACGTGACACGTCTCTCGGCGTTCATATTGATAGACAATTTATGCAGAAGACTTGACATGTTTCTCTCTATGAATGAAACGTTAAAAACGACGCATAGAAAATGAAAATGCGCAATCTAATGTTGAAACGTTTTTCCTAAGAATCATGTTTAATATGAAAACTTTGTTTCCCGAAATAATTCTGAAATTCATAATTTAAAAAAAAAAAAAAACGGAAAAGAACTTCATATTTTTAAATGAGAGAAACCGGTTTAAAAATTGTGAATCCCACTTCAAGTTAAACCCGAAGACAAAGGTAAGGGCAGTTATATGGAATCAGTTATAAAATGCACGTTAAAATACAAATATTATTGCAAATATAAAAGACAAACGGCACATGCAGATAATCAAAACATCTCCACACAAAAACACAAAGAGAAAATTTGTTCTCCTACATTTTCCAAAGAGCTGATTTTGATTTCAGTAGTTTTGTACGAGTGGGAGAGTTGTAAAAGGTTTTTCAATGCCTTGGGTCGATTAGCCTTGATTAAATTAGCATTGAAAAATGTTCTATCATGAGGACGGTTCACTTCTACAGAATATCTTCAGCATTTCGAAAATTAAATCCAATATCCTCATTTTAAAATCAACTTTAATATCCAGGTAAGGCGAAAATCTTTGTATTCTCATAAATTAATAATGAATATTAATCGACTTTACAGATATTTTATTAAGCATCTATACTCAATCATATATATATATATATATATATATATATATATATATATATATATATATATATATATATATTATAACATCTCAGTATCATCTGTCTTTATTTCTGAGATGAGGTATTGTAGCTATTTACACAATTTACATCGTTCTTCATTGCCATATTTATGTTTCGGTCATCCTACGCTCTGGCATTCTTCAGGTGACATACTTTGAAATTTCGAACCCCGCCACTTATTTAGTCCACGGGGTAGAATGTTCTAATTCCACGTGCCATGCCTTTTTGAGTATCTCAGTTTCAGTTATTTCTATTTAGTAATTCAGCTCTCCAAGCTTTAGTAATTCTGCTGTCTCAAGCTAAATGACACACAACGCTTTGAGTCGTGGCCGGGCATTTAACTGACGGACATTTGGCCGAAAGGACATTTGGCCGACGGACATTTGGACGAGAGACATTTGACCGAACGAACATTTGGCCGAACGGATATTTAACCGATGGACATTTGGCCGGCGGACATTTAGCCGACGGACATTTGGCCGAGAGACATTTGGCTGACGGACATTTGGCCGACGGACATTTAGCCGACGGACATTTGGCTGACGGACATTTGGCCGACGGACATTTGGCCGAACGGACATTTGGCCGAACGGATATTTAGCCGACGGACATTTGGCTGACGGACATTTGGCCGACGGACATTTGGCCGAACGGACATTTGGCCGACGGACATTTGGCCGAACGGACATTTGGCCGAACGGATATTTAGCCGACGGACATTTGGCTGACGGACATTTGGCCGACGGACATTTGGCCGAGAGACATTTGACCGAACGGACATTTGGCCGAACGGATATTTAGCCGACGGACATTTGGCTGACGGACATTTGGCCGACGGACATTTAGCCGACGAACATTTGGCTGACGGACATTTGGCCGACGGACATTTGGCCGAACGGACATTTGGCCGAACGGATATTTAGCCGACGGACATTTGGCTGACGGACATTTGGCCGACGGACATTTAGCCGACGAACATTTGGCTGACGGACATTTGGCCGACGGACATTTGGCCGAGAGACATTTGACCGAACGGACATTTGGCCGAACGGATATTTAGCCGACGGACATTTGGCTGACGAACATTTGGCCGACGGACATTTAGCCGACGGACATTTGGCCGAGAGACATTTGACCGAACGGACAGTTGGCCGAACGGACATTTAGCCGACGGACATTTGGACGAGAGACATTTGACCGAACGGACATTTGGCCGAACGGACATTTAGCCGACGGACATTTGGCTGACGGACAATTGGCCGACGGACATTTGGCCGAACGGATATTTAGCCGACGGACATTTGGCTGACGGACATTTAGCCGACGGACATTTGGCTGACGGACATTTAGCCGACGGACATTTGGCTGACGAACATTTGGCCGACGGACATTTAGCCGACGGACATTTGGCTGACGGACATTTGGCCGACGGACATTTGGCCGAACGGATATTTGACCGGGAGACATTTGGTCGAAAGGATATTTGTCCAAACGAAGATTGGGCCGAACGGACATTTGTCCGAGCGAACATTTGGCTGAACGGACATTTGTCGAACTAACATTTGGCCGAGAGACATTTAGCCGAACAGACATTTGGCCGAACGAAAATTTGTCCGACGGACATTTAGCCGAGAGACATTTAGCCGAACGGACAATTGGACGAATGAACATTTGGCCGAACGGAAATTTCGCCGAGAGACGTTTGGCCGAACGGACATTTGGCCGAAAGGACATTTAGCCGAACGGATATGTGGCCAAACGGACATTTGGCCGAACGAACATTTGGCCGAGAGAAATTTGGCCGAACGGACATTTGGCCGACGGACATTTGTCCGAGAGACATTTGGCAGAGAGACATTTGGCCGAACGGACATTTGGCCGACGGACATTTGTCCGAGAGACATTTGGCAGAGAGACATTTGGCCGAACGGACATTTGGCCGACGGACATTTGTCCGACGGACATTTGTCCGAGAGACATTTGGCAGAGAGACATTTGGCCGAACGGACATTTGGCCGACGGACATTTGTCCGAGAGACATTTGGCAGAGAGACATTTGGCCGAACGGACATTTGGCCGACGGACATTTGTCCGAGAGACATTTGGCAGAGAGACATTTGGCCGAACGGACATTTGGCCGACGGACATTTGGCCGACGGACATTTGTCCGAGAGACATTTGGCAGAGAGACATTTGGCCGAACGGACATTTGGCCGACGGACATTTGTCCGAGAGACATTTGGCAGAGAGACATTTGGCCGAACGGACATTTGGCCGACGGACATTTGTCCGAGAGACATTTGGCAGAGAGACATTTGGCCGAACGGACATTTGGCCGACGGACATTTGGCCGACGGACATTTGTCCGAGAGACATTTGGCAGAGAGACATTTGGCCGAACGGACATTTGGCCGACGGACATTTGTCCGAGAGACATTTGGCAGAGAGACATTTGGCCGAACGGACATTTGGCCGACGGACATTTGTCCGAGAGACATTTGGCAGAGAGACATTTGGCCGAACGGACATTTGGCCGACGGACATTTGTCCGAGAGACATTTGGCCGAACGGACATTTGGCCGACGGACATTTGGCCGACGGACATTTGTCCGAGAGACATTTGGCAGAGAGACATTTGGCCGAACGGACATTTGGCCGACGGACATTTGTCCGAGAGACATTTGGCAGAGAGACATTTGGCCGAACGGACATTTGGCCGACGGACATTTGTCCGAGAGACATTTGGCAGAGAGACATTTGGCCGAACGGACATTTGGCCGACGGACATTTGGCCGACGGACATTTGTCCGAGAGACATTTGGCAGAGAGACATTTGGCCGAACGGACATTTGGCCGACGGACATTTGTCCGAGAGACATTTGGCAGAGAGACATTTGGCCGAACGGACATTTGGCCGACGGACATTTGTCCGAGAGACATTTGGCAGAGAGACATTTGGCCGAACGGACATTTGGCCGACGGACATTTGTCCGAGAGACATTTGGCAGAGAGACATTTGGCCGAACGGACATTTGGCCGACGGACATTTGGCCGACGGACATTTGTCCGAGAGACATTTGGCAGAGAGACATTTGGCCGAACGGACATTTGGCCGACGGACATTTGTCCGAGAGACATTTGGCAGAGAGACATTTGGCCGAACGGACATTTGGCCGACGGACATTTGTCCGAGAGACATTTGGCAGAGAGACATTTGGCCGAACGGACATTTGGCCGACGGACATTTGGCCGACGGACATTTGTCCGAGAGACATTTGGCAGAGAGACATTTGGCCGAACGGACATTTGGCCGACGGACATTTGTCCGAGAGACATTTGGCAGAGAGACATTTGGCCGAACGGACATTTGGCCGACGGACATTTGTCCGAGAGACATTTGGCAGAGAGACATTTGGCCGAACGGACATTTGGCCGACGGACATTTGTCCGAGAGACATTTGGCAGAGAGAAATTTGGCCGAACGGACATTTGGCCGACGGACATTTGTCCGAGAGACATTTGGCAGAGAGACATTTGGCCGAACGGACATTTGGCCGACGGACATTTTTCCG
>OZ038486.1:98824732-98864732 GCA_964036315.1 Acanthosepion esculentum
CTGGGATTTACCGATAAATACGTTCTGCCAAAAATTGGAAAGGTTATCGACCGAGGCATAGAAATTGAAGGAGAAATTAAATGAGAGTTTCCCCGACGTAATTGCAGCCGGCCTCTGTAGGTGTAAAGAAAATGGCGGCCAAAATCGAACTGAAAGAAAATGTACAACCCATTTTCAAGAAGAAAAGAAATGTACCTTACGCATCATTAGAAAAAATAGACTAAGAGTTGGAAAGACTCGTGAAAACCGGTATATTGACAAAGGTAGAATATAGTCAGTGGACCGCACCTACGGTTTACTTGAAAAAGAAATCGGGTGAGAAACGAGTATGCGCTGCTTTCTTGACGGGATTGAATGCAGCGATTAAGGATTATCACTATCCTGTCCCTGGTCCAGAGGAAGTTTTCACAAAGTTGAACGGAGGAAAATTTTTCTCAAAGATAGACTTGAGCAAAGCATACCTACAAGTACCAGTAGGTGAGGAAAGCTCGAGGTTGTTGTGCATAAACAACCATAAAGTGTTATATAAGTTCCAGAGATTACCATTCGGGATCAAGTTTTCGCCGGCAATATTTCAGCAAATAATGGACACTATGCTAGGCGGACTGGATTTCACGATCGCATGCCTTGATAACATCCTGATAAATAGCAAAAATATTGAACAACACTGGCAACACGTTCAAGAATCTTTCAGACAGATACAAAATTACGGTTTTAAGGTAAAGGAAAATAAATGTAACTTCTTTATGAAGGAGATAAAACATCTGGGCCATATTATTGACGAAGAAGGAAGAAGACCAGGCCCAGAAAGAGCCATGGCAATAAAAAAAATGCCGGCGCCAAAACATTTTGCCGTGTTACAAAGTTTCTTAGGCTTAGTAAATTATTATCAAGAATTTATAACTAACATGCACAAATTACGCGCACCCCTGAACGAACTGTTGAGGAAGGGAAAATTTGGGGAATGGTCATATGAATGTCAGAAAACTTTCGACAAAATCACTAAAACTCTAACAGCAGATTTATTTTTAGCGCATTACGATCCAAAATTGGAAATAATAGTCGCATGTTGGGGCATGTATACTTCATAAAATGCCGGATGGGACACTAAATCCCATCGCGCCTGCGTCAAGGACGTTACTACGAGCCGAACAAAATTACTCGGAAATCGAAAAAGAAGAGCTGTAGATTATTTTTGCGATTACGAGATTCCACAGATATATTTGCGGTAGATTTTTCACGTTACATACGGACCACAAGCCGTTATTGATAAAATCTGGATCAAAGAAAGGTTTACCTGTCTACACTGCTAATAGATTGCTAAGATGGTGGACGATTTTATTAAACTATAAGTTTAAATTGGAGTATCTTCCATCAAACAAAATTGGGCATGCAGATGGTCTTTCGAGACTAATTCTAAAGAAAACGGAGCCATTAGAATATTCCGTAATTGCAGCTCTACGACATGAGGAACATATTAGAACATCATTATGTAGTACAATTCGATACCTCCCCGTCACATTACAGGAAATAAGAAACGAAGCAGTGAATGACGAATTTATAAAGGAAACGAAAACAAAAATTGTAAGAAAAGATAAGCATATAGCAGACAGTTTTTCGTTATGTGATAATGTTCTACTATATAATGAAAGAGTAGTAACCCCGAAAACGCTACAAAGGCGAATCCTCAAGGATTTTCATATGAGCCACCCAGGAAAGAACAGGATGAAATCCTTAATGCGAAGTTACGTGCAATGGCCAAACATGGATCAAGTTATTATACAAATGGTGGACAAATGCAAGAGCTGTTCCTTAGCAGCCAAGGCACGCCGATCATCCATTAGCCATGGCCTAAGACAGATCGACCGTGGTCAAGAATCCATGTAGACTTCGCAGGTCCATTAGATAGTTTTTACTACTTGATTGTAGTAGAAAGTTACAGTAAATGTCCAGAAGTATTTCGTTGTAGAAAACCTACTTCTGAGACTACAATAAATTGCCTTCACGAGCTATTTGCTCGTTTCGGAGTGGTTGATTGTCTGGTCACCGATAATGGGACACAATCTACATCTGCGGATTTTCAAGAATATTGTGAAACTTTTCAGGTGAAACACATCAAATCCCCGCCATATCACCCAAGATCAAACGGCAAGCGGAGAACTTTGTAGATACATCAAAAAAGAGCACTAAGGAAAGCTTATGAATTACCAACAGAAAAGGCTTTACAACAATTCTTGCAAGTGTATAGAATTACAGCGAACATTACTACGCCATGGACATTATCGCCGGCGGAAGTAATGTTCACCCGAAAAATTAGATCGGTATTCGACAAATTATTGCCAAAACAGACAAAGCAATCACCAACGTCGTGTGTACCAAATCGAAAATTTAACCCAGGAGAGATTTTTTTTTAAAAAATGTTCAAAAACAACACATGCTATTGGGAGCCAGGTACAATAGAGAAACGAATCGGGAACGGGATTTACATAATTCAGGGTGCGAAGTTCTCCCATAAACGGCACTTAAATCAGATCAGAAAGAGGCTGTTAGAGGATTCTAACAGTCTACTACAGGAATAGGAGGAAGTAATAGACACAATATTTGACACATTCAATATGCAAAGGGCTCAAGCAATTTCAGAACCACGGAAATCAAGCAGAAAAAAAAATTTACAGAGCCTTTGATGATTAATCCGAAGAGGAAAATATTAACCACTCCTGCGAAGTAAACGCTTGAGAGGGGGTGCTGTGGGTCCTTAGCTATAACTACAGAATGAACTCTTCCTAACACTATGTATACTAAGCCTCTCAAGAGAGAGAGAGACGAATCGAGTCGAGCCGACAGTAGTGCACTCCAAACCAGACTGACAGTCATACTAACATCTTCCACATTTTTGTATGATTATTCCGTATAATATATCTTCGTTATTTCTCCTCTTGTGTTTGTGTTGTTCTTCCTTGGTCCTAGCCTGGAGCATAACAAACACACACACACACACACACATATATATATATATATATATATATATATATATATATATATATATATATATATATGATTATAAAACATTTATTGGTCAGAGTTGAATTAGACCAAGAAACAGTTGTATTAAAAAGTGTTCAATACACGTATAATGATAATAAAAATTTACCAAATAGAGCTTGTAATTTTAAAAACAATACAATTTTAAGATCAGTCAATCACGGTACCTTGGATTCAAATTCAAACTTTCGGTATTTTGAAACCAAGATAGCGTGATTGCTTGATCTCCTAATTCATTTGAAATACACACACACACACTCATACACATACACACACACACACACACACACACACATATATATATATATATATATATATATATATATATATATATATATATAATAAAATAACTGTTTCAGCCTCTGATAGACTTTATCACGGCAAAAAAAGTGGCAGCAAGAAACGTTTCGTTTTGTCTTTATTCATATTATCATTTTACAAATATATATATTTATATCTGAATATATATACACACACACACATATATATTGTTTACCTGTGTGTGCATACATATGTGTGTCTATGTATATATATATATACATATATATATTCACAGAGTAAAATCAATCATGAAAAGAGCGCCAAATAAATTGCAATGTTTGTTACCTCTAGATTCATTGTCAGTGCCGAAATGCATGTTTTATTGGGCATTTTGTTATAATTTCGCTAAATCTTTGAATTTCAACATCAATATTGTTTTCATTTAAGAGCACACACTCTTTTCTCCGGTCAGTTCCTCCTGTGGAGAATAAAACGACAACTGAAATCGAAATTGGTGACGTATTTTTCATAAAATGGAATTCACAAATGTTTAACTACGTTGTAACCTGCGAAACGGGACGTTTCACACCCGGTTAGTTCATCGATCCTTCTTTGGAAATTTTTGGGAATGCCGAACATATTCCTGAAAAGCCTTTAGAGGAATCGCTTGAAAGCAAACCTAGAAAAGAATAAATCACACTGCAAAAGGCAAGGTTATATATACTTCCAAGCGACGCACAAGGGAAAACGAGAATATGATAATACATCAAAGAGATAGAAGTAATGAAAGATAAAATAACTACATAAAGAAAAGATAACAGATGGAGCTAAAGGTTGGTTGAGTCGTCACCAATACATTGCAAATTCGGTAAATAATGATAAGGACGGTAGATTAAGTGGCGGCATAGATATGTTCGTAGGTAAGAGATGAAAGTCAATATCTCAATCAATGACGCCATAAAAATTTTTAGAATAATTATATATATATATATATATATATATATATATATATATATATATATATATATGTGTGTGTGTGTGTGTGTGTGTGTGTGTGTGTGTGTGTGTGTGTGTGTGTGTGCGTGTGTGTGTGCGCGCGTGCGCGCTTTTGTGTGTCTCGGTGTCTCATCGGAAAGCTTCATAATGTTTTTTCACGTGAAAAAACGTAATGTTTCTTAAATCTATACAGTGAACGACGAAATTATCAATACACCCAACAATTTTGAATATTTTTATCCATTTCTCAGATTCTAATGCCCGTATGATGCAAGGATTTTTTATGTGATTATGTACAAAAAAAAGGAATATAAACCTTAATTTTGAGAACAATAGGTTAAATACAACACAGTTGACAAGCGAATAGGAAAAGACAAAATTATTCGTCGTTAAAAATTATTAATGTTGTGAAAATCTTTCAATTTTTTCTATTTTTGTCTTTTTCTATTTTGCATTTTATATTCCTTTTCTTTTGTTTATTAACATATAAAGAATCTGGTATCATACGGGCATTGGATTCTGAGAAAGGAATAAAAATATTGAAAATTAATGGGTGTACGACTAATTTCTTCCTTGAATGTATATGTTTTAAAATATATTTACGTTTCTTTCACGTGAAAAACCATTATGGATGTACTAATAATTTCGAATTTTGACTGTATGTCAGTTACCAACTCTGTAAGAACCGGGATAAACAATATTAAATATATTTTAAAACTCTGAAACAAAATTTTGCTCCTTCATATATAAAAGTCTTAAACGTAATTGCATATATATATATATATATATATATATATATATATATATATATATATATATATATATATGAATTAATATGAATCGATATCTTGAAATATCTTTTAAAGGAAATGAATAACAATTTATTGACAGTAGTCCAAATCTAAAAAGAATTAAAAAATAATATAATCTATAAATCATTTCCTTCAATTAACGCTAGAATAGTAATTTTGTTCTTCGAGTATTTTTTCCACAAAACCCGATGGAAAGTGTTTATCAAGAGCTCAATATGATGACTGGACAAGTGGATATCTTTTAATTTTCGAATACTGAAAAATTATAACGGACATAGCCATCCCAGTACTGCAATTCCTTCTGGAGATATAACTCTCTCTTCATCTATGGTATCGACCAACGTAAATGAATATCGGAGCTCATTGACAGATATTGCTAGCCTTGCAAAGTTTATTCTTGCCAGACGACCCCCCATCAGTGTTTCGGCCCGTAGTCTCTAGGTTGATGAGTGGTAACATTACCGGTTAAATCGCTTCCTTCCTATCAGAAATTCTCATTGAAGTTTTATAAGAAAATAAGTCTTATTCAGTCGAAGTTTTCTAAACATTTCTGTCGAGAATGTGACCCTGTTGAATACTCGGCCTACGACGGAAGGTATGATAAGACCCTGAGCTTCAGTTAGTCATAAAGAACGATGTTACGCGCAATGTCGGGAATGTCTCTTGTGACTCAAGCTCACGCCAGAATTCAAGTGGAATTCGTACATACGATATATCGTTAAAAGCGTTGCAAAAATGTTCGGCTCCCTGGGTCCCTCCAGAAAATACCTTACTCCTCCTACAGGAACAGACAAAAAATGGATTATTCCAGCCACAACTGGGCGGGAGTCGTCTAATCCTTAAGTTCCAGCCTCGATCGTGTTCAAAGGCGTTTGCGCAGCCGTGAGGGTGATGACTTATTTTCCACGTTCCAATTCCTTTGCTATATGTTTCGAGTTATTTACCATTATTATCATGGCAGATGTTTGGGCGACCTGAATTCCCTATTTCCATCATCTCAGACATTCAGAGTTAGAACCCGCCATTCAACTAGAGTAAATCAATTCATCCTCATTCCGTCCGTATTACATTTGCAGGAAGTAAATTTCCAGACAGAATGCTTCTTCCACATATTTTTTACAATATGGATCAGATTCCCGTGTGGATGCTTCCCTGATTGATACAATCTTAAATTAGATGGGGCCCTGCTGACAAATACCTATTATATACGGGAGTTTCCCCATCCCCATATACCCTTACAAAACTATAACTCGATATTCTGAATCAGATTGCCGAATTCCAATTCCAGTTAGGTTCGTTATATTCCCTACGCGCAAATACTCTTGGGGATGCTATGAATCTAATTCTTCTCCTCTTAGCTATGGGTTAATTTATAAGTGTTGCATCATTAAATCATTATTACCGCCATAAAATACAAACTGACACTCTCTTACAATCTAAAAATATGTACTGGTTTTAAATAAGCTTCAAAGTGTTGATGGCCGTAGAAAGCGAATCAAACAAATCAATGAATCTTACAACGTTACCATTCAGTACTACTCTACCTTGTATGGCTCTTAATCCTGGCATTTTATGAACAATAGTAAAAAGTATGTTGATTGTATGACAAAAGACATTGAATCTTCTCTGGAAAGAATCCATGATTTATTTTCCCTTGTTACAAAGAAAAACTCTAGCAAATATACCATCTGCTAAGAAAGTTTCGATGCGATTTCTGAATTTTCATTTTTGAAGATCAAAGTTGGCTGGAAAACATGAAACCGGAAGATAGATACATAGGCGGCTAGGTGGAAAAAAAAACAATCTCTTAGCCCAAGGTTTTTCGATTACATCCATTTTAACTCCACCTCGAAAGGATAAGATTTTGTTGTCAATCTAGTCTTCTTCTTTACGTGTTGCCTGCCTTTGTGACTTAGACGATCAAATCTCCCTTCAATTTCCTGTCCTTCGTAGCTCTAGCTAAATTTTGTGCTGTTTTTCCTGAACCTTGTTCCGCCAGTTATTTACTCAATCTCACTAAGTAGGTTACACGTTTTTCCTCTGTCTATTTTGTCTTCAATATATCCCGTGAGTGTCAAATTTTCCATGTGATTTTTCCTCATTATGTACCCAAGAAATTTTAACTGTCTCTTTCTGATGTTAACTATAAGTTTCCTTCTTATGTCCATTTTCTCTTAAACTTCAGCGTTACTCACATCATTCCTTAGTTGAATCAGATATCTGTTGCTTCATATCTCTTCTTCATCTTTGATGAGATTATCCAGCATTCACTGTCATATAAGAGGACATATATCACAAAACAGTTCAGTGCTCTTTTATTTATTTCTAATGATTTTTTTCATTTTCTTAATACGTTGCTTAGCTTTTTGGAATGCGTCGTTGGCTATAAAAATGCACCTTCGAATTTCAGTGTTTTTTTTTATATAAATTTATAAATCTAGATGCCATAGATAATGTTCATCAGAACCGTAAGCATGAAATTATTTATAGAAAAGAATCAGGGAAGTTACATACAGAGGGATGCCAGATCAGGACTAATATCATTGCAGATTCTTCTTTGGATTTTATTAAGTATCTCCAAGAATAGACGTGTCAGAAACATTCAAACAATGACGAATAGTACACATATGAAGATGTGAGATAGATTCTGGGGACATAAATTGTCTAGCATGACGGAAACAATATTCACCATTTGGTAATTAAAAAAAACTAGCGAGGTGTGAGAGAAGAGACGTTAACGGGTGTAACAAGATGACTGCTACTTTTTGCGGGTCAGAAATGACTTGGCTGTGACTATATGGAAAATAACGTTTTCTAGACGAAAATCGGGATTTAAGTTATAATGAAATTGTCCAAAGTTCATGAATTGTCTTGTGATATTCAAGCTCTTTCGACTATCAGTCTTTGTCAAGAACGGTTCATATCAGTATGGCAAATAAGATTTATTTTGGCGTTTTAGATTTCTGGAATTTGAGTTGGAATTATTATTACAATCCAAAATATGATTCGGCTTCACATAATGCACATAGAATTCATGAGCTGCAAAAATCTATTTATCTATAGAGATATCATTAACGCAATCTGATCATACATATCTAAGCCATTATCTGTATTGCTGTCAGACGTTATTTATCACTCTGTATATATCACAATCTACCTAGCTAACAGTCTCTATCATTATCGAGCTATCAATGTATGTATGTATGTATGTATCTATCTATTTATCGTTTAAATTCCTTTAATATCTATCTATCTATCTATCGTTTAAATTCCTTTAATATCTATCTATCTATCTATCGTTTAAATTCCTTTAATATCTATCTATCTATCTATCTATCTATCTATCTATCTATCTATCTATCTATCTATCGCTTAAATTCCTTTAATATCTATCTATATATCGTTTAAATTCCTTTAATATCTATCTATCTATCTATCTATCGTTTAAATTCCTTTAATATCGATCTATCTATCTATCTATCTATCTATCGTTTAAATTCCTTTAATATCTATCTATCTCTCTATCTATCTATCTATCGTTTAAATTCTTTTAATATCTATCTATCGTTTAAATTCCTTTAATATCTATCTATCGTTTAAATTCCTTTAATATCTATCTATCTATCTATCGTTTAAATTCCTTTAATATCTATCTATCTATCTATCTATCTATCTATCTATAGTTTAAATTCCTTTAATATCTATCTATATATCGTTTAAATTCCTTTAATATCTATCTATCTATCTATCTATCGTTTAAATTCCTTTATTATCGATCTATCTATCTATCTATCTATCGTTTAAATTCCTTTAATATCTATCTATCTATCTATCGTTTAAATTCTTTTAATATCTATCTATCGTTTAAATTCCTTTAATATCTATCTATCGTTTAAAATCCTTTAATATCTATCTATCTATCTATCGTTTAAATTCCTTTAATATCTATCTATCTATCTATCTATCTATCTATCTATCTATATATCTATCTATCTATCGTTTAAATTCCTTTAATATCTATCTATATATTGTTTAAATTCCTTTAATATCTATCTATCTATCTATCTATCTATCTATCGTTTAAATTCCTTTAATATCGATCTATCTATCTATCTATCTATCTATCTATCTATCGTTTATATTCCTTTAATATCTATCTATCTATCTATCTATCTATCTATCTATCTATCGTTTAAATTCTTTTAATATCTATCTATCGTTTAAATTCCTTTAATATCTATCTATCGTTTAAATTCCTTTAATATCTATCTATCTATCGTTTAAATTCCTTTAATATCTATCTATCTATCTATCGTTTAAATTCCTTTAATATCGATATATATATATATATATATATATATATATATATATATATATATATATATATATATATATATATATATATATATATATCGTTTAAATTCCTTTAATATGTCTATCTATCTATCTATCTATTTTTATATTAATGCGCATATATTTGCGACCCTCTTTCGAGAGAAATTGTGAAGAAATTTAGTTTTCATATCATCATTAAATTGAATTAAACAGATCCATCACCATCGGCGTTAGCGGCAAATCAGCTTGGTCTCTCAAATATCTGTAGTCTTTTACAAGTATCTAAATATGACATGAACACTATAAAAATGTGAACAAAAATATTTGCCTTATCTCATATGAAAGATGAAAGTGGGTGTTTAATTGGCCAGACGACGCTGGAGCGCTTAATGAATTATTTTCTTAGAAGTTTTAGTGATAACATTATTCTTGTAATTACAGTGTGTGAGTCATAACTGTCGAAGTTTTTATCTAAACTGCGACATCGATTTCCGAAGGTCGATGAAAATTCGCAAATGATATCTCCCGTTCCGCAGAACGATCTATCGAATGTCCAAAGTTTTTTTTTATTAAAGAAGATGCGCAGTGTGAAATGCGTCTTTTCTACTTGTGTTGTTGCTAAAATTAAACTTTGCAACAACAAAATTAACAAGAAATACAAGAGGTGCTAAAAAGTTCTCGGCTAGACCATAAAGCAAAATAAATGGTATTTTTCTTGTCATACGATCCGCTTTCGCAAGTATGCAATATTAAATCATTTGTATAAACGTAAGTGCTCGAAATTCACTTTAAAGATTAAGGACCAATTTGGAACAGCGAAGATGTGATACTTAGAAGCAAAGTAAACTAGAAACTACAATAAAATTGTATACATACAATCAAGAAAAAAAAACTTTTTAAATTCCTTTCGCATCAAGAAAGGCGATAAAGTCACTATGTGCAAGCAGTTACTGAAAACATTAATGAGGAAAGGATTAAAAAACAAAAGAGACGGCGATTGACTTCGCATTTAATTTTTTGAATATCGTAGTTGATATGAAATTAAGAAACACGAAGAGATTTTTATGAGCTAGAGGTGCTAGAGAATAGGTTATTATAATAGAAGTTACAGTTATATCAAGCAATTTCATCAGTGAAATGATGAGACCTACCTGCCAATCTAGCACTACGCTTAACTTTATAAAATTGAGATGCCAATGTAGAAATCTCACAGAACAATATTTATAAAAAATATTTATAGAAGAGGTAAAGGGAAGCTAGTTTACGGCAGGTTAGTTCTGATAAGGATATAGATCATTCTTTGCATTTTGTCAAGAATTTCGCGATACATAACATAACCGGCAGCTCAAATGTGACAGCAGAGTTCAATTCACGGATAATTTTTTAAGGCAGACATGAGTGAAAAAAAAACAGTCTCTGCCGCCTTCATAGTTTCTGACTTAGTAAGTGATTCTTATGTTGATTCGCACTTTCATCAAGATTAGTTAACGAATCGCCAGTTAACACTGAGAAGCGAATTTCATATTGTTTCTCTGAAAGACGTTTCGAGGGAGAGGATTTAACTAATTGACTGGAGCCACTAATAATTTGCCAAAAAAAGGCGAAGACTAATATGTCACCAGTTTGAAGGATCACAGAGTTCTTCGGGAGGAACTACAGAATGGGATTCGCAATAAGGTCGGACGTAAGAAACTTATGACAGCGGAAACCATGGGTGGTTTTATGTGCTGATCACAACAGGAGACACTTATTTCTAAGGGAAAATGTCAAGGAAACATGGGTCCTGACTAGAATTGAAAGGGAATCTACATGCATTCTGATTATCAGTAAAATTGTACGAATTAGAAAGGAATGTGAATTAACATTATTTAATAAACTTAAACAAAGTTGTCAGCAGCCACGAGAAACAAAACTATGAGAGGTTATACTGGTTCTCATTCTATTTCATTATATCTATCGAAAAATATCTGTGTTACATTGAAGACTTGTTTTCCTTAAGTATGATGAGCGATTACAAACTGGCTTCTTTTGGGATCAGAGCTATATATTGGTATAACCGGAATAAAGTGAGTCATGTGGGTAATAGCGGCTGAACAGGCAGACGTAAAAAACGACTGGTGTCTTATTTGTTATTTCAGAGACATCAGAGAAGCATCCATGTCAACTTTCACTGAAGAAGCAACAAGAATGGCACAATAATTGAGACGAAGTTTACAGATACCGTTCCAAGGAGCATTGACGAAATGAATCCCAGTCCGTACTCTTGCAGCCAGTCAGTAAACCCGGTAGGATTTTGTGAATAAGGAATTCATGTCTAGTAAACGCTCCAAAAGCAATATCAACAGACATTACCGCGTAAGTATCAAGGGTACAAAGCTGCTTTACTCAACAAGAGAGCTAAAAGAGTATGTAATGAAGAAAGAGAGTGAAGAGACAATTTGACCAGAATTATTACGGAATCACTGAGATTTCTGGGGCACATAAGTATGAAAGATGTCTAGGACATAGAAAAGTGGAACACTGTTTTGTACTCCGATGAGAAAAAAATTAACCTAGAAGTTCAAGATGGCCGGCAAAATCACTGGGACGAAAAGGAGGCTCTATCTTGCTCTGTTGTGCTCCTTCCAAGGAACAATGGATCTTCACTATTTACATTGTTCGGACTATCATCCTCATCTTTGTTGCCATATTTATCACAACCTTTCGGGCATTGTACGCTCCGGCCTTCTTCAGAAGAAGAAGGCCGTAGCGTACAACAGCCGAAACGTTGTGATAAATATGGCAACAAAGATGAGGATGATAGTCCGAACAATGTATTTAGTGTACATAATACTTCATCTCAGAAATGTAGAGAGGTAATGCAGCTTCAGTTTATACAGTGACACTAAACCGCGACTGGTTACATTGGCATGTTGGAGAGCGCATCTTGATTTTGGCTGATGAACCTTGCATGTGTGCAAATGGCGGAATCTTTCATCAGGACAAATCTGCAATTCATAATGCCTACTGGACAAAGGAGTTTTTCATGCCGAATAACGTGATTCCTTTGGAACATCCAGTGTTTTCCTCCAAACTGAAACCCACTGAAAATGTTTGGGGTGGATGGCAGGGGTAGAAATGGACGTCAATTCCAAATAGTTCTATCACTTGGGATGGCCTTCCAGCCAGCCTTCTGTAGCCGCTTATATCGATCATTTGAAGTTATTCACAATGAAATCCGTGCACGTCGCTACTGAGACGTCTTGTTGGACATTTCCTACTATGTTTAGGACATCTTCTAGCATGGTCTTAAACATTTGATATGCTAGCATAAATCCTAATTTCCCAGTACTCATATTTCTTTATTAAATTGTGGTAATTTTTTTTTGTTTTTATCTTTTTATTTTAATTTTTGAAGCTCTACCCAAATAAGTAGTTGAGTCTAACAACGCAAAAGTTATGTTTTCTTTACTTTCAATGACATTAAGATTTTCGACACCTGTATATATATATATATATATATATATATATATATATATATATATATATATATAAGTATATATATATATGTATATATATAAAATATATATATAAATATATATATTTATATATATATAAATAAATGAATATATATATATGTGCATATGTATATATATATATATATATATATATATATATATATATATATACAACTAGTCAAAATCTTAAGCCCAAGAAAATAAATAAAACATGAAAATATAACATTTATATATATATATATATATGTGTGTGTGTGTGTGTGTGTGTGTGTGCCTTTCGTAAATATTGAAAGACTAACAACAGTATTGAAATATATATATTGATGTGCCTTTCTTAAATATTGAAAAACTAACAACAGTTTTGCTTTTCACTATTTACATTAATCGAACTATTTTCCTCATCTTTGTCGTCATATTTATTACAACGTTTCGGCCTTTGTAAGCTCCGGATTTCTTTAGGTAGTTGGAATGTCGAATCGAACCCTTTATTTCGCTCACTGGGTTAGACTGCTCAAGTTCCACATGCCATGTTTTAATGGATGACAGTTATCTGTTATCTCTTGTTAATTCCCCTCTCTAAGTTCTCCGCTGCCTTAACCGGCTATTGAACTCACACTCTTTGGGTCATGTCACTGGATCTAACTAACGCCTTTATCCACTGAGCCAAGTGTCCTTAACTACACGTGGCACAGTTGCTCCACAAGCAGCAAAATATTCCCAGAGCAGACCAGACCAGAGCACCGTGATTAAATTTATGGGGGTTGTTTTTTGTTTTGTAAGCTTCATTCAATTTCCACCATAAATAACCTGAGTTCATGGGACCAAATAATTCTATTTTGGTTTCATCAGAACATAAAACAGAATTCCAATATTTACTCACATGTTCTAGATGGCTTCGAGCATAAGTTAATCTGCATCTGTCTATATTTCTGAGATGAGGTATTATGTACATTATTTACATTATTCTGACTATTGTCCTCATCTTTGTCGTGATATTTATTACAACGTTTCGTCTGTTGTACTCTCCGGCCTTCTTCAGGTCATAATTTCTTCTTTTCTTTTTAACAACAAATTTTATAACGAAGCAAATAATAAAAACCAGAAGTAGCATGGCCGGTTGACTCGTCTGTAGAGTGTATGGCCAGAGCCACATTAAACCTGTTTTATTGTCAATTTTTAACAACTGGGTTGAGTTGGTAGGCCAAACTTACAGTAAATCAAGAGTTACCATAGATAGCCTGAGGAGTATGGGTCCAGATATATCTCAACACGCTCGACTTTGCTGCTACGGTTTCCACACCAAATAGGTCTTACGGGATGGTGTTGCTAAGCCCAGGCATAACCGGCTTTAAATTCAGAATTTTCCTTTAACTAGAATGTTTACAAATTATGGCTAAGAGCTGAATTTTTCCTACTATTTAGCTTATAACTCGGGGAGGATTAGACAGTCACAATTTTCCCAATGATATTTGACAGTTAGTTAATGTAACGAACTCGATTGGAATTCAAACTTATTCCGAATTACTAGACACCCGCACACCATGCAATTGCACATCAAAGTCTAAAGCGTCCAGTTTGACTTGCTTTTACATTCTGCTATGAGATTGATTCATGCCCTTCTAACTCTCTGAACCCACACAATACGTGCACACCAATATGTAATCCATACTGCAGTTATAGTTTTAAACGGCTTGTGTGAGGCCAAGCCATTTATTAAAAATTTGTGTCTGATTAACCATAGAACATTTCTTTGTCACTTCGAATTACTTCTTCGGTGTGAGTCAGTTTAGGCTTCTAGGTCATAGGTCACATTTACTTTACAGTGCTACTATTACGTTTAAGGGTACCAAGTTTTGGGAGAACGTTTTACTCCTCACATTCATCAGCTGGAGAGCAGACATATGATTCTTTTTAATTCATCAAAAGGACAACTAAGAACCGATCCATTTGAAAGCAGAGAGAAGGTAAACTGTTTTGATTGACACTTCTGATAGATAATGTATTTTTGGAGCAAAAAGATACAAGACCCAAACACAAGAACAAGACAAACAAATGGCACGGATAAATTTCCAAAACTTGCTCATTTTACGAGAAATCTTATTTCAGTAACAATAAAGATTACTATATGTGTGATAATTTTGAATTTGACTTTTACTTATCTTGCAGAAGTCTAATTTGCTCTTTGACGGATAAATCTTGAAGCTGCTTTTCGTTTGATATGTCTTTCCATTTTCTATGCTGATGGCATAATGGATAGCGTCTGAGAATGAAAGTTCAAATCTCAGTTGGGTTAGTTACATTTACTTACAGGAAAATAACATTGGGAAATATATGAATCAGTATCCTTCCCCAATAAATACTAAGATTTTTATTTTTTAAAATCATTGATATTCTAGAAAATAAATTAAGCTAATTCAATATTCACTCACATACAAAACGTAAAAAAAGCAAATACGTTAATAACAATCGTGTCCATAATATTCCATTATTCCTAGTTAATCATTTTCCTTCTTTTAAGTCCCGTATCCCATCAGGCTCTGCGTGATAATGTCTCCCCACAAATACCTATCCTGATATTATGAATAATCGTTTCCACAAAGTCACTTCTAACCACTGTTCCGTCATACATTTGCAAATGCTTCCTAAATGAGTTACTCGATGTTTTCCACTGGTACACTTACCTTCCTAATGTCTTTTCAGTGTCAGAATATCCAAAACCCTTTTCTCATTATGTTTCAGAAACTACAACACCCCCTTTCTAATTCTAAGTGCAGTTCTCCTACTTGTCCTATTTTCCTTAAATCTTCTCGTTAATAACTTATTCTATTCATGATTTTCTCAGTATCCTTCCGTAGAGACAAATATCTGTTCGCACAAGTATTGCCTTCATCAATGAGAAAATTATCTACCATAAGGAAGAAAGTATATTACATATCAGAAAAGCACACTTTTCTTCGTTTCTAATCAGATTTTCCTGTTTCTTAATAGTTTTCTTAGTTCCCGCAAGCCATGAAGTGTATTCCAGTGCACATTCTGATTTCGATGTTATATTTTCCCTCGTTCGCTAAAACATTTCCCACATATGTAACATGCTGTACTTGTTGGATTATGTCATATTCCAAGAAAGTTGCACCCACTTCATGAAAAATACTCTCAATTTCGTTTCTCTTCCATATTTCGTCCTTCGATACACTTGTCTCACATGTGCCCTATTTAATAATGCGCCTAACAAAGCAGTAGTCTGCCTCTGAGGGGTATAGCACCACATCCTCGCCGGTTACGAATTATTACTGTGGTATCCGCAGCAGTAAGGGTTTTAGGCGGAGTTACAAAACGCACAGTCAACCGGTTTTTAATGTGGTTCCTCCGAGGCTGATCTCGTGAGAACGCCGTATGTATTTGCGTGAAGATGAATGGTAAGTTATTGCCAGAAATTGAACTCGACGTACCTGTCACACATTCCGTCCCCATAGATGTTACGCTGCGAATAATCATTCATTGATAACTGATAATATTTCAAATATAATGTATGGTGTAATTCGACACCTACATTGCATTTGACACCTAAAGTGGCCTGATCGTTTACTAGCTTATCTTGCAAGACACAACCTTGCATGCAAGCATCACATAAGAATTAACTGATTGAACCATATTATGAGAAAATGTGTACTTATTTAAATAAAATCCTGTCTCATGTTAATTAATTTAAGATATCATTGTGACAAGACGCACATTTTTGTGCCATTTTGCCTGTTTGAACGCATTGGAGTGTGTTTTCATTACGAATATAACAATAATTAAATGTAAATATTTTGCTTGATTGATTGACCTGTTTTTTTTACGGCTTATCTAACTTCTGTAGGTTATTTAAAGGCAGAAAATAAAGGGAGTCAATAAAGTTCGTGGGCACTTTAAAAAAATTAAAACTTTATTTGTATTTGCGATATAAATAATTTGTAAAAAGGATTACAAAGAAGTAAATCTATATTTTTTAAGGCTTTATTGAAATTGTATTTAAGTTTCCACATGTCCTCCATCATTAGCAATACAAAAGGTAATCCAATTTTGCAGTTCACGGAAAACATTTGCCAACTGATTTACAGTAATGCCTGCAATCACATAAGTTATTTTAGCTATACTTAAAACTAGGTACATTAAACTTTATAACATTTTTTACAGATTATTTATATCGCAAATACAAATAAAGTTATAGTTTTTTAAAGTACAAACGAGCTTTATGGACACCCTGTATTTTCATATAGTATAAAATGTTTGGAGACAACAACGATTTACTGATACAAATCCTAATAATTAAACCATAGCTAAGAATGAGAAGAGATAGATTCATAGCTTTCTCAGGAGTATTTTCGCGTAAGTGAATATAAGAAACCCGACTGGAATTGGACCTTAACTCTCCGATCTCCAAGTCCTTTACACATCTAGCACATCCAAGCTTACAAAACCTGGTATCTTCAAGTGGTCACCTATATAAGTACTATAATTAAATGTAAATATCTGGCCTTTTTTTTTCTTTACGGATTATCTGACTTCTGTAGGTTATTTAAAGCCAGAAAATATTTTTAGATAGTATAAAATGTTTGGAGATAATATTGATTTACTGATACAAATCCTAATAATTAAACCATAGCTAAGGTGAGAAGAGATTCGTAGCTTACTCGGGAGTATTTGCGCGTAAGTGAATATAACGAACCCGACTGGAATTGGAGCTTAACTCTCCGATCTCCAATTCCTTTACATATCTATCACATCCAAACTTACAGAACCTGGTATTTTCAACTGGTCACCCATGTAAGTACTGACAAAATTCGGTGAAGTGATATGGTCATAATCCTGTAAAATCTTAGCCAATATTTAGTGCTAAAAAGATTTTGGACAAAAAAGACACTACACGCAAAAGTTGAATGCTTGATAACTTGGTGAGATATATACTAGTATGAGAGGTAAATGATGTCATGTCACGTCTGGTTGATCCAGATAATGTTTGTTCTCCCAATTTTATTTTCCCTATTATGGGCATTATTATATCCATGATATTAATAACACCTTATTTCACGGACCGAACGGAATAACTGAGAGGAAATTGCTATTTTTACAATAAAGATTTTAAAAATAAATGCCCCGATATTAAATATAAAAAATATAATAAAATAACTAGAGAAGAAATAGAATTAGAAAAATGATTTGCTACACACCACTATTTACCCAAATGGTTAGTAGTAAGTTAGCGCAAAAGTTTCTTGCTTTGAAAAACATTTTCCAGGTAATAATCCTCTTACCAGATATTTTAAAGAAAAATACACTAAAAATAAGTTATAGTTGTACTGAAAATTTAGAAAAAAATAAAAATAAATATGATAATAAAATATTAAATAAGCACTTAAACCAAAACCATAAAAAATAGGGATTTTAGGACGATAATCAATAATAATAAATAAATAAATATTAGTAATAAATTATGTAACTGTAGAAATTCCATAAATTATCCATTCCAAAATAAATGTCTTACAGAACGTATAGTTTACCAATGTACTATTTCAACTATTGAAAATCCAGGTACAAAAACATTTATATTGGAAGCACAAAATTAATTTTAAATTGAGATGGTACCAACATCTTTCTTCCTTCACCAACAATGTGTATTGTAACCAATCATTCCTCTCCAAATATTTTTGGTAATTAAAAGAAACAGATAACATCCTCAGGTTGAAATGGAAATCAATAAAAAAACGAGAATTTTTAGGTCATTAAATGACCCATGTCATCTATGCCTACATGAAAAGCTATATATTATTATATTTCTTAAAATTGAAGATTTATTAAATCAACGAAACGAACTAACCGTTTTTATAGGCATTATACTATGTTCATATTACAACATGATTAATAGGATTTTTCATTAACAAAAAGCTACATATTATAATTATATATCTATTATTTGATTACATTTAATGGTACATATAGTATTTCTTTAATTCCATGATTTTTAATTCTAACGTTGCCATATCTAATGTACCATGGGATATAATAAGTATTGTATTTTAGATCATGATAATTAATTATATAAAAAAACGACTTAATCATACTAGAGGTCCCTTTAATAGAGGCCTAAAGTATACAAAATAATAAAATAAAATAAAATGCCAAAACCACCGTTCGATACATATTAGTTAATTGTATGTTATGAATATCTTCTTAACAGGAAGCAATGGTTACATTTCTAATACACATCTAGATAAGCATGAATTGCATACCCACACCTAACATCTAACCTACATTTTTTCACTTTTCTACATTAATTTATATCTGTCTTTAGATTCGTCAAGTAAGACAACACCCATACAAAAAAAATTGAAATCTTATTCCCACTGCTACTTAAGGTCTTCAATATAATAAAACTTCACTTTCAAAAGTAAATCATTTTTCTGAAGTTTTGGAATAGTGTTTGAAAATAGATAAATAAGTTCTGAAACCTTCATATTTCAGTGGTCCGAATAAAAAATATCTTTTAATATGAATATATATATATATATATATATATATATATATATATATATATATATATATATATATAAATACACACACACACACACACACACAAACACACACACACACACATATATATATATATATATATATATATATATATATATATATATATATATATATATATGTATGTATATATATATATATGTATATATATATATATAACGAAATGAACAAAGTCCGTCAATTATTTTAATATATTTTCTGTTTAAATTTAGTTAAATGCCCTGTTTGTAATAAGCAGAATTAACAACATTTACAAGCTTGAATTATTATAAACAGAAAACATACTTAAATATTTGTATCTATAAAATAATGTATAAGAAGAATATATATATATATATATATATATATATATATATATGTGTGTGTGTGTGTGTGTCAGTTAGTTCATATCTGTCTCTCTATCTTCTTTTGTTCATATCCATCTAGCTATCTTTCTATCTATCTATCCTTACTTCTCTACACGCACACACAGACTCACTAACATACACTCACTCAAAGACAAACGCCCGTGCGCGCAAAATCGTACACACACGCACATACACACAAACACACACATACACACACACACACACACACACACACACACACATATATATATATATATATATATATATATATATATATATATATATATATATATATATATATCTTCTAATTATTATATTCGATAAATAATAATAATATTAGCCGACTACTTCAACGAGTATGGTCATCGCGGAAAAAGGTAATTTCCATTTTTGGTTCTCCTGAGAACGACAAATGCCAACAAGTAACTTGCAATGCTTATTGCAGAATTGGCAAACTGAATTGCTTAATTACTTACATATATGCACACACGAATACATAATCATTTATCACCTAATGCCGACTATGACTGCATACGACTGTCTCTAATTCAGGCCAACATATTGAAGAATTTCTAAGAAAAATCGCGTTAATTTATATCTTCTAAATGACAAATATAAGATGATTTATCGCTGGCAATTTGGGAGCGGAAACATTAATGCAGTAAATATATTCGTTGCGGACAGCTACATTTCTCATGGTCGTAGTTGGAGGAGATAACAAAATATTAAAAAGAACGAAACCAATTCCAGGATACTATATTGAATAGAGCACAATAAAATATTATCGGCAGAATATTTTTTTCTTTTTTTTTTATTGATTGGCTTTATTAAAGCAACCAGTAATGCTCGCATTAACAAAGTTGCACATTGCTGAATACATTGCATCATGACAGTGGCGAGAATTCGCCATTGAGATGGATTTTTAAAACCTCTTACATATTGGTTAGAACACATCTTCCGCCATAGTACTTCTTAGCTAAATACGAAACGTCGAAAGCTTTTCACAAATCTATCTCTGTTCCCACGGAAAACATTCTGACGTGCTGCAATACTTTGGTTCACCAGTTCAGACATCTAAAACCCAAAATGCTATATCTACAGGATCGAATCCTCATTACCTTCATATTCCAGTGGTTAAAAGTAAGTTCCATTCGGAAAGCTTCTTTCCAAGAGTCGCTATATTGTGCAACAGTTTTCCTATTGGGTTCTCTCGCGATCACTATCAAATTCATATCTATCTATCTATCTATCTATCTATCTATCTATCTATCTATCTATCTATCTATCTATCCTCCTTCACCTGCACGCACACACACAGACACACACACACAGACATATATACATACATACATACATATATATATATATATATATATATATATATATATATATATATATATATATATATATATATATATGTTTGTTTGTTTTAAGTTGGTGTATGCTGCCATAGTCCTTGGCTTCAATTCATGTTTAGTCATGCAAGGTGTTTTGCTAGTCTCTCACTCAGCTGTGTCCCCTACATAAAAATATATGGGATTGCAGTCGGGGGAGTTATGTGGACAGATTTATGGGGTGATGTGGTCACAGTAATTGTCTGACAGGCATGACTAAGTACTCCTGCTTGTGCGGGATGTTGCAGAGTCCTTTTGACAGACATAGGTTACTCCAGTAGTAACCCTCTTGACCCAGGGCTGCGCTACTTTTTCGAGGAAATTGATGTAGACCCCGTGTTGAGTCTGAGGCCCAGTGGGAATAACGTCGCCATCACTAGTTGATCACACCGAGCAACTTCTGAAACCTCATTAGACTCATCCAACTTTTTCGGAATTCTCTGCACTGTCCTCAGATTGACACCCAAACACTTTGAAACAAAATCAAAATCAACGCTTATGCTCGAAATTAAAAACATTAAATGACGACACTTTACCAATAGCACACGATATTGTATTTTTAGCTAATTCATACACATATTTTCATATAATTAAATGTATACAGATGCATAATAAATAAATAGGCATAGAAAACAGAAATAAATTTGATTTAATAGAAATAAATCCATTTTAATTTGTGATAAAATTATTTGTAAAATAGAAAAAGAATACATAATCTTCATTTAATAAACTGTAGATTAGCTATTATTCGATTCCACAGCAAACAACTTGTAGTTCTCAACAATTTGCGAATTTTATTTGCTATTTTCTTCCATGCTTCTTCGTATATGGTCTTCATATTCGGAATATTTCTTGGAGCTCTCGATTGAATTTGCAAATAACGGCACAGATTCTCGACGGGGGTTTAAATTTGGGTATTGACTTGACCTTTTCAGGATACTTACATTGCTTTCAGCAAACAATTCAATCAAGAGGAATTTTCAAACGAAATCATTAAATTTTATTCCAAAATATTTTGATATGCTGCGCCCTTTGTTTCATCTTTAACACATCTCAAGGCCGACCGACTTAGAAATCTTGTAAGCCTTTCAGGAGATATGACATAGGATTTGCTACACAAAATCTTCAGCTATGAAAACTCTCGAAGATTTTTTTCAATTATCAAGATTTTCCCAACAATAGGTATATGAATGTATATATTAAGGTCTTCCGTTGCACCACATGAATAGGCACTGACACAAACACGCCACTGGAATTTTTACCTTTTATTATAAATTAAATTTAAATTTAAATAAGGGAATGAAGCCTAGGCTACTTGTATAAGTGTATTCCATTTTGATCAAAGGGGGTGTCTGGGGAGGTACAAACCCCCACTGAATATTTTCCCTTTGATTTTGATTAAATTTAAATTTGAACACGGGAACGATTCTTATCCAAAATATAGAAGGAACAAGCCAGAAGATGGAGGTCACATCGGCAAGATCATGGAGATATATTTGTTGTGACCAAGTAAATGGTTAAAGAAATAACAAAACACGTGTTACAGATATATCATATATTAAAGAGCACATACAACAGAAGAGTAGTACATGACTAGTGAGTGTGTGTCGGAATACCCAGCGTTCAATCTATTCGACTGTTATATTTATCCGCCTCTCCATGAAGGAGGATGTGAAGGCCGAGTTTAATGTGGGAGAATCCGAGCCCTTAGGCTCCGCCAAAAATTCCCCATAAACCCCGTATAAAACGGGGTCGGGTAGCTGTTTCCCGAGGCGAGACTCTGACATTCGTCATAGCCTCGTCTGGGGATCCACTCTGCCCGGTGGGAGAGAGTTTAACCAGCACAGCTGGAACAGATCTATTCGACTGTTAATATTTAACAGCCCCCCCCCCCACGAGGGTGTATGTGGAACAAGGCCGGTTTATTGTCGGTACTCCGAGCCAGTAGGCTCGGCCAAAAATATTCCCTTTGAACCCGCTTAAACGGGTTCATGGAATGTCTACTTCCCCGGACAAAACTTTGCCCTGCGGGTTCCTCTCCGCCCAAGGCAGGGAGTTTGAAAGTTGAACAATCTATTCGACTGTTCCCGAAGGCCTTCTCTCCTACTAATTTTATAGTAGGTGGCAGAGTCCAACATAGACTCTTTAGAGGGAGGACACCACAACCATATTAAAATGCATCATTTTTCTTCAGAAATTATAACAATAATTTAAAATCAATCATCATTTACAAAAATAAAAAATGTGTGACATTCAGCAGGGAGCGGGTATTTTCAGAATTATTTTTTTTCATCAATACATACCTTTATGATCATAATTATAAAATAAATATAATTCATATTTATATCACCTGATAATACGTGTTCATTTACCGTGAAGCATTCAATTCTTGGAAAATAAAGTATATTATTGGTCCTGATCTAGCGGTTCTGCATCAGTTACTATCCCACCGCTGAAATGTCTTTTCTTTAAATTTAATTTAAGTTAATTGTTTTGATGAGCTCTGCGCGATGCTACCTTGACTTGAATTTAAGCGCAGTAGTAGAGTGACGTCGAGATCTCATCAATTTACAGTTTAGTTGGCTAGTTGTAACCGTAAGTTCCAAACTAATAATTTTTCCTCGCAATTCTCGCTTGTAGAACTCCCTTTCGGCTCATTGCTTTCAAACCTACATTAACCTGCAATAATTTATATACAATGCCAATCGCTATTTACTGTCTTCCTGATTACCCTTTCCTTTTCCTACTCATAATTAACGTTTCTATTCCTAATTCTTCAATGCCCTGTAACCCTTTGTGTGTTAGAGCCTTTGCTGCCTTGAAGACGATAAAGACATACAGTGAGGTGAAACAAGTATTTGGACAGTAAAAAATGGATTTAAAATCATATATTGAAAGAAAATCAATGTCTAAAGCTCACACTATATTCGTAAAACAATTATAAATGCGAATAAAACGCAAAAATAAATTATTTGACACGTATATATATTTTATATACAAATTATTAAAACAGGTAGTGAAAAATGTATTTGGATAGAATATAAATAATGATTTAAATGTGTTTAATATTTATTGGCCCTCCTTCATTTGCAACCACAGCTCTCAATCTGTTCCTGTAGTGCCTGGCATGATTTGGTGGGAATCTTAGCCCACTCTTCTTCTGCAAAAACTTTCAATTCACTGAGGTTCTTTGGTCGCCTTTCACGAATCTGATTCTTCAGTGTTCTCCAAAGATTCTCTATTGGATTCATGTCCGGCGATTGGCTGGGCCATGTCAACACGTTGATGTTATTTTTTGAAGCCATGCACGTATTGCTTTGGTTGTATGTTTCACATCATTGTCCTGTTGAAAAACCCAATCTGGTCCAAGTTCTAATTTCTCAATTGATGTCTGCAAGCAATCTTCTAAAATCTGAATATATTTGGCTGCACTCATTGTGCCCTCAATAATTTTCAGTTGTCCCGTACCCTTATATGCAAAGCATCCCCAAACCATAATGCTACCGCCTCCGTGCTTCACAGTGGGGATGGTGTTCTTTTGATTGAAGGCTGTTCTATCCTTTCTCCAAACATGGGTAGCATCGTTGTGGCCATAAAGTTCAATCTTGCTTTCATCAGACCATAAAATTTGCTTATAATAGTCATCATGCTTTTGTAAATTAGTTTTGGCAAATTCAAGTCTGGATTTTAAATGACGTTTTTTTAGCAGTGGGGTTTTGCGAGGAGAGCGAGATTTTAATTGTTGTCGGTGAAGTTCAGATCTTATGGTCCTCTTGCATACGTGAGTTCCTGCATTGCTGAAATCTTTTTGAAGTTCTCTCCGAGTCACAAAAGGGTCATTTTGTACGCGCTGTACTATTTTCTGTGAACATTTTTGTGATATTTTGCGCGGTGAACCTGTTCTTGGCATATTTTCATGAGTACCGAAGGCTTTCCATTTCTTAATTATGTATCCTACAGTGCTCACAGCTATGCATAGGTTTTTAGAAATCTTACGACAGCTTTTTTTTCTTTATGTGCAGAAATAATTCTATCTATAAGATCTTCCGACAGCTCTCTTTGCTTTGGCATCCTGCAGTACTGTTAGTGCGACGTCTTGGGATGAACTGACCATCAAGATAGCTAACACCTTTGAGTAATGCACATTCCATAAAATTCTAACACATTCGATCATGAAATATACTCAAAACATTAATTTTAAACATAATTTCGGTACTGTCCAAATACTTTTTTCACTACCTGTTTTAATAATTTGTATATAAAATATATATACGTGTCAAATAATTTATTTTTGCTGTTTATTTGCATTTATAATTGTTTTACGAATATATTGTGAGCTTTAGACAATGCTTTTCTTTCAATATATGATTCTAAATCCATTTTTCTGTCCAAATACTTGTAAAATCCGAAAAGAAATGGTATGCACAAAAGAAAGTAACTGTCACCAATAGTTGTGTACTGGGATTTTGAGGTTAGTAATTAAAATCTTGGCAGACATTACTCTAAATAATATTTACATTAATTTTTCTCATTAATACGTAAAATATCTTTTTACAAAAGAAGGAACAGTAGCCCACATGACACTTTAATGTTCGGGCTAAGTGAATAATTCAGAAGAAAACAGTAGGCCTGGAAAAGGAAAGTTCCCGAGCATATGGAAGATGAAATATAGCACAAGCGAGGAGGTTAATTCTCACGTGCGTTTATTCCGAAGACGCCATGATGATTTCCCTTTGTTATCTCCCTCTCTAGAGAGTGGAGATTGTAGGGAGATAAGTAGAATACGACATGATATAATTATTTCGAGATGGCAGTCAACGTGTTAAGTGAAAAAAATTAAAAAGTTCTATTATGGGACTTGGTGAAAAATATCAATAGGTCGACACTTAAGAACGATTATTGGCAAATTCATAAACGGTACCGGAGTCAAAAATGTACAAAAATGTAGTGATTTGTATGCTAGAATTGCTAGACACAAAGTGATCAGAAGTTTTCATCTGAAGATTAACAGGGAGAGAAATTTCTGTAAAGAAAATAAAATTAATTATGATATGGACAGCACTAGCAACAACAAAAAAAATGAATACAAGAATATTATCTGCAACTCAAAAAAGATCATTATTAGAAAGTGCATTTCTTGGTCATCAATGAGAGTATTTTCATTCTCGGAGTAAAGCGGTTTGTAAATTAGCAGGAAATAAACTCGATTTTACGTACGCTCGACGCGTGAGTCCTGCAAAAATTATCTGCAGAAAACAAGACATGGCTAAGTGAAGAATTAATTCCGGGAAGAATCAGGGATACATTTTTTGGAGACACCATTGTGAGGGAAGAAATGGACACATCAATAGTTGACAAAAAAGTTAAGAAATGGCCACAATACGCTCGAGGGCGAACACACACATACACATACAGATACACAACCACTCTTACACACACAGATATAGACAAACTAATACACACATACACACATATATATATATATATATGTATATATATAGACACATACATACACACATACATACATACACACACACACACACACACATATATATATATATATATATTTGTCATCCACAGACAGACTGTTTCGCTGTTTCACATCTCATCAGTGTGGCAAGACGTCCGGTTGCCTCTAGCTAGGATATATATATATATATATATATATATATATATATATATATATATATATATATATATATATATATATAGTCTTAAGGTGTGCTATATTTATGACATAAAGTGCACAATATCAGAAATAGAGCGTGTGTGAATATAAAAATGAACATCGAATCAACCCTTATAGGCGACAGGCTGTTTCATGCTAGACGCAATCGTCAGTCCACGAGGCTAGTGGCCTGACGATTGTGTCTAGCATGAAATAGCCTGTCGCCTATAAGGGTTGATTCAATGTTCATTTTTACACACGCACACACACACACACACACACACACACACACACACACACACACATATATATATATATATATATATATATATATATATATATATATATATATATATATATATATATATATGTCAGAGTTTCATGCTAAACGCTGTCACCAGACCTGATGAAAGCGTTTGGCAGAAAACAGAGTGTTGTCTTCAAATTTCACTTTTATATTTACAAACGCTCTATCTCTGTTACTGAGTATTTTATCCCATGTTTATAGCGTACCTTAAAGCTACATTTCTCATATATATATATATATATATATATATATATATATATATATATATATATATATATATATATATATATAGATGCTCCACATTATTAATTTTGTCTACAGACCTCTGTAAGAACCTGCTTGCATATAAAAATATTTGTAGGATTTTTTTCTGCTATATTTACGTCTGATTAACCAACCCCTCCATTTAACAAATTCAACATGTCATATTTGTCTACAATCACAAAACATTTGTCGCTGATATACTTTCTGCAATCGCCAATGATGATATCTATGTCCCGGTTTATCGTGACAAAAAAATAACTCAACCACATTCACTCTCTGGGCTTACTTTTCAGTAAAAAGAATACAATAAGTCATTTACAGTAAAATGGAAATTAGTAAGAAAAGCTAGAATATGTAGGTCATTAAATGACCCATGCCCTTTGTGCATACATGAAAAACTATATATTTCTAAGTTTATAAAAAATAAAAATTTACTGAATCAGAGAAATGAAATACCTATTTTTTCCCGTCATTGTCAAAAGTTTTCCTTAAATAATATTTAAATATAATTTTTTAAAAATGCGAGCTGGTAATATATATACTTATATTTGATATGAAAAAGTAATTTTATATAATGTAAATACTTCTATTACATTTACTTGTTTTAAAAAGAAATATAGTCTATTAATAATTAAGCGCGAAAATATTTTTAAATTGTAGTTAAATAAAACGTAATCTAACCTAAACATTCCCAAAAAATCTTTAAGTATACAAGTAGGAAAAAATGCCGAAGAGATTTTTGCCGTTAACAATAAAAAAAACAAATAAAACAGACGACATGCATTTAACGGATGTCATAATTCGTTGAAAAATACATTCCTACCCTCCCTAAACTTAACCCCTTTTCGAACGTAACTAATAACTGATACAACAAAAGGTAATAAAAATGAACACACTACCACCCCTTGTCTGAATGATAGGATTTCTCTGTATCCTTGGAAACAGTGAATTGTGATTTTTTTCTGTGCGTTTAAACTCAGTAAATTTAAAAAATAAGTTACTCCAATATTCGCTTGAAGATGAAATCGAACTAATACTTTTTAATTTAATTACAAAATTAAAGTTTTTTGCTTCCATTTTTGAAACATGGTTATTACTGTGTAGCGAAAAATCCATATTTTAAATCAGTTAATTTATAATATTTATGGTCTGTAAATTTATATTGAGGACTGTTTTGTAAAAATAAAAAAATAAAAATATTAATAAGAACATCAGATTATATTCTTACTGTACATTCTTTTTATTTATACACACACACAAACATGGCATCCCGTTTATGTGAATGGACAGTTTATGTGAATGGACAGTTATACGACCCCAAAAGACCTAGAAGTCATGCCAAGAAAGAATAGGACCCTCAGAATCAACAAAACGATTTTCAAACAATATTTCCGAGAAAGGATATACCAGGAGACTAACTTTAGCCCAAGTGATCATTCCACAGTGATGTGGATTAAACATCAGTGTAGATGAGCAAAAGACGAGAGGCAACGGTGACATGGCTCTCCAGAAGGATGCTGAGAATACAACAGACAGAGCTTTAAGCAACATATGTGACTTATGAAAAAATGAAATTAAAAAGAAAACAGAATAATAAAGAAACAATTGAAATTTCTTCGTGAGGAATGAGATGTTTGAAAAATTTACACTCAAGTAATAAAGAAATCAGTTGGGCACCTACCTGACGAGCTTGTGTGAATATATGGCAGAATGCCGGTGAGAGGTTTGGCAAAAAAACAGATACAAACAGATACAAATAATAGTGAATAATATAGTGTTATTATCGTCTGTGAATTCAAAACTGTAGAAAAAGCAAAGGGAAATCACTACACTACTCTCCGAAGAATGTTTAAGAATTCACAAAAAAAAAGAGAAAATAAAATGAGTCTCTGGAGAGCTATGATCAGCTATGATCAGCTGAAGGAACATGACATTTTTAATAATAAAGCAAAATAAAAATCACGGGCAGCTAACATATAACCTTTAGAAAATATAAAATTTTCCTCGATATACACGAAAGCATCCCTTTATTTAGTTTGTATTATAGAAGTTCATTAAGAATTGACAAATTTCTATCTTGTGCGTGTGTCCTGGACAGGAAAGGCACGTTAGCCTAATTAGACCGCAGGCTGATGGGGAGGACTGATGATTCGTTGTGTTTTCTTTTGTTTGTTTTTGTTTTTCAATCGGTATTACCCCATAGAAGGCAGTAAAGCCACTAAAACTGAAGGGGTTGTATAGTGTGGAGGAACTAAGAACGGAAAAGAAAACAGTAATCAGAAGGACAGTAAATTGCATTTAAATTACTGCAGGTTAAAGTTGGCTGGAAATTATGGAGCCGGAATGAGTTCCACAACCGGAAGTGCAATAAAATAAACTGTTAGCATAGAATTTTCGGCTATATCTAGCCAGCTCAACTGTCATTTGATGAGATCTCGACGCCAGTTTAGTACTGGGCTTTAATTCATAAAGTCTAAGGTACCATGACGAATAGCTCATCAGAACAATAACCATGAGAATATTTATCGAAAAGACACAGAGAGGGAACCATACGGCCGTGAGAAAATGACAGAAGCCGAGCCACCAGATGAGGACCAATAATATTGCTGATTCTCTTTTTGTTCTTATCAAGGATCTCTAGGTAAATAGCAGGGGCGCCGGACCATATGTGGCAGCAATATTCTAAGCATGGACGAATGGCATACTTAGAGATATGTAAAGTACATTTTGGAGAGAAAAAGTAACACGTACGAAACAGTGAATAGAGTTTCTTGGCAGCTGAACTAGCAATGGATTCAATATAGTCTTTCCACTTCATGTCAGCTGAGAACGTTAGCCCGAGAAGGCGAAAAGAATCATTTTCCTTGAGGTTAGCATCAGCCATGACGATAGAAGTCAGAGAGATGTCCAGAAGATTAATGGAGAGAAAGTTAGTTTTGGAGACGTTAAAATTAACAAGGCATATTCTTCCCCACTTAATAACAAACTCGAGGTCGTTTTGGACATCGGCTGCCATTTTGATCTTGTGTGAATGATTTTCACATCAAAATTCAAAGATATAGGTCTCTTTTATCACAAACTTAGTGTGAAATTTCTTGGTGTATAACACTCGTATGCAGACGTGTGGATGGATGTTGGGTTAAGTATCTAGAAGACAAAGGAGGGGCAACGTAAAAATATAAAGAAATTATTTGAAAGCACACTTTCAGTCGATATTTTTTCAGTATTGCTATTACTTTCTCTCCATAATTTGGTTAAAGTTTATCAAAAAATAAGTTTCTGCCACCAAATTCTTTAATTGTAAATAAAAACAGCGCGAATACAGAAATCAAGGAATACATTCAGACGTGACGTCATATCCGGCCACCTCGTTATTCCGACTTATTTATCCACAGAGTTGAGGCAAATACGAAAGAGACGAAGAGTAATCAGTGATAAAATGACTGTAATTATTTTCCACCATTCAAGTGAGAATGCAAATTGTAAAAGCGATTTAACCCATACATTTTAAATCATAACAGCTCCGCTATCATCACCATCATTATCACCCTCCTCCTCATCATCATCATCAGTCAAATTATCTTTTGAGGGCGTTAACTCGTAGCTGAAAACCTGATTCGTTCTCTCCAGGTATTTCTACATAAAGAGACGTATTCCATCATGGATAGCCTGTGTTGGGCGAATAGAACTTTCGCGAACCATCATTCCCCCAGTCAAATCCCAGCTGACATCCACTCAAGTTTAAACGCTGTAATAGGTCTCAGATGTGTGGCCAGTGATTCTCTCAGGGTAGCCTTCCGCGCGGCGATATCGTGACATCAAAACATTAGATGCATATATAGGTGTTCTAGACTACCTTAATTTCCTAAATTACCGTAAACACTGTTTATCTAACAAATACCACTGTAAATAACGAAAAACATGCATCCGGATCGACGATTATTTCCACTCAATTGCCTCTAGAATACTTGGAACCATAACCGTTACTGTCCACACAAATAACTATTTTGATAACACATTATTAAATTCGTTCATTCACACACAAAATATCCTCCAGTCAACATACGGGAAATGACCAGAAAGCGGTAAACATGTCAACGAGACGCTCAGATACACACAAGCATGCACATTATCAACAGGCTCCCGCATGCAACAACTGAAATTGTGATACTCAAATACGCATGAATTATCTGCACGGACGTTGCTTGACAGCAAAACAAACAACAGAAAAATAAAAATGCCAGAAATTTTCTTCAATATATCATTTTCTGATGAAGCTTAAATAAATGTGAAACATATTAAATTTTAAAAGTTAACTGTTCATTATACTATCAGATCCTATCACACACACACACACACAGACAGACACACACACACATATATATATGTATATATATATATATATATATATATATATATATATATATATATATATATATATATATATATATATAAGTCTTTTATCATGCTTAGATTTTCAATAATAACAAAAGTTAAATATTAAGGTTTCCTATTTGTTCCTTATCATTCTGTTGGGTTCTAATATACATGTGATGTATATTCAATCACACATATACAAAGACATACGTGCCGCACACACACGCGCATATATATATATATATATATATATATATATGTATATATATATATATATATATATATATATATATATATATATATATATATATATGTATATATATATATATATATATATATATATATACATATATATATATTTTCATTAAAAACGACTGACAAGGTGCTTTTATTTAGTTTTTTATATAATTTCTCGTGCGATCTAATAAAGTTTTTCTTTTCAGAGGATAAATTATATAAAAATTGTCCGAATGTTCTTTTCCGAGCGCTTTCGGCTATACTTTTAGCCATTATCAAGGATTGTATTTCAACTGTTAGAATTAGAAATAGTTTGTGTGTGTTTTATAAAGTGATTCACTTTTTTTTTTGTTTCAAAACACGGTCAAGATATTATGTCCATGTTCAAAGTTAATATTATTAAGGGTTGGTTTGTTTAATTTTATAAGTAAGGCTTCCATTATTTTTAGCCTTTTTTTGCAAGTGGATGATGCTATTATATTAGTGTTGTCGACAAGTATATTCCGAATAGTGTCCGGTAGGTCTCCATGAATATTTAAATGAGATCTAATTGAGCTATTGTCAGAAAGGTGTAGGGTTAATCTGCACGTTAAACGATTTGTAGTGTGGCCTATATAATTATTTACGAAAGTTGATTCTTGAGGAATACAATTCCTTAATGGACATTTGAATTCGTAAATAATATTTGCTCTATTTAATTTTGTTGTAGGAGGTGAATTATTATTTTTAACTATAAGGTTACAAGTTTTAAATTTTTTATAATAAATAATTAATCTAATTTTTTTGCTATTATCAACTGGTGCTATGTATTTTTTTATAATGTTATTCATTCGGCATTCATCCTGTTTGTAGTTATCGTTCATCTGATTTTTATAGAAAATATTAATATTATTGTTTATGTTTCGATTCTCGCCGTTGCTATTAGTTACTTTGGACAAGAAACGCCTAATGTGGAAATCCAACAATTGATTAGGAAATCCGTTATTGATCAGCGTTTGCTTTATATATTTTAATTCATTAAAGAAAACCGTGCGTGAAGATGAGTTCTCGTGCGCTCGCGTGAGGAAATTCTTAATAACACCTATTTTATACCTAAGAGGGCATTCGCTAGAGAAATTAAGATGACAAGAGTCTTTGCTAGTTGGTTTTTTATAAACAGAAGTTTTAAAAGTATTATTACTAAAATCGACGAGAACATCTAAGAAAGGAAGTTTTTTTTTTCACTAATTTCATAAGTAAAATTTAGGACAGAGTTTTGTTGAATGTAGTTTTCAGATTTTCTATTTCTTTCTTATTATCAGCCAAAATAAAAATATCGTCAACATAACGAACGTATATTTTAGGTTTAACAACTTTAGTAAAAATCTTGTTTTCGATATAGGCCATATAATAATTAGAGAAGCACGGCCCGAGAGGGCTTCCCATACTTACTCCGTCAGTTTGTGTGTAGATAGTACCATTATGGCTATAAAAAGGTACTTTAGTAGTGCATGCAAACAGTAGTTTCCTTAAAATATTGGATTGGATTGATGGAGGTGGAATTGAATTATTTTTATACACAGAATTAATGATAATATCGATAGTTTCAGAGACGGGAACATTTGTAAATAAATTTTCTACGTCAAGTGACGCAAGAATGCCTTGGTTTGTTTGTAATTTTGTGTTTTTAAGAATTTGGAGGAATTCGTGGGTAGATTTAATGCTATAGTTAGTAGGGAGATATGGGGTAATAATGTCGTTGAGAAATTTTGATAATTGGTATATGCATGTTGGAATTTGAGAAATGATAGGTCGTAATGGGTTACCTGTTTTGTGTATTTTGACATTACCATATAAGTAGCCGGGTTGGTAATCGCCAATAATTTTATTTATTTTCAAGGATCCTGCTGCTGCATTGTTGGCTGTTATAAGCTTATTAATATATTTCTTCAGGGTTTCAGTAGTGTTCTTATTCAATTTTGTAAATTTAGTACGATCATCAATTAGGTGCTGAAGTTTTTTGTGATAATCCAGTTTATCCAAAATGACATAAATATTGGATTTGTCCGCCTTTCTGATTACTATATTAGGATTGTGTTTTAATTCTGTAGCAGCAATTTTGAGTTTTGGTGGAATGTTCTTGTTTCTATTACGTGGAATATAATCTTTTAAACCTTCTACCTCGAGAAGATCTTTGAGGTTTGGATAGAGTATTATCAATTTGTCTTTTTCCAGTTGACATCATGATTGATGTAATATTTCAATTTCAGTCTTCTTTTTGAGAAGGTCGAATTTAGGTTGGAGGTGGCAATTTGGTCCCAGATTTAAAAATTCCTTTTGATCATCCGTTAATATGTGAGCTGATAAGTTTATGTATTTATATTGGTTGTTGGGAAGTAGAATATTTCCTTGGTATAAGTTGCACAGTTTTTTTGTAATTAATTGTCACTGGTCAAGTTCATCATTGTTAATACTGATATTGATGTGGTATTGTGCTTCATTATATTCAGTTTCAGTTAAAGCGTTTTTTAGTACTGTAGTATGTTTTTGGATTTCATTATTTATATGTTGAGTTTCATTCTTAGCTTTAGTTATTTGTCGCAAAACAAGATTCTTCCTGAAAGTTATAGTGTCGCTTTCCTTGTTGGCTGCCATGTCATGCAATTTAAAATTTAAAATAAAAAAAAACAACTAGCAAAGACTCTTGTCATCTTAATTTCTCTAGCGAATGCCCTCTTAGGTATAAAATAGGTGTTATTAAGAATTTCCTCACGCGAGCGCACGAGAACTCATCTTCACGCACGGTTTTCTTTAATGAATTAAAATATATAAAGCAAACGCTGATCAATAACGGATTTCCTAATCAATTGTTGGATTTCCACATTAGGCGTTTCTTGTCCAAAGTAACTAATAGCAACGGCGAGAATCGAAACATAAACAATAATATTAATATTTTCTATAAAAATCAGATGAACGATAACTACAAACAGGATGAATGCCGAATGAATAACATTATAAAAAAATACATAGCACCAGTTGATAATAGCAAAAAAATTAGATTAATTATTTATTATAAAAAATTTAAAACTTGTAACCTTATAGTTAAAAATAATAATTCACCTCCTACAACAAAATTAAATAGAGCAAATATTATTTACGAATTCAAATGTCCATTAAGGAATTGTATTCCTCAAGAATCAACTTTCGTAAATAATTATATAGGCCACACTACAAATCGTTTAACGCGCAGATTAACCCTACACCTTTCTGACAATAGCTCAATTAGATCTCATTTAAATATTCATGGAGACCTACCGGACACTATTCGGAATATACTTGTCGACAACACTAATATAATAGCATCATCCACTTGCAAAAAAAGGCTAAAAATAATGGAAGCCTTACTTATAAAATTAAACAAACCAACCCTTAATAATATTAACTTTGAACATGGACATAATATCTTGACCGTGTTTTGAAACAAAAAAAAAATGAATCACTTTATAAAACACACACAAACTATTTCTAATTCTAACAGTTGAAATACAATCCTTGATAATGGCTAAAAGTATAGCCGAAAGCGCTCGGAAAAGAACATTCGGACAATTTTTATATAATTTATCCTCTGAAAAGAAAAACTTTATTAGATCGCACGAGAAATTATATAAAAAACTAAATAAAAGCACCTTGTCAGTCGTTTTTAATGAAATGTGCTTGAAAGAAGGATTGCTGCCTAAATACACAAATATATATATATATATATATATATATATATATATATATATATATATATATATATATATATATATATATATATATATATATGTAATAGAAACTGTTATGAGGATTTGATAATTATAATTAAGTAATTCATTGAGTCTGAAAGAAACCTCAACAGAATACAGAAAGCACTGGACGGCTGTTTTGTCCTATATTTGGGACTCATCAGTAGTGTGCATCCGCTACCGAGAATTGAAACCCTGACAAGCAAACGTCATACCAACTGTTCCAACGGACCTCGCTGACAAAGAGGTTACAAATCAGGCTCAATAAAGCGCGGCTCGCTCATATATTCCGTGGTGGAACTCAACTGAAATTCACTGTAAGCATAGGATTGTGGCCCCTAGAGCCACGACTACTATCACCAAGCCGCTGAAACTGAAACATTATAAGCTTTTGAATTTGTAGATCTGATGACTTGGATCGTAATTACGATTCCAATGTAATAAATTATAACCATGGAATATTAGTGTTTGAGCCTTTTATAATATATTCTTACTCTATTTGGACATTGTGTTCTATCTGGATTCTATCCTATTGGGAATATATATATATATATATATATATATATATATATATATATATATATATATATATATTGTCCACTGATATTACCATTATATATATATATATATATATATATATATATATATATATATATATATATATATATATATATATATATTGTTTCTATATGCACAATATTTCCTCAAGTTACAAGGAATCTTATCGGTAAGGTGTATATCTATATGCAAACGTGCAAAATTATTTTATTTTTCATTATGTAAATGTAAATGTGACATCTGGACTTCTTAAAAAATATAGAAAGATTACTTGTGATTTGATTAAAATTTTGCTGGCGGTCATAGTCAAATACGATCCATTTTCTGAAAAAATACGTTTTCACCTCAGCATACACCAAAAATTCAGAAAATTTATGTAAATGAATTGAAGGCATTTTCAGACAGTATCATAGATTCGGCTAAGTTATAACGCACCAGCAGATTTATATACAACGATATATATATATATATATATATATATATATATATATATATATATATATATATATATATGTGTGCGTATACTTTAACTGAGTAATGAAAATAAATATACTTTTATGATTTTGTCAATATCAGTATACCCGTTTAGTTTGTTGCAAAATATTGACTTGTTGTATTAGAAAAATTGGAGTATGAGACAAATAGAAGTTGGAATTTCAAAACTTGATTATAAATGCGAGTTCCATAACCTCACCTTATGTTTCCTTAAATTGTAGGAATTAGAAATGTATTTCATGACGTCTTCCTTATATGTGGAAATCAAAATAGAGATATACAGAGATAGAAAGGAAACCGTAGTGCGTATATAGCCATATGTAATGAAATGAAATGTAGGTGTTGTGTTAAATAGTAAGAACTTTACCTTGAAAACTAGTATTTAAATCTAAGAATTCTATATACAAAAACAACAGTCAGTACCTACATTTAAATAACTCGGGCACTTCAACATTCTATATGGTTAATAGATTTGTCTTGCTAGATCTATTAAGACCAAATATGAGTTCTATCTTCATTTGGTGCTCCATACTTTCGGCCTTATGTCACATATTAGATTTCATAAGAACATATTTTGGCCACTCCGACGTGTAGCAGCCGGTGGCAAGCTTTTCTCAGTAGAACAATTATAACTGTATAGGGAGATTTATTCTCACTCCAGGCCCCTTAAATTAGAATTTGTATCTCAGCTACGGTTAGAATATAAACATACTTACAATTACAAAGTTCATATATATATATATATATATATATATATATATATATATATATATATATATATATATATATATATATATATATATATTATAGTAAAAAAGGGAAGGACACTAAGATATGTAATCTGGTGTTCTTCTTATTATTTTTATTTTTACAAAACAGTGCTCAATATAAATTTACAGAGCATAAATGTTATAAATAAACTGATTTAAAAATATGGTTTCATCGCTATACAGGAATTACGATGTTTCAAAAACAGAAAACAAAAAAATTCCAATACAATAATATTAAATTCAAAGGATTAGTTCAGTTTCAACTTCAAGCGAATTTTGGAATTTATTTACTTATATATGTTTTTCATCTGTTTCATCTTCAATCTAATCTTGGAATATATATATATATATATATATATATATATATATATATATATATATATATATATATATATATATGATTTTCAGTTGACAGTATGAATACAATAACGTTATCTAAATTCTTCCTGTTGCCAAGGATATTATGTTTTCTTGTTAATAGTTACTTTATTTTTAATAAATTCATTTCGTTTTTGCCTTGAAAATGTCTACATTAGACGAAACGCATCGGCTAATATTGCATTTTTCCTATTGTCTTTAAACTTTACACACACACACAAACACACACACACACGCACATATATATATATATATATATATTGTACGATTATTTTCGACAGACGTTGATGTTCATAGCTCTTTCTTTTTTAAAACCTTTTTTCCTTCGATATTGATTTGATTATTGGCATATCAAGAAACCGACTGTTTTCCGAGACGAGTGCAGTTACCTATATATATATATATATATATATATATATATATATATATATATATATATATATATTTAAAGATATTTTTGTAGGTACAAAATGTTATAACAGAAATGAAGGTGTTAAGCTTAATATTACTAGACATTTTAGATTACAAAGCAAAGAATAAAAAGGGGAAGCAACCAGTTTCGCTCCCGCTCTTCAGGCTTCTACGGGAGATTTTAATGTCATTAAAAAACAGAATATGCAATGAAAATGAAATGAGTATGAGAAGAAAAAAAAAGGATCTAGAGGCGACCCCAACAGACACACACGCTGTTTACACAGGGAGAGCCTGCGGGACCCAATGTAAATTGACTCCAGCACCCTTAGATCAAGTAAAGAGTGTGAACGGGACAACACGGTGAACCAATCCACACTGAATATATATATATATATATATATATATATATATATATATATATATATATATAATTTTCTATTTTATACTCGCGTGAAACCGACATATATTGGTTTATTAACATATTTCTTTTCACCTTGTTTTAGTAATTTCAGTCGTGATTCCTCATTTACTCTTTTGTATATACTTGGGTGTGGATGTTCGAATTTGTCTCATTTTTTATCTAAAAATCTAACGTATTCATCTGTGTTGGTCAAAAAAGGATCCTTTAAAGAAAGCATCTAAGCTAAAATATTTTTTGTTAAATTCATCCGGTAAGCTCTGAGAGTTTGATCTTTGTATCGATTTTTTCATCTGTCTCTTTGAATAAGTGCTATATCCGAACAAAATTATGGATTAGAATTCCTGCTTTGTTCGCTTTTTGTTCAACTAAAATCAATCGTCAAGTCATTGTCAAGAATTTGATATTGTATGTTAGACAAAATATGGCAGTCGACATTCTTATATTTTTGTTACATTAAACTTTAAATTAATTCAAAGTATAATATATGATATAATATATTTAATGTGGGTTTTTCTTTCTTATACTAAAAATTCCATGTATACCGATTATTGTTTAGAAATGAGTACTATGTAGTGTTTTGGTATTATGTACTACATTGTTTTAATTGTCACATTTTGATTGTAATGTGATGTACTAAGTTTCTACATGTAACAAGTCAACCTACGAGATAGTGTGGAGTAATTAATAAAATAAATAACAAGAGGAAAACGTTTCAAACCCCGACGCGTTACATTCCTTGAAGAAAAATAACAAACTTTACAATAATGCACAAAGAAAACGGCATTACTAAGAGAAACTATCTTAATTCTTTCTAATTTGAAAAAGAATATTAGCATGAGGTGAAATGGCGCGGACAACACTGGTTTTCGTTCGGTCAACGATGTAAAATGTAAATGTTATTTAATACTGTTTATTATAAACAGACCATTTACTTAAATACTTGTATCTATAAAAAAGAATGTTAAAAATGAAAATGACTTTAAAAATTATATATATATATATATATATATATATATATATATATATATATATATATATATATATATATAAACCATGACAAACGGTAGTCTTACTATTTAAAGTAAGTTTTTGA
>OZ038486.1:98869732-98877232 GCA_964036315.1 Acanthosepion esculentum
AGTTGTTATTCATTTAATAAAGGTTTTTCTCAATGAATATATAGTTTAATTCAAAATTCTTGATTATATATATATATATATATATATATATATATATATATATATATATATATATATATATATATATATATATGATGTATCAAAAATAAGTTACAAACTTAGAGTGCGGGTTCCTGGCATCAAAACAAGTTAAAATGCCCATGTAAATATAAGTCCAAAAAGCCATCGTTGTACCTCAGCAAAGCAACGTTCATAATGACTTGTGCTTGCTTCTACACACGCATGCGCGCTTCAAATCATTAAAAGGCGAATCCTTTCAAACACTCACACACGTTATCGACTGGTTTCGCGGGATCCCACGATATATTCATAATGGGTTGCTGAATCATTAATATATTCTGCATAAAACAATTGTTTCAGGTAGATCCACAGATTAGATTGGCGTCGGGAAAACGCGCAGGTCATGGAACCGGTCTCCTTACCTATACATCTTTCATGGTTGATGTCGTCCTGTGCATCCCGAACAATATGACTAAAATATGCTGGAGCCTCATCATGTATGAACCACATAAGTCTTCGTATTATCATGGGTAGATCCTTTAGTCTTGTCGAAATAAATTCCCTGTAAGACGGGCTGTGAGAATATATGGACCTACTTGGCAGTCATCTACAATGCTAGGCCACATATTAATCGTGAACTAATGCTGGTGTCTACCCTGTCTTCTACCATATGGGTTTCAATCCGCTAACAAATGGTGGCTGTGTAAATTTGTCATTAACTATCTTCCAAATGTTGCCTCATCCGAAAACAAAACTGAAGTGACAAAGAACGGATCGTTTAATTTGTGCAATAAACAATCGGCAAAAGATCTCAGGGGACGAATGACCCTGTACATGTTGCAAATGATATGAACAGAGGATCTTCAAGTATCCACCATGAAGTACACTATACGATGTACGACATGCGAGGGCCATTTGACTGGATCATCTCCGACAGCTATTAGAATGGAATTTTTCGTGGTCATTAGTACAAGCAGATTTCGGTCTTGCTCGATTCATAGTTTGTGGTGTCATGGATGCTGTGTCTCAGCAACTCGATGATAAACTGTAGCAAAGGTTAGATGACGAGGCTGCCTTCGGTCAGGAAACGCAATCTGATACAACCGTGAAGCCTTGCGCCCATTATTATTCCCTTTACCGTATGTAAAGTTCATATTTACCTGCAAACGATATGAATACACTACACTTATTTAAACAGAACAATTTTCAGTTAACTCACCACTACACACGTTACATATTGAAGACAAATTAATAAATCTAGCTACCATAGAGCAAAGTTCGTCAGAATAACAACCATGAATGTATATATAGAGAAGTCACAGGGAAGCTACTTTACGACGCTATTAAAGTGAGTAAAGCCGAGATGGAGGATCAGGACCAATAACCCTGCAGATATCCCTTTGAAATTTATCAAGAATCTCTAAATAGGAAACCCGGACCATATGTGGCAGAAATATTCAAATCATGGACAAATGGTAGTTTTATAAGATATGTTCTGGTGATAAAACTGTCTAATCGTTGTATTTAATGATAGCGGAAATCTTTAGCGCCAGGAGTTGCAACGAGTCACCCTCCTGGACGTTAGCATTGGCCATGCTGATGGAAGGCAGAAAGGAGACTCTCAGATGATTGATAGACAACAATTTCATTTTGGAATTGTTAACCCACTCATCAGCAGACTGTAGACCCCTTTTTCGATCAGTTAGCAGTTTTTGACATTATGGAAAATATCAGACTTACTATTAACACAGGATTGAATAGTGGCATCGTCAATATAGATTCCCAGTTGAGAGATGTGCCATCGGGAAGCTCATTGATGAAAATTAGGAACAGCTTAGATCCAAGAAGAAACCCATGGGTGGACATAAGGATTATTGCAGAAAAAATAGAAAAGATTTATATATTTAAGCATCAACGTTTTAAATCAAAATCGCTGACTCAAGCAAGTATTATTCAGGATCTTTTATTTGCTGATGACGCTGCGATCGTGGTCACCTCAATCGAAAAAATTCAAGCACTCGTCAATCGTTTTTCCAACGCTTGCAATGCCCTGGGTTTAACTATAAGCATAAAGAAAACTTATGTTGTCCATCAACCAAGGCATACACCTAAGCAGATCAAAGGTGTAAAACAAAAGCCACGTGCCCATACCTTTCCACTCGTTCACATTACTGTTGGCAACAACAACCTTAAGTATTTGAAATCATTCTCGTACTTAAGAAGCAAAGTCAATTCAAGTTCCTCTTTGGATGACGAAATATTTAACTGAATATCAAAGGTAACAATTGAGAAGCTTAAGCATCGCCTATGGGATGTTTATGTGATTTCACTGAAAACGAAAATCAGTATACAGTATTTACATTAGTCGGGCTATTGTCCTCATCTTTGTCGCCATATTTGTTACAACGTTTCGGCCGTTGTACGCACCGGCCTTCTTCTGGTGGTTATAATTTCGAACTGAACCCTTTATTTCGATCACTGGGGTAGACTGTTCTAGTTCTACGATCTAACCAATCTAATGTTGAAATTCATCATTTTATTTTATGTCGCTATGCAAGCTAGTGTTATATCTAATGGTCAGCGTTCTGATCCATTTGATGTCACTAATGGAACTAAGCAAGACTGTGTCATGTCACCTGTTTTGTTTGCACTGTTCTTCTCGGTGATGCTGAGGTATGCTTTTCAGGATTCAAAAACTAGCGTTAAATTTCATTTTCGAACTAATGTAGTACAGTTTAACCATCAGCGGTTTAAGTCCAAAACACTGCTACGTACCAGTATTATACGCGATCTACATTTTGCAGACGACGCTGCCGTTTTAGCTAACTCTTTAGAGGAAGCTCAAGATTTACTCAACAGGTTTTTTGCGGCATGCAAGGCATTCGGACTTACCATCAGCGCCAAGAAAACTGAAGTTATTTATCAACCTTGCCCGACACAGGTGTAAAACAGAAACACCCCCTGTTCGTAAATTTCATGAGGTCCCTTTGCAAGTTGAGGGAAATAATCTAAAGTATGTGGAATCTTTCAAATAACTCGGGTGAATGGTAAACTGAAGTGTTTCAATTGATGACGAGTTTATTAATCTCATTGCAAAAAGACAGCGCATCTTTTGTTTCGCTGCCCCATAGAATGTGATACGAAAGTGTAATAAAGCTTTGCACTAAAATCCAAATGTACGAAGCTGTCGTTTTGTCAACTCTTTTGCATGGCTCTGAAATTTGGACATCTTATAGATGACACAGTACTCGATTAGATTTATTCCATAAAGGAAGTCTCAGTACAATCTGTGGCCTAACGTCTGATGGTCGAGTGTCAAATGCCGATTTTTTCCGAGAAATAGGACGATCGGTACCATCGAGACCTTCGTAAAGGAATCACAACTGCGTTGGGCTGGTCATGTGTCAAGGATGAGTGATGATCGCATACCAAAAGTTCTTTTCTACAATGGACTACAGAGTATTCATAGAAATATTGGTAGACCTTGTTTCAGGTATAAAGATAAACTGGAGAGCAACCTTTCTTGCATCAAAATTCCATTCAAGAACTTTGAAGAGAAAGCTATGAAGAAATAAGAGCATTTAGCTGCCATGCAGGAATAATGCACCATCAAGTAGTAAGCATCATTCGACTGCCTGAATCACGAACGCAAAATAAGACAGTGAACAGTGTTCCTGCTACACTTGGATACCATACATTCTCCTGAATTGTTTGTGGACTTTTATGCAATTCTCGAACCCGTCTCAAAAGTCATTTCTGTCATAGGCATGCAGATAATTAGTTCGTTTTCGTTGGAACCTCCTACGGCGAACCCAACGGGAGAGTTCATTATTATTTAGCAATAATAACACCTGCAAAATTATAAAGTAATTACAGAGAGCCAATATTATTCATGAATTCACATGTCCCTTAAGAATTTTGCTTCTAACCAATACAAGTTCTTAAAAAATTTTATATTGTATATACTACAACAAGAAAATTCACGTTACATCTCTCTGACCATAGCTCAATTAGGTCTCATTTAAATACATATGGTATCTACCAAACTGCATTCGCAACATACTCGTTGATAATACAAATATAACAGCCTAATCCACATGTTGAAAAAGGCTGAAAATAATGCAAGCATTTTTAATAAAAAGTTAAAGCCAACATTCAATAATATCACCTATGAACACGGCCAAAATGTGCTGACTGTGTTTGGAAAATACACCATACCGATATTTCTAGATAAATAGATAAGAAAATCCATACATTCAGTTAAAAGTAAAAAAAAAAAAATCCATCCTTGATAATTGCTGAAAGTATAACGGAAAGGATTCGGTGGCACAAAACATTTCGACAAATTTCATGCATCTTCAGAAAAGAACACATGAAAAAATTAAATAAGAAATCAACCGTAGTGCCTTATCAGCTGTTTTTAATTAAACATGTATAGAATCGGGATTACTGCACAAATACACAATTATATATATATATATGTATATATATATATATATATTTGTGTGTACATGTGTGTGCTTGTTTTATCCTCATATTATGTATTGTCATGTCATACATATATATGTATATTTATATATATATATATATATATATATATATATATATATATAAATTGTCATGTCATATATATATATGTATATTTATATATATATATATATATATATATATATATATATATATATATATATATATATATATAAATATACATATATATATATGACATGACAATACATATGAGGATAAAACAAGCACACACATACACACACAAATATATATATATATATATATATATATACACTTGCATGGGTGTGTGTGAAATATGTGTTAAACCTTTCATAGTATCTCTTTGATTTACGCCTCATATAATCTTCAGGTCATGTGTCACTAATTCTTACGTCAATTATATTTATACAGGTTCCCGGAGGCATATTACAAATGAAAGAAGAACCAAGGTTTAGTGGCACTGGGTATAAAAATAGACTGGAATTGTCAGTAACCATGCAATATTGTGGAATATTACATAAAGGCAATACATTTATATAGCCCGAAACCTTGTAATTGACCGCAAAAGGAATTTACCATCAGGTATGTTCGATCAATATTTCTACCCACTGTACCCAAAATTAAGCTATGCTATACGTTAACTATGAATGCTGAAATAAAAATATTTGTCTTGTTTTTAATGAAATAAACAAAAATACAAAATTACTCTCGATAAGTACATTACATTCACATACTGAGAGAGGTATATATATATGTATATAATAGAACACTGTGGGTGCTGGGAGATTCATGCTTATATCAATCATCAGGCAAAAATTATTCAGGTAAAAGTTTATGTATCTCGTGATTTGTATATGCATGAAACTACATCGAGCCGTGTGCAAGAAACATAATTGCACACATATATATATATATATGTATATATATATAAACATACACAGAAAAAATATATATTATGAAAATAGTTTTAACTTATATTATATTTAACGTATACTTTCAGGGTTAGATGAAAAATTGAACATTGAGGTCAAAGCTGAGCGGGATAGTCTGTTTCATGCTGTGCTGCAATCTTTTCGACATATATATGTTGTATGACTGTCAAGTGTTCAGTATGGTTAGCAAGATGTATTGTCTCATTTTCGCGGTGATTGGTTTGGCCAATATTATATTATTAATATTATATTATATTATAATATTATATTATATTAATATTATATTATTAATAGGTATATCCTAGATTTTTTCGTTAACATTTTACTCATTATTACTGATTACTTAATTATTATTATTATTATTATTATTATTATTATTATTATTATTATATTAATTTGTATGTATTTGTTACGGGGTCTGTTATCGTATCATGTTAGTTCAAAGTATTGCCTGAAGTATGTTACATGAAACTGAGTATCACCGCTCGGTTTTGACAACAGTGTCCACCCAACGCACACCCGAATTTGTATATATATATATATATATATATATATATATGAATGTGAGTTTGTAAACAGTGACTATTACGGATAATAATGCAAGACAATTCGGTAAAGCGAATCGAGTTCTCTCAGTCACACTGTGTTTTTTTTTTTAATTCACCTTCATCCCTGACGTGCGCTAATGGCTTAGTGGTAGAATCACCGACTGACGTCAATTTAGCTGGGTTTCAATCCTAGTCAATCGGACGTCTAGCCACACTGATGAGCTTAGATACAGCGAAACAGTCTGTCTGTGGATGACAATATATATGCTCCTGAAAAATTTATTTCGGTTGAGCTCTCTGGGGAGGGAATGTGAGTTTTTAATCAGTAACTATTACAGCTAATAATGCAAAACCCTTCGGTAAAGAGAATTTAGGTCACTGTGTGTTTATCTAAAAATAAATGCACTTAAATTCAACTTCATCCCTGCCGTGCGCTAATGGCTAATTGTCGTATTTAGTCGGGTTTCAATCCTAGCTAGAGGCAACACTGATGAGCTGTGATACAGCGAAACAGTCTGTCTGTAGACGATTATATATATATATATATATATATATATATTATATATATATATATATATATATATATATATATATATATATATATATATATATATATATGTATCTATCTATCTATCTATCTATATATATATATGTGTGTGTGTGTGTGTGTGTGTGTATATATATATACATATATATATATACTTATATATATATATATATATATATATATATATACATGTATATATATATATATATATATATACATATATACATATATATATATTTCTGTATTTAGGCAGCAATCCTTCTTTCAAGCACATTTCATTAAAAACGACTGACAAGGTGCTTTTATTTAGTTTTTTATATAATTTCTCGTGCGATCTAATAAAGTTTTTCATTTCAGAGGATAAATTATATAAAAATTGTCCGAAAGTTCTTTTTTTCCGAGCGCTTTCGGCTATACATTTAGCCATTATCAAGGATTATATTTCAACTGTTAGAATTAGAAATAGTTTGTTATGTGTATGTTTTATAAAGTGATTCATTTTTTTGTTTCAAAACACGGTCAAGATATTATGTCCATGTTCAAAGTTAATATTATTAAGTGTTGGTTTGTTTATTTTTATAAGTAAGGCTTCCATTATTTTTAGCCTTTTTTTGCAAGTGGATGATGCTATTATATTAGTGTTGTCGACATGTATATTCCGAATAGTGTCCGGTAGGTCTCCATGAATATTTAAATGAGATCTAATTGAGCTATTGTCAGAAAAGTGTAGGGTTAATCTGCGTGTTAAACGATTTGTAGTGTGGCCTATATAATTATTTACGAAAGTTGATTCTTGAGGAATACAATTCCTTAATGGACATTTGAATTCGTAAATAATGTTTGCTCTATTTAATTTTGTTCTAGGAGGTGAATTATTATTTTTAACTATAAGGTTACAAGTTTTAAA
>OZ038486.1:98882232-98889732 GCA_964036315.1 Acanthosepion esculentum
TCTATCTATCTATCTATCTTATTCTGTTCATATCTATTTAACTATCTGAGTTTGATAAGGTCATTTCTATATATCTAGATTTCTCACTCGTATTTATCTCCCCACCTATCTAGATATCTGTCTGAGCTTGTAATGATATCTATCTATCTATCTATCTATCTATCTATCTATCTATCTATCTATCTATCTTATTCTTTTCATATCTATTTAACTATCTGAGTTTGATAAGGTCCATCTATATATCTAGATTTCTCACTCGTATTTATCTCCCCACCTATCTAGCTATCTGTCTGAGCTTGTAATGATATCTATCTATCTATCTATCTATCTATCTATCTATCTATCTATCTATCTATCTATCTATTTGTCTTTTATTCATATACGCATGATAGCGTACTATTTTCAGTATTTTGACTAATGTTTTCCGATTGGACAATCAAAAGCTGTTTGTTTACATTGTTATATTCATTGAAACAAAATGAAAATAAATGTGATCAAAATTGAACTGATTTAGTGCTACAAAAAACGTCGTATAATATGAGAGATTTTCTCTTCCTGACTATTTTCCCTCTCACCTTCTTCTTATTCTTCTTCTTCTTCTTCTTCTTCTTCTTCTTCTTCTTCTTCTTCTTCTTCTTCTTCTTCCTCTTCTTCTTCTTCTTCTTCTTCTTCTTCTTCTTCTTCTTATTCTTCTTCGTTTTCTTCGTTTTCTTCTGCTTCTCCTTCTTCTTAGTTTTCTCCTCCTCCTCCTCCTCCTCCTTCTTCTTCTTCTTCTTCTTCTTCTTCTTCTTCTTCTACTTCTTCTTCTTCATCTTCGTAGTTTTCTTCTTCTTCCTCTTGTTCGTAGTTTTCTTCTTCGTCTTCTTCTCCTTCGTAGTTTTTTTTCTACTTCCTAGTTTTCTTCTTCTTCTTCTTCTTCTTCTTCTTCTTCTTCTTCTTCTTCTTCTTCTTCTTCTTCTTCTTCTTCTTCTTCTTCTTCTTCTTCTTCTTCCTAGTTTTCTTCTCCTTCTTCTTCTTCTTCTTCTTCTTCCTAGTTTTCTTCTTCGTATTTTTCTTCTTCTTCTTCTTCTTCTTCTTCTTCTTCTTCTTCTTCTTCTTCTTCTTCTTCTATTGTTCATTTTTTTACGAATCAATTTCACCAGTTGTTGCTCATCTTAATTTCCTGTATTTATCAACATTCTTCCATTGTTCTCTTGCTATATTTATGCAACTGGCCTAATCATAATTTGTTGTAATTGTCTTATTTTCTTAACTCACCTCCTTTCCCTACTGCTACTATTAATAATCCCTGTTACAGACGTCAGTTCAGGCATATTTGTGTTGGATCAACAACTACACATCGTATGTATGGCTTACACAGTAACTCATGTGGGAAGACTTTTGTTACAATTTCTGTAAGAGAACACAAAATCCGATGTGATCAGGAAATCAAGAAATTTTCTAAAAACTGAAAACGAATGTAATTATTTTACAATGGTATTCAAACTGTACAATGTCCGAGAGAGACTCGATGTAGAAAGTTATAGAGAAAGAAGCACAGTTTTTATGTGGAAAATAACGTTTACTGCTATTCTTAAAAAGCTAAAATTGTGGTGATCGGGGCAGCATCCTATAAGGACTTGGTTCCACAATGCAGTGGTTCGCGGCGAAAAGCTGCTCAAGTGGAATACGAAAGGAATAAGGGCGGTCCGCTACAAAGTGAGTAGCATAGCGGGTTTAAACCGTAAAAGTTAGAACTAGCTGAACCAAGGGAATCTAGTTCGTTTGGGCGCACAGTTTATATGGGGAAAATAACAGTTACTCCTACTGTTAAACAAGTTCCAATTTTAATGATCGTGACAGCAACTTATTGTTAGTTGGTTCTATAAAGCAGTTTTTCGCAGGTAAAAGCTTCTCGAGTAAAACTCTCGTATCACCACTCGAATACAAAGGGAATGAGGGCGGTCCGCTACAAAGAGCTGGTTTAAGCCGTAAAAGTTAGCTGCTGACCTCGCATAGCTGGTTTAAGCCGTAAAAGTTAGAACTAGCTGAACTAAGGAAATCTAGTTCGTTTAGACATATTCATGTGAATAACGATAGGAAAGCTAAAGGTTTGCAACGTTTCCTCTGTTGCAAACTTTATCACCCACAACGAAACAGGCATGCTTTTGAAATCTATCGTGATTGGAAAGTAAAGTTTGGGTAGATCACGTCGATATATCTCAGCAGTACGCTATTTTCAGCCAGATTTGATACGAGGCACACAATGGAAACTCGAAATGGGACCCATTAGGAGACGCACAGTTTATATGGTGAAAATAACGGTGACTCCTACTGTTAAATAAGTCACAATTTTAATGATTGGGGGAGCATTTTATTGGTAGTTTTTCGCGGGTAGAAGCTGCTCGATTGAAACTTGAAAATATCCAAATATCTCGGCAGTACTCTATTTTCTCACTGATTTGGTTCTTGAGAGAATTGTGGACGATTTCCTCAATGTTGAATAAGAGACTCGAGGTGACGGAGATGTTGTTCTACAGAAGGATGCTAAGGATAGCATGAACCGAGCATGTGAGCAACGATGAGGTCTTAGACAGGTTACAAACAAGAAGTCTTATACTTAACATAAGAAAGAGGCAGGTGAAGTTTCTTTGGACACATAATGAGGAAGGAGGGCTTGGAGAATCTATACTCACGGGTCGAATAGAGGGAAAGAGAGACAACGTGCGGCATAACTAGCGGGAAAAAGCAAGTGGATGACAGACCGTGGTCTGGAAGAGTAAGGAGAGGTAAGGAACTTGCTGAGAGTTGCAAGGAACAGAGGGAGATTGAGATCTATGATCGCCTACGTCCTCAAAGGACATGGCACATAAAAAGAAAAAAAAGATAGATTATAATGTACTTCCGGGAGAGTTAGAGGAGACCGGACATATTCCCAGCATCATTAGCGATGGTTCGCACGCACGAATTACAACTGAGTTCTCGTTTGAGTTCAAGACAGCAGTTATCTTTGAGCGAATATATGTTCATCGTGGTTGGTGATAATTCTGGGTCCGATCACCGATGATGGAATGTATCTAGTTTTGATTTCGAGGCATTAAATGTAACCAGACAGTCTTTCTGCCACTGAGATGCTAGAGTTAGGTCAGATGAGAGGTCAGCTGCCACTCTCTGGTCAACTACAGATTTGGAGATACATTCATATACTGTTGTATCATCAGCACAAATTATCGGAGTATTCACTTAGGCAAATCACTTATGCAAAGTCGAAAGAGGGTTTATCCGGAAAAAAGATCTCTGTGGGACGCCTGTCTGTTAATAAAAATAATATACGATAGTTTATTCAAGAAAAATCGATGAATACAAGGCCTATCAAATAATATGCATGGTTTACAATGCTTTATCTAATAAAAAATGAAGATGAAAGTAAATTCTTGTCGAAGATTAATAATAAATTGTTATAATACATAATGTAACAAAGAATGAAAATCAAGGTAAATTCTTCATCTACGCCCATCTCCCTTCAAGACGTGGGCGATTATGGCTTTTACAAGGTTTATCATTTTGGCTATCTCTCCCAATTCCTGTTCTGCCAGATATACATGTAAAACTAACACAGTTAGTTTGCTTACCTTCAATATGAGTGTCAAATTTTCTAAGCCCTCTTTCTTAATTATATTCCCAAGTAGTTTCAACTGCCATTTTCCAATTATAATTGTCCATTTGCATTCAATTTCCCTTAATACATTGTCATTGCTCAAATGTTCCTTCTCTTATATCCTCATCATCCTTCTGTAGAATCACATTTCTGATGTCTAAATCTTTTATTGAGTAGATTTAACAAAATATAACTGAAATTGGTTCGTTTCATAAAAATGGAGATTAAAGTAAATGCTAGCAATAACTGATAAGTATGTAGAGAACAAATGAAGATCTAGATTTAAAATTCAAATGCTAATCACTGACACATTGATTTTTTTAGAAATTAAAAAGACTCAAATTTACAAATTTTGCTTAACACACACGCAAAATCGAATCCAAAATAAAATACCTTGATGCGAAATGTTTTTCGGCCAATAGAAAACTAAGAAACATATAAAAACAAAATTCAAATAATTTTCAATTCTCAGAAACAAATTCTTTTACTGACCTTTTCGCGAACCGACGCGAAGTTTGTCGTCGTCCGTTGGAAGGGCGCGAATCATATCCGGGAGTGAATTCCAAAATCACCTTTTCAAGCCTCACAAACAAAATAAAAAACGGGCAAGTTCGCCTGTCATCAGAGAGAAGGAGACGAGCGTATTAACACGTACCTTAACGACATCAAGCGATCGTTATTATTATCTCTACCTTTCTCCCTCACCTCTTTTATACTTGAGAAACGAACGGAACATTTTAAGACTGAGCGATCACTTCAAAAACATTCATACCCTTACGATAACGCTATTACATACATACATCCACGCACACGTTTCTGCCTACGTACATATAAACTCATTCTTGCAAGGACTACTACGAACATTTTGACGGCTTGTGTCAACCAAAATACATTAATTTTATTTGTAGAGACCTTAATTGATTTATATGTATATAAAAATTGTTGTTTCACTTTACAATTTGATTTTCTTGTTTTATAATTCTCTTATGGTGGGCTATTTAACTAACACGGCTGAATCAAACTAATATGTTTCAACACTCATACACATCACTTTAACTGATAACCTACTATAAGTAATTTGAGTATTCTGTGAATAAGAAAGAAGAACTTTACATGCTGTGATGGATAAATTTAATAAGTTTAAATTCCACAAAAAATACTGACATATGATTTTAACATATATATTTACGAAAATTATCTTGAAATATTAAAAGTAAATCAATGATATAAATTCACCATTGGCTTCAACCAGGGCGTTTTGACAATTTCGGAATCTCCTGCAACTCTTCTGAGCTGTCTTTTTATTTTTGTTTTAAATTGGTGAATGCTGCCATAATCCTTGCCTTCAGTTTATCTTTGGTGTTAGAAAGGATTTTGTCGGTCTCTCGCTCAACTGCGCCCCACACATAATAATCAAGGGGCTTACAGCCTGGGGAGTTAAGTGACTTGATATAACGGGCGATATGGCCGCAGAAATTGTTTAGCAACCATGAATGGGTTCCTCTGCTTCTGTGGCATGGTACAGATCCCTGTTGCCAAACTTTGGATCTTCCAGCATCAACCCTCTTGACTCAGAGCATCACCCCCTCCTCAAAGCACTTGATGTAGGCCTCCGTATTGTGTCTAGGGCTCTAAAGGTGAATACAATCATAACATCACTGGTGACCATTCCGATTCTTTCTGAATCCTTTGCACTGCCCTCGGTTTGACATACCAACACTCGTATTGGAGGTCATGGCGCGAATGCCAAGCAGTACAGCATGCCGTTTCCGAATTTCTGGTGGAGTGAATTACATCATGGTGCACTTTTTCTCACAGATGGAGCCCAATTCAAACTAGTATACTATGCACTCGACAAAATAAAAAATAAACAAAGTGCATGCGCGAAATTAAAATTATAAAATGTCGATAATTTATTCATCTCAACTGTATGCGAGGATGTTAATTCCAATCGATCTCTTGTAGCCTTTATTATTTGTTTTCAACAGATTTAAACCTAACATCTGCAAATACATTTTGGCAAACACAATAAAGTAAGTCAACCCACTTAAAACAACCATTGCATAAAATTGCTTTATTCTACCCAGGCTGTCATGACTTATAAAGAAATATTGGTTATAATGCCCGAAGTTTTTATAGACTTCATAAGACTAAAACCATCCTGGTAGTTACGTCTATGTATATTGTCATATTAGTCGTCTTATGAATACAATCGAAACTTATATTGCACATATATAAATAGTTAAAAACGATGAATGCAATCCGTATGCATGTTAAGTATGAAAATAAAGAATGTTTTTTTGTTTGATTTTAAATATGAATATTTCTTTTGACACTAGAGAGATTCGTCATTTCTATTGATTCATTTTTCCCTCTTAACCAAAAAGAATATTTTTTAAAAAATGGCAGGAGATTGCAAACATTGTTTGGCTGAATATTTATAATTCAACATAATCTGATTGTCGATTAGTCACAAGGTTCTTGGAGTATTTGCAACCTCGTGTTTAAATCCAACGGGGTTAGATTTTGGAAATGCGGCGTTTCAGTGCTGCAGAATATCGATTCATGATAACGACTTAGTTATACAACCCACACATACTTTTTTCAGTGTAGATTTAGATATTTACCAATTTCACTTTTGTAGGTTTTCAGATCAATAGTTGTGAAATAAAAATACATAGACTGTGTAGCTACTTTCATGCAAGGAACGTCCGTCCTGGTATGACGTTAAACTACGTTCGCGTCCTGGGTAAGGAAATAAACTATGTCCAACAGCAAGGCTTCTGATCAGGAGGTTTTGAAGAGCGTGGAGCCACCTCTTAATTACTGGTGTCGCAAGTCCACCCTGACCCGGGGTGGTAGCACCTATTAGGGTCACAGTTATGGGAAAATAGTTAATACCCAAACTTGTGTAAAAAATAGGTTTTAATACCTGAAATACTTTATAATAAAAAAAAAATTACCAGCAATAAATTTTGAAGAAAAAATTATTATCAGCAATACTTTAAAAAAGGGTATCAGCAATACAAACAGCTATACATTCTTTAAAAAAAATATGGCCAGCTATAGATTTCTTCTAGGAAAAATATTTCCAGAAATAAATTTTTGAAGTAAAACATATTACCAGCAATAAAAACTTTGTCGGCATTAAATAACCCATTGAGGTTGATATGCTGTAAAACAAAATAAACCAAACCAAACCATTCAAGGAATGCGTAGATGCATGCGAGTAATATAAACTGAATATTTGATATTCTGAATTATTCAGAATATATAGTCCGAAATTTTGATATTCTCAAATACTCCGAATATATAGTCCGAATTTTTGATATTCTCAAATATTCAGAATATACAGTACGAATTTTTGATATTCTCAAATATTCAGAATATATAGTACGAATTTTTGATGTTCTCAAATATTCAGAATATATACTCCGAATTTTTGATATTCTGAATTATTTAAAATATATAGTCCGAATTTTTTATATATTCAGAATATATATTCCTAATATTTGATATTCAGAAATGTTCAGAACAGTAGATCACACGTGCGTTCTTGTTTTCATCGCCAACTTTGTCCTGAAAATCGGATCCTGCGTTCGCTTAAAATTTTAGAAATATCAAGTATGGGTCCATAGAACTGTGATTGGGATGCTGTCTCCAAGATATATTAAGTATGGCTCTTAGCAATCGTGTTTATGATCCATCAAGCTTAGACTCAAGGGTTTTAATTAATGCCGAAGCATTATCACATTAAAACCGCCTTTCCAGACTACATCCATTTTAGTCAAAGTGGCCCATGCGAATTCTCACATTTTTTTTCAGGAAAATTTATCGCGCTTCCTAGTTAATTAAAATATTTA
>OZ038486.1:98894732-98897232 GCA_964036315.1 Acanthosepion esculentum
TATAGAAAGATATTGAAGAAAGCTGTCAAAGTGTTTTTTTGTTTATTCTCAACTACGTTTCGAGCAGAGTCTTCTGTGAGATATACACGCTGGCCATTTTCAAAATGAACAACTAGATTCCCCACTCTCAGATGCCGCTCGTGGATTTCGAAGCCCAAGATGTGCTACATTGACTTGTTGGAGAAATATCTCTGCCCAACCAATAAATTATATATAGAGAATGCAATATTGAATGGAGTGAAAGTTTTATAAAACCATTCTTTATTAAAATTTTTATTTCAGTTTCGCTTTCCGTCTCGATTCGAAATGATATCGTCGAATTCGGAAATCTCCACGAATTCACCGAAAAAGAGAATACCATGATGATAAAATCCCCCAAACTAGATGAAAACAAAATATCGTTTTAATGTTTATGTTATTATTGAGAGAAAAGGCCAAAGTATTTTTTATTATTTTATTAAATTTGTTCATCATTTTTACAACATTCGAAATGTTGATAAAAATCCTTTTTGTCTCATCAGCGGAATACCATTAAGAAGCATATTTTAACTGCGGTGACTTGTTCTGGAGGTGTTAATTGACAGTTAAATCGATGTATTGACAGGGGAAGTCATCGAACGGAAGAGCAGAAGTGACATAATTTTTTCGAATCTTAAGTAATCTAACTTAACTACACAGAATTTTGTTTTTAAATTAAGAAATACTTTCAGCAATCTAATATTTTATCAATTTTTTTCTTTTTTAGATACTTTAGCTTTTTAGCCTTAATTTTGAAGATGATTTCTTGAAAAAATAAAATTTAAAATACGAACAATAAGATAAATTAAAAATTTCATAACTGAGAGTGAGATAAAGTTTCATAGGACAGGTACCTAAATTTTACGTACATCTCTTATGAAATTTTATGGTATTATCTTTTATTTATTATTAATTTTTATATCTCAGTTATGAAAAAATTCTCAACTGATATAATACAAATATTAATAATGAAAAATAATGCCATAAAGACGATATATACCTAATAAGTATGGTAACTTTCTCATTTTTATATGTTATTTATTTAACTTGATAATATTTACTTATATTTAATATTAATTGTTCTGTTTCCGTCACTAGAAATTAAACTAAAGAAGAAAATAATTAATAATTGCAGTACGCCTCTCACAGAAAATGTTATATTCCGTACTAATAGGAATATATACTTGAAAAACACGGTCTATAAAATAAGCAAAGGTTTATTGTAAAAACCAATACAATACGAATAAAGGTAACAGTTATGCACTAGGTCGTTGCAAGTCAATCTAGTACTGAGGTCGGTAGTTCTCGCGTAAGTCTGAGTTGTACTCAACAGATCCTAGCTAGTAATATTTACCAACCTCCCCACAGGTTAGGATGTAGTACATGGTTGAATTTAATGCAGGGCCATACGAGCCCGTAGGCTCGGAGAAAAATTCCCCGTAAACCCTGCATAAACGTGTTCGGGTCTATCTAACTCCCCGGACGAGAGTCTCGTCCGGGTTCCGAAGGCAGAGAGTTCGATAGTCTCTGTAGTCCGTTGACTTAAGGATACTTATAGGCAGTTATTACGTATAGTGTAGTCACTCATGAGGTGACAGGTTATTCAGTTACATCAGAAAAATAATTAATTAATTATATTAAAAAAAATTAATTAAAATATTTATAAAAATAGGAGTAAAAGAATAAAAGCTTTTGAAAATGCGAAGATGAAGTTGACCATCATCGTCGCATTTTCAAGAGTAAGTCAGTGAGTTCGACCTATGTTCGCATTATGAAAATAAGGTTTTCCGTGGTCAGTGCATTGATGTCAGGAGAAGAAACAGTGCAACATTCTTTTTTAAAATACATGTGCACCACAGATTGTAATATGCTTTCAAATTTATGATGTGTAAAGAACGAGAGATATACTTAATAACTCTATTTCCTTACCTGCACGGCCTGATACTTAATTTTAAAATATTTAACATTATAGATAAATTTAATAATTTATAAAACTATTTTGTTCATTTGATTACATGTTTCACCAGAGCAGAACGAAATATATATGTATGTCTATGTGTTTGCTACAATATTAAATTGTTAATACATTTTCTTTAAGCTGGCCTAACTCTCTCGGCAAGAATGAACAAAAATGTGTGACGTTTCCATAAAGGCCGTTAATTTAATTCATGTTGGTTTCTTTCCGTTTCAATTTTCTGGTTTTCTCGAAAAATATTTTTCATATTCTCTCAGCTTTTCAGCGTTTAATTTAAAGTAAATCACTATCCAAATTCTTCAGACAAAGTTTTATACATATATCAAATTTAACACGGAAAACACAGACAAACCTAAACTATATGAATCATTTCCTTTCAACCCCTTCTGAGAAGATGGATAAAGATTTACCTTAAATTCAATGCAGAAGAGATGTATGTATTTTTTTACTTTCAATCCATTCTGAAGAAATTTGTTTTTGCATCCCGAGCGAGGGACGTCAGTTTAG
>OZ038486.1:98902232-98987232 GCA_964036315.1 Acanthosepion esculentum
AGAAGCCATTGGTTTGTACCAACAGCTTCCCATACTTAATACTTCTCGTTTTCACTCTCGCGTGGTCATGTGTGACGCCATGGGCTGCGGTGCGATTTTCGCTTCCAGCGTCTTATATCACTAGTTTATCGTTGCTTGGAAATCTTCCATGTAAACAGAAACAGACTATCATCACTTTCTCGTCCGTGTATTGCTTAATGTATTGTACTCTAATTGTCAGTTTTGATAATGGCTTATGCAAGCCGAAAGCTTAGATTGGATTAAAAAATATGTATCAATATTGTGATTTTCTTTCTTCGTTTACTGATAATGTTATTAAGCTTATCAGACGATATGAAAAGAATTTACATAAAATAAATAGACAACACTTCTCTGTATAATTTAATGAAACACGCATCAATGAAAAAATACTGCCTAAATACACACACACAATATATATATATATATATATATATATATGGTGTGTGCGTGTGTGTGTTTGTGTGTGTATATATATATATAATAGTGGTACTCTCTTTGTAAAACCTTGGGTATATCAGCTTGTAATAGAACAAACCAATACTACAGTGAAAAAGAGAAGCAATAAAAAGAAAGAACTATTAACATAAAATTGAGGCGAAGACAATCGTCTAGCTCAGATTCCAAAGAAAAAACCTCCAAAACGAGTAAAATCAACTACGTAAAGTGCTCAATACACGAAGTAGAACAAACCGAATATAAACCTAAAAAGCCAGGTAAACCTACCTAGGTTTCACCTAAACGAGTCGTCAGGGTAAAACTGACGATCCGTTCATGGGAAACTTATGTAGGTTTACCTGGCTCTTTAGTTTTATATTATATACTCTTCAGTAACATGAATAGAGTACTCCGGCTGATTGGCATTTGTTTACATTCGAAAAAAACTATACGCTAGATTTAGCTGTTTCACTCTACTGAATGAAGATATCTCAGTGGAAGAAGATCTGACTGACACCAAATCAATCCTGGTTTGAAGCATTCGGATGTTTAGTCACACTGAGGAACTGTGATACAGTGAAACAGTACTGTCTGCGAATGACATAATTTAGCTCTTGAAATTATATTTCAGTTGAGCACTGTTGAGTGATAAGTTAATTCTATAAACAACAGCCACATGCGTTAATGCAAAGCTATTCAGTAAGATGAATAGAGCAAACCGGCTGATTGGCATTTGTTTACATTCGTAAAAACAGTGATAAAAGCTCTGACTGATACGAAATCGGTTGGGTTTCGATCATGGCTTGACGCATTCGGCTGTCCAATTGCACTGAAGAGCTGTGATACAGCGAAACAGTATTATCTGCGAATGATATATATATATATATATATATATATATATATATATATATATATATATATATATATATAGTTTAAAAATTGGGAGATCAGTTGAATCCGCTAGCTTGGTTTCAACCTTACGGTATACACAGGCGATTCTTGTCAATTGACCCCCTATCGCTATATTAAGAAAGAAAAACCTAATGAACGGTATTTTATTTTTTTAAAAATAAACAAACACACGCATGACGTTGATTATGATAGAAAAGGAGGAGAAGTATGTGAAAGAGGATGCATACGTTTCACCTAAACGGATCTTCAGGATATATATATATATATATATATATATATATATATATATATATATATATATATATACATATATATATATATATATTGTCATCCACAGACCGACTGTTTCGCTGTATCACAGCTCATCAGTGTGGATAGACGTCCGGTTGCCTATGGCTAGAATCGAAAACCGGTTGAATTCGCGTCAGTCGGAAATTTTACCCTGAAGCCGTTGGCGCACGGCAGAGAAGAAGGTGAATTTAAGCGTATTTATTTTTAGATAAACACACAGTGACTGAGAGAACTCGATTCGATTTACCGAAGAGTCTTGCATTATTAGCCGTAATAGTCACTGTTTACAAACCCACACATCCTCCCCAGAGAGCTCAACCGAAATAAATTTTTCAGGAGCATATATATTGTCATCTACAGACAGTCTGTCTCGCTGTATCACAGCTCATCAGTGTGGAGATATATATATATATATATATATATATATATATATATATATATATATATATATGTCATTCACAGACTGTACTGTTTCACTGTATCAAAGCTCCTCAGTGCGACTAGACTTCCGAATGCCTCAAGCCAGGATTGAAACACAATTAATTTGGTGTCAGCCAGAGCTATCTTCACTCGGTAGAGTTACACAACTAAATCTAGCGTATTATTTTTACAAATGTAAACAAATGCCAATCAGCCAAAGTTCTCCATTCATTTTACTGTAGAGTTTTGCATTAGTGCAGGTGGCTGTTGTTTATAGAATTAGCTTATCACTCAACAGTGCTCAATTTAAATGTATTTTCAAGACCTAAATTATGTCATTCACAGACAGTACTGTTTCAGTACTGTTTCGCTGTATCACAGCTCCTCAGTGCGACTAGACTTCCGAATGCCTCAAGCCAGGATTGAAACACAACTAATTTGGTGTCAGCCAGAGCTATCCTCACTCGATAGAGTTAGACAACTAAATCTAGCGTATTGTTTTACAAATGTAAACAAATCAGCCAAAGTGCTGCATTCATTTTACTGAAGCAGCCGATATTATGTAGCGTAAAATCTTTTGATGAAAGAACATTTTTACAAACAAAAGCCTTTTGAGACTAGAAAATATTAAGCACATATTAAATGTATATTTCATATTTCTATACAGAGTTATCCTATTGTCTATCAGGGGATATGAACGAGAGAAGAAAATATGAGATTTCTGAAACTGGAAGTACAAAGACTTTTTTTTATCAATTTACCTAAGCCTTATACAGAATTTGAAAATAGATAATGCTTATGGAGAGATACAACGGGCGATTTCACTCGTGGTTGAAACGAAGTCTCGTGGGTGACGTGACAACTGGTGACTGACGACAGTTCATAGTTTGTCGAGAGTCATTTGCTAATTATTTCGCCTTGAGGTCTGGACATGTCTGCCCAAGACAGTTACTATTTATGACACCTGAAGCAAGACCTGTCAGCCAGTTTCCCTGCAGGCTGCGGAGATGACATGTTACAAGCTCACAGCGATAGGAACCCACATGATCACATCAGAAACATAGAGGACATGTCCAACCTTCCCTTTTCCCCGTTGGAAAATATTAAATCTACGACCATTTCTCTCTCTTTCCGTCCATTTCACATTGTTGACTGTTGTATACATAGATTGTAATTTCTCTGTGTGGGTCAAATTATTAATAGGTTTACATCGATATTACAAAATCTATTAGAGAACAACCTATACTGGTCATTTTTTTCGTCAGCCATTTTGTTACGGCCGGATGTTAAATGTTAGTATATTGGCGATATTTTTATGCTCATAATAGGGAAATAAAACTAGAAATAATATTTCTCTCGTAACACCGAAATTACTTATAAATAAATGTATTATATAATGTTCACCTGAGAAAGCTCAGACGTATTTTTATAATTTCGTGTAGCTCCATTAAGTATTTGCGGTACTGTACGTAGGAACATAATGCATTTACAATTCAGATAAACATACTTTGATATCGGCGATCTTCGATTGCATTTGGTTGGGTTCTTCTAAAACTGTAACCGCTAAACAATAAAATTGGCTGAAGAAAATACTCTTAATGATTTTAAGCTCCAGGGAAACAATTATCGGCGATTGGTCCAGATAAGGAAATGAAATAACATTCAGTAAGATGCAAGTCCATCAACTGAAATCACTGTTTCTTAATGGTTCTCCTTTCTCTACTTCGCAAAAATGCGTATCAATTTTGGTTATCGAAATTTTTTTTAAAATGTGAATATGCATTCTGATACACAAAGCTATCTATCTATCTATCTATCTATCTATCTATCTATCTATCTATCTATCTATCCCAGCTTATACTTGAATTTAGAAATTTAGGTATATTATTATATTTAATTAGAGATGTCTGTATGTCACTATTGTGCGTACATATTTACGTATTTATGCATATATAACTTGAATATATATATATATATATATATATATATATATATATATATATATATATATATATATATATGCATATATATATATATATGTGTATATATATATAGATACATATATATATATATCCTATTTATATCGTATATAGTATGTGTATATCAGATATGTATATCGCATATATATACATATATATATATATCTTATAAATGTATACGATATATATATATATATCTTATAAACGTATACGATATATATATATATATATATATATATATATATATATATATATATATATATATATATATATATATATGTATTTGTAGTATATACATATGTATATAAATATATATTTTGACCGAGAGAGAGTCTGTCAGAGAGCTACACAAAGAGATATACATAACTCGGCTTCGAATAATATAAAAAATTGTATACATATATATATAATTTAGCAATACTTCTATTGAGAAATATTACTATAATTGAATTAAATAAGTCTCTTCATAAACATGTATTTATAAATTTATTTCTGTTATGTATATACATAAGAGTAATATATGTCAAATGCACACACTAATACATACATGTTTCCATCTTACATATATCGTATATATCCTCTCTCTCTATCTCTACATATATATATATATATATATATATATATATATATATATATATATATATATATATATATATATATATATATATATATACAGAGAGAGAGAGAGGGGGGATATATACGATATATGTATGCGTGTGTGCGCATTTAACATATATTACTCATATGTATATCCATAACAGAAATAAATTTACTAATACATGTTTATAAAGAGACTGATTTCAGAGAGTGAGGGAGAGCCAGAGAGGGAAAGGGGGAAATCTCTTCTGTAATTAATATAAAAAGTTTCACGGCCACGCGCGCACACATTAGACACACACACACAGACGCACGCACACACAAATATATATATATATATATATATATATATATATATATATATACATATATATATATACACTATATATATACACCATATATATACACTATATATATATACACTATATATATATATATATAAATATAAACACAGACACACACACACATATATATATATATATATATATATATATATATATATATATATATATATATATATACTTATGCTGTATTATATCATGTATTGAAGAAATACGGTGTTGTTTTGTTTTAAAGTGTAGTTTTCTTGTTTCTTGCCTGCCTGTGCCGGATCGAAATTTCTACAAAAGCTATTAATCCCTTCAGGCCAAACCATTTACGGACGATTCTTGGAGTTTGTTTCTTTCTTTGAGCCTAATTAGAACCCAAGGAAGGTGATTTGATCTGCGGATGCAGTAGCAGTGACATTTTCCCCCGGGGCATGGATCACCAGATCCGTTATTATGGTTGTTCAAGCTCAATTACGCAATCACAGAGCCGAGGTTATTACTGTCATTGCTGTCGCATGGGTACGGCGGTGAGGGGTGCGGCGCGTTTTCTTCTTTTCTTATTCCTCGTCTTGATGCGTATACTCAATGATTTTACAATTTTTTTTTTCTTCGCGTGATTCAGCCGAATATCTTACACAGAATCTCTTAGTATCAATCAGGGAAGTTTAAATGCGTTTAGATCCAATGTAATAGTGTATTTCTCCATCTCTCTATGTCTACCCATGTGTTTGTGTGTCACTGTGTGTCTGTGTAACATGCGTATGTCAGTGTACTCGTCTAAGCGAAACCAGTTTTCAGTTATGGCTACAGCGTTAAACGTTTGTTACATATCGAAACTTACATCTACTGATGTAATCCATAAACGTTTCGTATTTTCGCTCATGCGTACAATTTAGAGCATAAACAAACGCACGCAAATACAGACAAAAATCTACGCAATCCCTAAAAAGAACATTCTTTGCTCTTTATCGAATCTTATCTTGATGAAAAATTACCGGCCACGTATCCAGAAATATTTACAATACAACACAACTACAAAATTCAAATTCTTTACTCTGGCACAAGAATACAATGACACGCCATCAAGATTCCTAATTACCAGAAGGACACATAGAGAATAGCTACCATGACAGCAAAAGCAAGTCATTAAAACCAAAGAGACACTAGGGGTTACTGGGTGTGGAATAATTAGAAAAGAGAAACACCCCTAAGGATCGATTAGAGAAGATTAATCGGGTGGACAGGAGACAGCGATTGACATAGCATTTACATTTTTGGAAATTAAAGTTTGCTGGAAAGGATCGAGCCTGTAATGCGTCCCTCATGTAAGAAGTGCACGAAAAGAAACTGTTAGCATAGAACTCACGGTTATATCTAGCCAAATCAACTGTATATCGATGAGAGCTCGTAACCAGTCTAGTGTAGTGTTTATATTCAAAAAGTCTAGATGCCATAGCAAAGAGCTCACCCAAAAAGCTTTTAGAAAATTATTTACAGTAAAGGCACAGGGTAGCAACGTGGGAAATACCGCTGAAGCCGAGACGTAAGATTCTTCTTTGGATTTTATCAAGTATCTCTAGATATATAACATGAGCATCAGGCCATATGTGGCAGCGATATTCTAAACATGTTAGAATGGTAGACTTATAGATATATAAGATAGATTCTGGAGAGAAAAAAGTGTCTACTACGACACAGTGGACGGACATTTTACAAGCTGACCTAGCAATGGATTTATTAAAGTTTTTCCACGTCATATCAACCTAGAACGTTAGCACGATAAGGCACAACGAGTCACTCTCCAAGAGGTTAGCAACTGCCGTGCTGATGGAAAGCAGAAACGAACTCTCAGGTGTATTATAGAGAATATATTAAGTTTGGAGGCGTTAGAATCAACAAATCATCTTTTGCCCTAGTTAACAAACTGAAGTTGTTTACATATATATATATATATATATATATATATATATATATATATATATATATATATATGTGTGTGTGTGTGTGTGTGTATGTGTGTGTGTGTGTGTGTGTTTATAGATGTGTATGTGTGTGTGTGTGTGTGTGTGTGCATCGATATAAATAATTTAGAATAAGTCCTACAGCGTAGATCTTAAAAAGTATTCTTTAACCAATTAATTTAAAACATCAAATCAGGTAACAATTCTATTATTTTCCATTAAAATTCAGCAAATTAATTCAAGACGAAATGTCGACTGACATTGTGAAATCGGAGAGCCGAATTCGAATTCTACTTACGTTCGTTATAATCACATATGCACAAGCTATGTGTAAGGTATGAATCTATTTTCTTCGTCCCACTCCCGAGTTATTGACATACTAAATTCTACAGAGATGATTTGCAAAGATTCTAAAGATGGTGTAACCCATCCCAGAGCGGCCTGGGTCATTTGTATGAGTCGGCCCACAGAAACGCACATTGACTGAAATTACTCAGTCCAGTGAAATGCGCATTCTGCCGCAGGCAGTGAGAAAGTTTCGCATTCAAATATATATATACAATGGATATAACGGTAGTATAAATTTTAACGCTAAAAAGTTGAATCGAAGCTCAGAGTTCAAAAGCCGACTACGTCTGCTGAGTTATGTTTCATACAATGTTCCTTGAGAAAGCCATAATTCGTCTCTGCTATTTCTTTTACCAGCTATGGGTTAAATGGTAGGGAATATTAGACTCTTGTGCGCTGGGTGACAAAAAGACTCTCAGACAAGAAATCTCTGAATTTGATACTGTTGTGGTAGGATCCACCTAATCTGCATAGGTGACTACCGACTATATAAATAATGGTTGGTACCGGAAGACGAGGGGAGTGAATACAGAGATCCAGCTAGAGACTCTGCCCGACTGCGACTTAGTCAACACATTCTCCAGGAACGTCTTCCCAGAAATATACAGAAATACTATATGTAAATATTGTGTACATTTTCTTGTTATAATACATTCTTGTTCTAAGTACATTTTGTGTTGTATTATTATTCCATGCATTAGTCGAGATTCAACAATGAGTCAAGACTCAACAATGGCGACGAAGTAGAACGAACCATACGCAAAGTTTCAACAATGGCGACGAAGTAGAACGAACCATACGCCAAGACTCAACAATGGCGACGAAGTAGAAAGAACCATACGGAAAAAAGAAAGAATTAATAGTGAGAGTTTTCAACAATTGTGACAAGTCATTGAAGAACCCAGGCTGAAAAAAAAAACTATTAATTCGAAGTCCAACGTTAACGTAACGACGAAGGATTCTGAACTTCTGGATATGTAGAACTCGTTAAAAGACGACTAAGCATAAAGGAACGTTCACTCAGACAATTTGAAAGGTGTCGTAAACGAATAACGGTAATTTAAATTAAAAAAATTATCTACGAGACACCCGCTAAAAAGAAAAATTGGCCGACTGCAAAAACATGCATGGATTAAAAGGAGCACAAATACACCGTGTCGACTTTGAAAGGTAACGAACTTTAAAATTTATTTTTTTTTTATTTGTTTAACAATATAGTGACGAATTACCTCTGATAAGAAAATCAGACGTGTCATTGAAATACGCGAACAGAAGTCGAAAACGGAAAAAAAAAGTCTGACGGTTTCTATTCACAAAAAAAAAAAGAAAGAAAGAAAAGAAAAAAATACCAAAGTTGATTAGCACGGGCGTGAATGTAAAAGCAAGTTATAAAAATTAAAAGTCGTACGTTGTTTCGATTTGTTTGGTCAGCTTATATGATATTCGTGGATACACAAATTAAAAGTATATTCTTGTTGCATGAACACTATCAGCTAAAAATGGATGAATTATCCAAAGTCATATCTGAATTATTCAAATCCCAGCAGTTGAGTCAACAACGTCAGCATGAACAGTTTGCCTTATTAATAAGGGAACAACAGATAGCACAGCAAAAATATCAAGAACAACAGATAGCACAGCAAAGATATCAAGAAAAAAGACAGCAAGAACAACAGATAGCGCTGCAAAAATATCAAGAACGGCAAGAGGAAAGACTTTTAGAAATTCAAAAGTTAACACTGGAGAAATTAAACAACTATCAGGCAAATGAAGGAAATTCTTCATATTCTAATAACACCATATTTAATTCGCTGGAAACTTTCAACTATGTGCCAGACGAAGAAAAAACGTTTGAAGCGTACTTTAAACGATATGAAGATATTTTCTACACAGACTGTGAAATCTGGTCGAATTCAAGAAAAGTCAGTCTATTACTAAGAAAGCTAGGTAGAGCAGAACATAGCAAATTTGTAGATTTTATTCTACCGAGAAAAACAACTGAATTGGAATTCTCGGAAACAGTGAAATTGCTAAAAGAGCTGTTTGGAGCAAATATGTCGCTTTGGCATAAGCGATGGTTATGCATGAATGTCTCTAATCACTGGGTGTCAAAAAGACTCTCAGACAAGAAATCTCTGAATTTGATACTGTTGTGGTAGGATCCACCTAATCTGAATAGATGACTACCGACTATATAAATAATGGTTGGTACCGGAAGACGAGGGGAGCGAATACAGAGATCCAGCTAGAGACTCTGCCCGACTGCGACTTAGTCAACACATTCTCCAGGAACGTCTTCCCAGAAATATACAGTAATACTATATGTAAATATTGTGTACATTTTCTTGTTATAATACATTCTTGTTCTAAGTACATTTTGTGTTGTATTATTATTCCATGCATTAGTCGAGATTCAACAATGAGTCAATACTCAACAGATACCTTGAAGAAAACAATAGGAAAGCACTCCGGCAGTTTACAGATAAATTAGAAATGGAATATGTAGAGAGCTATGACTGCCTACGACATGAATGGATTTAGGAAATTAAAAAAAAAATCTTGTTCTGTGTTGTGCCTTGTTATAATTTATTTAACGTCTAAATATATATATATATATATATATATATATATATATATATATATATATATATATATATATAATTAAAAGATTTGGACACTAATATTCCATGGTCATAATTTATTCCATTTCAATCGTAAAAACGATCCAATTCATCAGACCTACAGATTCAAAAAGAAAACAGAAAAAACAACTCCGGGAAAAAATTAGTAAGAGTATATGTGTGAGAGTGTGAGATCTATATAGAGGGGTAACAGACGAGAGAGGCAGGGAGGTCCAAAGGTGGAGGGGGCATTAAAATTTAACACAGGGAAGATTTAAAGAGGGGTGTCAGTGAGAAAAATATGCGTATTTTCAAACGTCCGAAGATATACCGGACGAGTGTATACATTTCTTGGCGACATACACACCCCATAGGCGATAAAATCTTATACTCCCACCCAGACACCTACAGCACATACATACACACACATACACACACACACACCTATATATATATATATATATATATATACACACACACACGCGCGCCTAGAAAAAACGATTTAAAAACCCATGCTAAATTCGCTATAATTGATATATATATATATATATATATATATATATATATATATATATATATATATGTGCGTATGTATGTATTTTACTCATGTTTTTAAATATTAGATATATGCATATCATTATTTGATTTTTATTGATTGATTGATTTGTATTTTTATTTGATTTTTGATTTTTACAGCTTACCAACCTTTTACAGGTTTTTTAGAACCATAATGTATTTTATATTGAAATTATTTTTACGGGGATAATAATGATTTACAATCCTACTATTTAACCCATAGCTCGAGGGGAGAAGAAGAGGATTTATAGATTTCCCAGGGGTATTTGCACGTAAGTGAATATAACGAACTGAAATTAAGACTCATCTCTCTGGTTTTCAATTCCGAGCCATTTTCATGTACACGACCGGCACATCCCAAAGCAGTTACACATCTAGGTACTGACTAGGCTCAACTGTGCTTATCTTATATTTGTATGAGGACCGGTGTTTTAAAATGTTATAACCGAAAGCCTGACAATAATATTTGATCTTGCACGGTTGATGAACATTATGAATCACAAAATGTATGTTTCATTAGTTCAGAAGATGACGCCAGAGATTCAAAACCAAACCGATCAACGCCGCGATTATATTTTACTTCGCAAAGATGTTTCTCCAGAAGTAACTTTGCAAACAAATTAGCTTCTTATCTGATAGTTATAATACGTTGATTATCATCGGCATCTGTCCGTCTCGGGAGACGATGTATTAGTACAATGCGCCATGAGCCTGTGCGGACGTCTAGTTCCTCGTCTCGGCCTTGCTAGTAAAGTCCAAAGGAAAGGATGAACCAATACAGTTTGGTACCAGCGTGGCTGCAGGTGTTGCCGGAAGGTACCACAGAATGCCGTCCATCCGCCTTAGGGGCCTCACTCCGGATTTATATAGGGTTTACTCCTTAGCATTTTCTTCTCCTGAAGATTTCCACAAGGCAGTGGAGCTGTTTAACCCATAGCTGGAATTTGGTTCATGGGCACCAAGCCGTGTCCACACACCGGTGGGCCTGCTTGTCGCATGTTAATGGGGTCAAACTCCTCCCCCGTGCCCTGTAGTTTAGCCCAAGTCCGCAAGGTGCTCGGTTGCCATGTGTCGCTACGAGGAGGCACTATATAGGGCTTGCTGATGGAGAGGCTATATACTGGCAGGGGGGTGACTTACGCACTCGGCTACCCTTTTCGCATTGCTGCTAGCCAGCGGCGGTATCTGAAAGCGAGAAGCGACAATCACTACCACTACAGACTACCACACTAGACGCATCACAACAACCGTTGAGACGCACAATACGTTGTAATGTTATTATCAACGTATTATCAATACGTTGATAATAAACACATATTTATCCATACGCATATTTATCCATACAGATATTTTTTTACTTGAATTTTCATAACTATATGTCGCGTAAATGCATTTTCAATCCTTCTATTAGAAATTTATATACGCTGACACCGCCCTGAAAGAAAGAAAACTTCTTGCTTGTAGAACTCTCTTCCGGATTCTTGCTTGACAGTCAACTTTGATCTTCGAAAATGTAAATGCAATGCCAATCGTTATCTTCTTAAATGTTTTATTGTCCTCTCACCTTAGCAATATTTTTATCGTATTCTCTTACACTCAGTAACCCCCACTTGCGTCTTAGTGGCATTATTGCCTTGCGTGGTGTGAAAGGATTAAAAATCGAAAGATATTCTTAACTGCCACATCGCTAAAATATTTTCCCTTAAACGGCAATTTATTCTGGCTTAATCTAATAAATGCAGCAGTCTTTTTCCGATGAAAATATTCGTCTGAAGATCATTGAAAACTTCGTATATGTAAAATCGAGTTAATTGCATAAATAATTCTCCTAGACTTATTCAGAAAATATAGATTTAGTAGCAGAATTACTTGAATATTACGGTAAGTTACAATTAAACTATTAAAATGAAATTCATTAATTCAATAATCAACAAAATGTTGTTTTGAAACTCTAGCTAAAATTATGAATATCAAAACGAGAAAAATATCCCTACTCGGCGACGAAGACATTTGGGATGTAATTTGAATAAACCTAGATATTCAACCAATATTAAAATGAATTATAGAATATTGAACACTTTAAACAATAATTCAAAGATGGGAATGAAGTTTGCAACAATTGTATAAATTAGAAAATTCCTTTTGTATGCTATAAAGTAATTTATAACATATGAATATATAAAGTCATATACGTTTATTAAAAAACATGGGGATAAATGATTTTCAAAAGTCTGTTCCTCTCACTGTTTAAATAAATGGAATAAAATGATTTTATGCCCATCATCACAAGAATCGGAAGATTAACAGGTTATAGGAAGAAACCTATGAACAAGACATGCATTTTTCCAAACATATATACCAGGTTTTTAAAACTATAATTAATAGGGGATTTTTATTTTTATTTTTATGATTAATACGAGATTTTATATCAATTTTATAATTAATACTGGATTTATATATTCAGTTTTGCAGTTAATATCAAATCTGTATTTCAGTTTTTTTTAATATTGAAAGAGAGTATATGCTTTTATTTTAATTTCATAATTAATAACAGATTAATTGTAATATTTATAGACAGTATATGTTTTTTTAATTTTATAATTAATAACAGATTAATTGTAATATTTATAGATAGTATATGTTTTTGTTTAATTTTATAAATAATGAATGATTAATTGTAATATTTATAGATAGTATATGTTTTTGTTTTAATTTTATAATTAATAACAGATTAATTGTAATATTTATAGACAGTATATATTTTTTTAATTTTATAATTAATAACAGATTAATTGTAATATTTATAGATAGTATATGTTTTTTTAATTTTATAATTAATAACAGATTAATTGTAATATTTATAGACAGTATATATTTTTTAAATTTTATAATTAATAACAGATTAATTGTAATATTTATAGATAGTATATGTTTTTTTAATTTTATAATTAATAACAGATTAATTGTAATATTTATAGATAGTATATGTTTTTGTTTAATTTTATAAATAATGAATGATTAATTGTAATATTTATAGATAGTATATGTTTTTGTTTAATTTTATAAATAATCAATGATTAATTGTAATATTTATAGATAGTATATGTTTTTGTTTTAATTTTATAATTAATAACAGATTAATTGTAATATTTATAGACAGTATATATTTTTTTAATTTTATAATTAATAACAGATTAATTGTAATATTTATAGACAGTATATGTTTTTTTAATTTTATAATTAATAACAGATTAATTGTAATATTTATAGATATTATATGTTTTTGTTTAATTTTATAAATAATGAATGATTAATTGTAATATTTATAGATAGTATATGTTTTTGTTTTAGTTTTATAGTATAAAACAGATTAATTGTAATATTTATAGACAGTATATATTTTTTTAATTTTATAATTAATAACAGATTAATTGTAATATTTATAGACAGTATATGTTTTTTTAATTTTATAATTAATAACAGATTAATTGTAATATTTATAGATAGTATATGTTTTTGTTTAATTTTATAAATAATGAATGATTAATTGTAATATTTATAGATAGTATATGTTTTTGTTTTAATTTTATAATTAATAACAGATTTTAATTTTTGCAAATAATAATAATTTTTTATTATATCTTTATAATCAATACAGTATTTTACAAGTTTCTTTCTTAGTGGTAAATTATTTTAATTGAAAATAATAGCATTATTACTTGATTTGAAGTTTGAAATTAATTGGTTAAAGAATACTTTTTAAGATCTACGCTGTAGGACTTATTCTAAATTATTTATATCGATGCACACACACAGGCACACTCACACACGCACACACACAAACAAACACACACGCATATATATATATATATATATATATATATATGTATATATATATATATATATATATATATATATGTATATATGTATGTATGTATGTATATGAAATGAGAACGAATCGAATCCAATTCAGACGATCGTAAGATTCAATTTAAAAAAGAGCTCCATAGAGTCATAGAGCAATATTCATTATTGTATTGAGCTTTCATTTAAATTGAATGTTACGTTCGTCGGAATTGGATTCGATTCAAAGATAGCGATTTTTACATGTTTTATGTAATATCCTAAAAAACTATATAATATATATATATATATATATATATATATATATATATATATATATATATATATATATGTAAAGTGAAGATTGAAGTCAAAACTGAGAGGCGACAGGCTATTTCATGCTAGACGCAATCGTCAGGCCACCTGACGATTGCGACTAGCATGAAGTTTTGACTTCAATCTTCAATTTTATATTTACACATGCTCTAACTATGATATGGAGCACTTTATCCCATAAATATAGCACACCTTAAGAGTATATTTCTTCATATATATATATATATATATATATATATATATATATATATATATATATATATATATATATATATATATAAAGAGTTAAATTTGTTTTGAAATTTCAGTATAAAATCATTTTATAACCAGTTACCTACCATCGCTTGAGGAAGTACAATTACAGCATGAAATCTTACATTGTTTGGACTATTGTACTCATCTTTGTTGTACTCTTCGGCCTTCTTCAGGTGTTTGGAATGTCGAACAGAACCCATTAATTCGCTCGCCGGGGTAGACTCTTCTAGTTCCACGCGCCATGTCTAATGGGTGTCAGTTACCAGTTATCTCCTGTTAATTCACCTCTCCAAGTTCTCCACTAGTGCCGTAACCAGGACACATGGGACAGTGGATAAAGGCGCTGGTTAGATCCAGTGACCAGACCCCAAGAAAAGAATTGTGTAACGATTCAAAAATATTTTCATATATATATATATATATATATATATATATATATATATATATATATATATATATATATATATATATATATATATATATATATATATATATATATATATATATATATATATATATATATATATATATATATATATATATATATATATATATATATATATATATATATATATATATATATATATATATATATATATATATATATATATATATATATATATATATATATATATATATATATATATATATATATATACATACACAGGCACACACACACACGGTGGAGTTATGGATAGCAACTCGTATTGAGGAATCGGAGTGCCGAGTTCGAATTCCAGTCGAATCAATTACATTCTCTTACGTACTATAACCCTTGGGAAAGGTAGTAATCATCTTCTTTATCCAGCTATAATTAAACAGCAGAACAAACTGCGTTCTATAGCTTTGCAGCTGGTCGAGAAGAACAACAACTCTGAATTCAAAATTCGGTGTGTGGCTTTGTGGTTCCAAGTCTCTGTATTCCTTTGTTGGTTCTGCACAAAGCCTTCAGCATTATAATCAAATCATATGTGATGGTGTCTGGACTGTCGGTTCCTAGGAGCTGAACTGCTTCACCCTCATACGTCGAATAGGACGTGAGAGTCCACCATATATATATATATATATATGTATATATATTGCGTTTCAAATTATTAACGAGGTAAAATTTGTTTCATTTTGTCCAGAAACTGCCTGTCGGAATTTAATCAATTTTCCACAGTGTAATGGGAATAGACATATACGCTCGCTCTTTAAAAACTGTATAAATTCTGTTCAATATGAAACAAACGATGGCCATTTGCAATATTAACATGGTATAGAAGTGTTCCAGACTATAAACGAGTTTCATTATAATCGTGCAATTATGGGTCCCAAATGTGACTTAACCCCTTCTGAGAAAGATAGTATAACATCTGAAATCTACATTAGGTCTATCCGATAAGGGTCATTCGAGGGTTTCCTGACCTTCTTTGTGGCGAATTAAACGTGAAGCTATAAATAATCCAGACCTTCTTGTATCACTTTTTAGGCGCACAGGAGAAGCAACAGTGTTCAGTAGTACTCCCTATCGTCTTCGGAAAAAATGTTGGTACATCAGTGAGACCAGTGATAAAGCCTCAATTGACAAAAGTACACATACAAATGCGTTTGAAATGGGCAAAGAGAACATGAAGGTCGATTTCTCGAAAGTTCTGTTCACAGATGAAAGTCGTGCAACGCTTGATGGCCCTAATGGTTGGAGCGACGTTTCGGTCATAAATAGCTGAGATTGTGATAACACTTGACACGCCAACAAGGAGGAGGAGGTATTATGATTTGGGCTGGAATTATTGGTGTTATCATGGTTGGTCCGTGGAGAGTGCCTGACAGAACGAAAATAACCGCAGATGCTTATATATCCTTCCTCAAAGAACACCTGGAACCTTGGCTAAAAAAGAAAAGAATAACCTTCTGGTGAACCATCGTATTTATGCAAGTTAATGCTTCTTCGCATTCAACGCATAAAACTACGGAATACTTGCAGGAATTAGGCTTCCGTGGACCTCGAAAGATGAACTGGTCGGTCAATTCTCCAGATTTAAACACAATTGAAGACTTATGGAGCATTCTGAAGTGACATGTTTTTGAGAATGGTCGCCAATTTAGAAGCAAGGATGACTTATGTCAGGAAAGAGTCAACGTATCACGTGCAATTACGTCAGATGAGATCCAGAAATTGACATGTTCGATGCACCAGCGCCTTTACCAAGTCATTTTAAGAAAAGGATCTTATAACTCATATTAATCAAATCCACTAACCTTTTTGAACTCTGTTTACTTTTTTAATTCGATTTAATTTCATCTTTGTGACTGCATGTATCGGTAAATCTGTAAATGAAGCAATTAAATTGTTATTTTCTTTTTTTTACAAGTGTTTTTTATTACAATTCGCTAATAATTTGACACTGTATGTAAATTAGGTAAATGACTCCAACTTCTGTTCCTTCATTTAGAACCTTACAATTCTTTCAGAATAATACATTATACATATATATATATATATATATATATATATATATATATATATATATATATATATATATATATATATATGAAGAGATATAGTCTTAAATGTGCTATATTTATGGGGTAAAGTGCTCAATATCAGAGATATGAGATTCGTGTGTAAATATAAAAGTGGACATAGAAGTCAACATTAGAAGCGACAGTCGGTTTCATGCTAGATGCAATTGTCATGCTAGATGCAATCGTGGCCTGACGATTGCCTCTAGCATGAAACAGACTGTCGCCTCTAAGTGTTGACTTCTATGTTCACTTATATATATATATATATATATATATATATATATATATATATATATATATATATATATATATTATTGTGTATTTAGGCATCAATCCCTTATTTATGCATGTTTCATTAAAGGCGACAGAAAAGGTTTAAGATTAAGCTTTTTATTTAATATTTCTTACATTCGAAAAGAGTTTTCTTTTCTGGACACAGTGTATGTAGAGACTGTTCAAATCTTCTGTAATTCCGAACGCTTTAGACTATACTTTTAGCCATTATCAAGGATGATTTTATTTTTCCTTTTTAATTGGGTGTATGGGTTGAGTGTCTCTTTCTATATTTATAGGGATATTTTTTAATTTTCTGCTTGTAGTTAGAACATTGGCCGTGTCCATAGTTAATATTATTGAGTACTGGACATTTGATTTTAAGTATTAAGAATTCCATTATTTTTAATAATTTGTTATATGTGGGTGAGGTTATTTTGGTTGTATTTTCTACTAGTATGTTACGTACAGAGTCTGGTATGTTTGTGTGTTTAAATGAATTCTAATGCAGAAGTGGTTGGATATGTGCAATGTAAGTCGTCTGCATAGGCATGTAGTAGTGTGACCGATGTAATTATTTATGACTCCGGTTTGATCAGGAACACAGATCCTTAAGGAGCATCGTTTGGGCATGCATGTAATATTTTTCGAGGATATATGGTTTGATGGATGGCGGTGGGATAAACTTAATTGTGTACACGTCATTGAGAAAAATCTCAACGTTTTGATCGACGGAGACGTTTTTGAATAAAGTTTCGACGTCAAGTGACGCTATGATACCATGTTTTGGTTTTGTACATTTTAGAATTTAGAGAAAATCGTGGGTGGATGGGATGCTGTAATTGGTGGGTAAATATGGGGTAACAATTTCATTAAGGAATTTTGATAGCTCATGGATATGGGTTGGGATTTGAGAAATGATTGGTCGTAGCGGGTATCCGGGTTTATCCGTTTATATACAGTGTGCGGCTGGACATAATGATTTGTTATTAATACTACTTCCCATTAACTTCTAATACTTTTATTTTTCAGATATCAAGAATGGCAAACCCTATGATAACAGAGGAAAAGGCAGGCTGTGATTGTGGTTTTAAAGGCTTATCATAGCAATTTGTATATTGCACGTTTCCTCAGAGTTGCAAGATCGTTTGTCCACGAGATACGAAAAGAGCTAGAAGACGCTGACAGTTCCCCAATGTCTGTATCAAAACGTAAAAGACATTCTGAACGTTCTGATAAAGTGAGAACATCTGCATTTATCCAGGAAGTCAAGCAGAAAATTGATGAAAACCGAGGTCAATCAATGAGGTCAATTGCCAAATATTTGCATGTGTCTGAAAAAACACTCAGACAGAGTGCTCATGAAGGCATTCGATACAAGTCCTACGTAATGAAGAGAGTCAATTTATGTCTGAAAAAACAAAAGACAACCGTTTAAAAAGATCCAAAAGGCTTCTAAACAAACTTAAAAAACCTTCAGAAGCTGGTGTGATTTGGTTTTTCTCATATGAGAAAAACTTTGCTCAAGATCAAAAACTTAACAGAAGAAATGACAGATGGCTTTGTTCAGGTCCTTCTGAGGTGACAAGTGTGATGCGCACAAAAGTTCCTTCAATTGTTATGATATTGGGTGCTTTTAGCAAGGAAGGACAAGTTATGCCACCACACTTTTTTCCACAAGGTCTTAGAGTAAATGCCGCTGCTTACATTGACGTTCTAGAAACAAGCCCTGGATTGACAACATATGCAACGGCAAGCCTTACACATTCCAGCAAGACTCGGTTCCATCCCACAAGGCTCTACGAATAGATGAATGGATGGCTGACCATTTGTATGACAACATCACACCCAACATTTGGCCACCTAACTCTCCAGATCTCAATCCACTAGACTATTATGTGTGAAGCGTTGTTGAGAAGGAGATTAATAAACAGGCTCATAACACCAAAGAGTCTCTTAAGGCTTCAATAGTTCGAGTAATGTCTGACATATATAAGGACCAATTAATCAGAACTTGCAGCCGATTCAACCTCGTGTAGAGGCAGTTATTGATGGTAGCAGTGGTTTTATTGAATAAAATTAAAGAATTGTTAGCTAAATTTCATGGTTACTTGTTTGTAATCAAATATAATTATATTCATTTGTCCAGCAAGTTCTTTTTTACTCATCCATAATATCTGTCCTCAAATACCAGCCTCACCCTGCATTTCCATTTATGAATCCACGTGCATCAGGTCTCTGTATTCGGCCCTTCAAAAAGTGTGGTTGGTTCTGCACAAGGCCTTCATCACTATAAATAAATCATATGTGCTGTTGTCTGTCGGAGCTGAGCTGCTTGACCCTCACACGTCGAGTACGACGGGAGAGTCCACACACACACACGCACACACACACATACATACACACACACATATATATATATATATATATATATATATATATATATATATATAGCATAATGTGAAGCCGCATATATATAATATAGAAAAACAACTGAAAAGTTGCAAATTAAAAAAAAATGTAATATTTTTTGTGAAAGTATTTATTTATATTTATATATATATATATATTTGATATTTCAGATCGGCCCCGATCTTTCATCAGAAATGACTGTTTCAGAAGTTTGTTTACATTAAGTAGCGTCCGTCGCGAGACGCGGACGTCACGTGATATGGAATGCAACTGTGTTTGAATATTTCTAATGTAAATCTAACTGTAGTAATATTTTAGATGTTGTTTAAAACAAATTTTAACTATATCTAAAAAATTTTTGTTTAACTATTGAAATATTCATAAAGATTTGAAATACCCAAGTCTTTATTTAACCCTAGTTTATATGTATTTAATTTTAAAATCCAGTATTTTTCTTTTTTTCTGCGTGTGTATGTGGAACTGAAATCAGAATCTATCAATACACATTTTTAGATTTCGCTTCAACAACCATAAACTAACCATACGTCAAAACAATCCTTATTCCCCCATAGATGAACATTTTAATCAACCAGGACACTCATTAGAAAACTGTGAATGTCACAAAAAACATTCAATTTTTTTTTCATTTGCAACTTTTCAGTTGTTTTTTCTATATTATATATATATATATATATATATATATATATATATATATATATATATATATATATGTATATATATATATATATATATATATTATTGTAATCCACAGTCAAACTGTTTCGCTGTATCACAGCTCATCAGTGTGACTAGATCGGTTGCCTTTAGCTAGGACCGAAACTCAACTGAATTGGCTTCAGTCGGAAATTCTACCACTAAGCCGTCGGCGCACGGTAGGGATGAAGGTGAATTTTAGCGTATTTATTTTTAGATTTAGATAAACACACAGCGGCTGACAGTGACTCAATTCTGCCGAATATAAAATGAGAGAGAGTGAGTGTGAGATAAATAGATATTGAAAACGCGAGCGCGTATTCTTCTATATGTTTACGTGAGCATTCATTAAATGGATCAAGGATCTATCTCCTATGGAATGACAATATTTATATTTTCACATGACTCAATTATTTAGTGTGGTGGAATATAATAGATATCACATTAATATTTAGTCACTCGCATTAGGATTTTGTTTTTATTATTTTCATAAAATTGATACATCTTCATAAACTAATAAGTCTTTTTCTTATTTTCGCTTATCTCTCTTCCAATTTTATCTCCGCGTGTCTTATTTGAGTGACAAGTGGCTAACCTTTCCCTTGTCATGGGAAATGTTTGGCAAAAGTAAATTGCTAAGTGTGGTATTTGTCAAATTATTATGTCCTAATAGAAAATGCATATGGGAACTAAGTTTGCTTACTACCGTAAATGCCTACTTATCTTCCTTTCCTTATTAACCAGTCATACTGTAGAGATCAAAACGGTGATTATCTCCCTTTTGTGATTAAATGAATTCCCTATCTTCACGTGACAACTGGTGAATGGCGTCATTTCTTAGATTGACGAACGGCAGTTGCTATTTAGCTAGCCTAGAACCAAGACTTGCCTGCTCACGCCAGTCGCTATGTAGACAGCAGAGAAGCAGGACATAACCCACAAGAAAGGAATCATCATGATCTCACCAGTTACATAGAGGACACCACTGATCTACCTGTTTTCCTTTCGGGAAATATTTTAAGTAAGTCACTGTTGCCATTCGCACCTTTAACACTGCTTTTTGTATGCATATGTTATAATTACTCTGCGTATAAAAAATTAGTGATGAGTATATATGCATCGGTAAAAAAAAACCCTTTGGGAACAATGCATGCTTGTTGTTCTTTTCTTTAGTTATTCTGTTCCGTCCGTATAGATGATACTATATAATAATGCTTATAATGGGGAAACGGTGATTGGAAATACATTCTCTATCCTGCACCCCATCATTACATTAAGACTTCAGACTTAGCCATTCTACTAGCAAGAATATTCCGAATACGAAAATAATTTTCTTCAAATTGACTTATCGTTTAATAAAAGTCTAACCGTGACAACTTTACATCAAGCAGAAATTACGTCATTTTATAAATATATCTACTCTATTGATTACGATCAATTCTTTGGGGTTTTTTTTTCAAATTCGCCTTAAATTATTAAAGATACAAGTGAACTTGGCATTTTCGTTGCAGCTCCATATTGAGCAGATTTCCATATCTTAAAATGTAGCAATACGTTCAAGAAGTAAGTTATAACAATAGCATTAACTAACCGAAAATTGGTCCTTGAGGACACATGGCACAGTGGATAAAGGCGTTGGCTAGATCCAGTGACAGACCCAAAGAGTGTGAGTTCAATACCCGGTTAAGGCAGTGGAGAACCTCCAGAGGGAAAATTAGCAGGAGATAACTGATAACTGACATCCATCATACATGGCACGTGGAACTAGAACAGTCTACCCCAGTGATCGAAATAAAGGGTTCAGTTCGAAATTCCAACCACCTGAAGAAGGCCGGAGCGTACAACGGCCGAAACGTTGTGACTAATATGGCGACAAAGATGAGGACAATAGTCCGACTAATGTAAATACTGTACATAATACCTCATCTCAGAAATATAGACAGACATTAAATATTCTATTTGAGATTACTTTGATATTAGATTTAGACTTAGCCATTCCATTAGGAAGAATAATCTGAAAAAGAAAAATAATTCTCTCCAAATTGACTTATCGTTTAATAAATGTCTCTAACCGTTACATCTTTACATCAAGCAGAAATTAAGTCAACTTATAAATATATATTCTCTATTGATTACGTTGAATTCTTTGTTGATTTTTAAATGTGCCTTAAATTATTAAAGATAGTAGCGAACTTGGTATTTTCGTTGCAGCGCCATATTGAACAGATTTCCATATCTTAAAGTGTAGCAATGCTTTCAAGAGTAAATTATAACAATAGCATTAACTAACCGAAAATTTAATAGAATTAAATATTCTATTTGAGATTAGTTCGATATTATCGCACAATGAGGCCTATTCTCGACCGAGAGTCGTAACAGCTTCTGAATCCAGAAAGGCGCAAGTCATTCATTTGCTTTATTCTGGATGTGTTGGCCGACGGCGTGAATATAACGACAAATCCATTTGAGCCGGAGAGAACCGAATATAAAGAGTTTTATTTTGAATTGTTACAGGCCTGTAGCGACGCAATCCTATCTTGAAAAGAATAGCACGTTTTCCAGCTTCCCTAATTAAAAGGGGCCGTGTTGGACGTCTTTTTACTGGAGGGGTTTAGAAATTAGGATATTAATTCACAGCAGGGACAAAGTCAAATGAAACCAAGTTTGACATGAAAGGTGGAACGCGCTGGAAAATTATGAAAGGTAGCCCTACAGCAATCTATAGTGAATATTGTAATTTTAGAAGTATTTTTCGTTTTAAAAACGCCGAAAGTCGATTGTATCTCTGGAGTGAATCGGAAAATTAATTTGTCAAGGTATTGTGACAGGTTTGTTCAAAATTCAAATTATGCTTCAGAGAATACATAACTATATTCAAAATTTGGGGCCTTCGATTATTAGATACGTACAGTTATTTAACATAAAGACATTTATCTAACACGTATATAGGAAGTGATTTAATAGAAGATTGAAAGTGCGAGACTGAAATAAATATCGCACTGGGATAACGAAAGATGCCTTCCAAAAACTAAACAATGTATTAATAAACAGAAAAAAATAGAAAGTAACAAAGAAGTAAACACATACGTTATACGCAGTGAATGAAGGAAACTCTCCGCAGAGATGAAAAAGATTACTTGACGCAATAGATGTATGGTTCTACAGAAGGATGCTGAGAATACTATAGACAGAACATGTAAGCAACGACCAACTTTTATAGAAAATGAAAACAAAAAGACACTTGCACATACTATCAAGGAGAGGGAGAGAGAGAGTTGAAGATTCTGAACCACTTAATGAGGAAAGAGTTGTTGTAAAATGTAATAATCATAAGACAGATGAAAGACAAGTGGGCCAAAGAAAAACAATGAATAACCTGCCTAGTTAGCCCCAGTAAATGAATGTCGAAATAAAATTTAGGACAAATAACGAAAAAAAATTATTACGAGCTACAAATGAGAGAAATTTGTGGGAAGCCATGATCGCCAACATCCTGAAGGGACACAAGGAAGACGAAGAAGAAGAGGAGGAGGAGGAATAAGAAGAGGAGGAGGAGGGGAGAAGAAGAAGGAGGAGGAGGCGGAGGAAGATAAGAGGAGAAGAAGAAGAAGAAGGGGAAGAAGAGGAGAAGGAAGAAGAAGAAGAAGAAGAAGAAGAAGAAGAAGAAGAAGAAGAAGAAGAAGAAAAGAAGAAGAAGAAGAAGAAGAAGAAGAAGAAGAAGAAGAAGAAGAAGAAGAAGAAGAAGAAGAAGAAGAAGAAGAAGAAGAAGAAGAAGAAGAAGAAGAAGAAAGAAGAAGAAGAAGAAGAAGAAGAAGAAGAAGAAAGAAGAAGAAGAAGAAGAAGAAGAAGAAGAAGAAGAAGAAAGAAGAAGAAGAAGAAGAAGAAGAAGAAGAAGAAGAAGAAGAAGAAGAAGGAAGAAGAAGAAGAAGAAGAAGAAGAAGAAGAAGAAGAAGAAGAAGAAGAAGAAGAAGAAGAAGAAGAAGAAGAAGAAGAAGAAGAAGAAGAAGAAGAAGGAAGAAGAAGAAGAAGAAGAAGAAGAAGAAGAAGAAGAAGAAGAAGAGAAGAAGAAGAAGAAGAAGAAGAAGAAGAAGAAGAAGAAGAAGAAGAAGAAGAAGAAGAAGAAGAAGAAGAAGAAGAAGAAGAAGAAGAAGAAGAAGAAGAAGAAGAAGAAGAAGAAGAAGAAGAAGAAGAAGAAGAAGAAGAAGAAGAGAAGAAGAAGAAGAAGAAGAAGAAGAAGAAGAAGAAGAAGAAGAAGAAGAAGAAGAAGAAGAAGAAGAAGAAGAAGAAGAAGAAGAAGAAGAAGAAGAAGAAGAAGAAGAAGAAGAAGAAGAAGAAGAAGAAGAAGAAAAGAAGAAGAAGAAAGAAGAAGAAGAAGAAGAAGAAGAAAAGAAGAAGAAGGAAGAAGAAGAAGAAGAAGAAGAAGAAGAAGAAGAAGAAGAAGAAGAAGAAGAAGAAGAAGAAGAAGAAGAAGAAGAAGAAGAAGAAGAAGAAGAAGAAGAAGAAGAAGAAGAAGAAGAAGAAGAAGAAGAAGAAGAAGAAGAAGAAGAAGAAGAAGAAGAAGAAGAAGAAGAAGAAGAAGAAGAAGAAGAAGAAGAAGAAGAAGAAGAAGAAGAAGAAGAAGAAGAAGAAGAAGAAGAAGAAGAAGAAGAAGAAGAAGAAGAAGAAGAAGAAGAAGAAGAAGAAGAAGAAGAAGAAGAAGAAGAAGAGAAGAAGAAGAAGAAGAAGAAGAAGAAGAAGAAGAAGAAGAAGAAGAAGAAGAAGAAGAAGAAGAAGAAGAAGAAGAAGAAGAAGAAGAAGAAGAAGAAGAAGAAGAAGAAGAAGAAGGCATGTTTGGTCCAAATCAATAAGAGCTTTTTAGTTTGAAATCCTCATACTAACTGGAAATCGTAGGTTTGTTTTGCGGAATAAGTTTGTGACCCGTTCATTATCATCAGCCCCATCGTGATTATACATTTTATAACAAAAAGACAGAATTTATTAAAACCTACAAAGAACAGGAACAGCTCCAATTACCAAACTCCCGATGGGGCACTGCACATAGAAGAGCTTTAATCAAGGTAAACAATGGGAACGGACGTTTTACCAAATTGCTGCGCCTAGATCACTGGGGCATTCTTGTTTTGCTCGTCAGTAGTGTCCTGCAATACTCATTCTGTGTTCGCGTAAGATTGCACAAATATCAGCTATGTATTCACAGACGGGATTTAGCTGCATTTTATCTCCAAGAGATGCATCAAGCTCATAGGGTTTTTAATTAATGCCCATGCAGTGGCACCATACATAAACACCGCCTTTACAGTGACTCGATAGAATCTCCGCTTTAGATATACTGATGAATCAGATTCCGAGATTACATTCATTTTATTCAAGCTGGCTCAGGCTTAAAGAGGATTTATAAAAAAAAAAATATCAGTATGAAATATATCTTCAACGTGCCGTCAGTAGTTTTAAATAGATCTTGAAATTTAGACAATTTGTTATCGGACATTTTGCAAGAATTTCTATGGATGGCAAATTGAGGGCAGTGATATTGGTTTACTAGAAAGCACCCGGCACATGTTGGTGTCCGTGCTGTAGGAGTAAAATCTTATGCTCTTCACTAAATATCAAATATTCCCACTCACGAGACAGATATTGATGCTACAGTTACATCATGCGGCAAAAAGCTGTTACAACATTCCCATATGGAAGATGCCTCTCCGGTCATTGTGAACAGCTTTGTTTATTCCCATCTTCCTGCAAAGATCTCTACATCCTAAAACGGATGTGTATCTATAAATTCCCATGGCTGACACGCTCGTAGGAAGCCCTTCACTATAATCACCGAATATTTGAGGGAATTCTATGCATTTCTTGAATTGATCTGATATTAATGATAATGGTGAAAGTGTTTTCTATACAGTCATAGTTAGCTTGTCTTGCGTATAATACTCGCATTGTTGCAAATTGAAATTTATAAAGCCTAATTTAAAATCGTTTATTCAGAAAATACGACTTTTCAAATCAACTTCTATTGGGTTTTTTTTCATATTAATAGGAATTTCCTTCCAATCTTTTGGTGTAACGTAGTATAGAAAGTTACCAATCTTATTTAATCATTATTTGGCTTTCTACTTTCGTCTGCTACCCATGTTTGGAGATTACCACTGGAAGTATTCAAATGATGTGTTTTTGACAATTTGATAAAGCTCTTCGTTTGCAATTTTAGCGCAAGTCTGTTTGTCTTCTTTCAGACCGAAAGAATTAATCCGCTTAAAGTTATTTTTCATAATTCATCTGCGAAAATGGTCGCGTAACGATGATAGTTTAGTAACTTAGGAACGGATTGTCTAAATCTGACGAGACAATTTTAGATTATATATATATATATATATATATATATATATATATATATATATATATATATATATATAGTGTGTATATGCTTGTTTGATTCAATGATATATATATATATATATATATATATATATATATATATATATATAGAGAGAGAGAGAGAGAGAGAGAGGATAAATTATCGTCTAAATTACGCAAAAATGAAAATAAGTCTGACATCTATATATATGTATATATAGCGTATATGTTTGTTTGATTCAATGATATATATATATATATATATATATATATATATATATATATATATATATATATATATATATATATATGTGTGTGTGTGTGTGTGTGTGTGTGTGTGTGTGTGTGTGTCTGTGTGTGTTATATACAGGATGCGATGGATAAATTGCCGTCTAAATTACGCAAAAATGAAACATAACACTGATATCTATATATATGTATATATAGGGTATATGTTTGTTTGACTTAATGATATATATATATATATATATATATATATATATACAATATATATATATATATATATATATATATATATATATATATATATGTAGAGAGAGAGAGAGAGAGAGAGGAGAGAGAGAGGGAGAGAGATAGATAGATATTATAGATTATATATACAGGATGCGATGGATAAATTGTCGTCTAAATTACGCAAAAATGAAACATAACACTGATATCTATATATATGTATATATATAGGGTATATGTTTGTTTGACTTAATGATATATATATATATATGTAGAGAGAGAGAGAGAGAGACAGGAGAGAGAGAGATAGATAGATATTATAGATTATATATACATGATGCGATGGATAAATTGTCGTCTAAAGTATGCAAAAATGAAACATAAGACTGGCATCTCATTTTAACAGTTGTATTTAGCAAAATTACACAAAGAAATCTTTAAATAGTAAAGATAAAGATTCTTCAATAAAATTGCTATTGGCTTCAACATTCGGAATATCCTGCATCTCTTCCGGACTGTCCCGTTTAAGTTGATGAATGCTGCCATAATCCTTGCCTTCAGTCCATCTTTGGCGTTACAGGAGTTTTGTTGGTCTCTCGCACAACTGCGCAGCACACATAATAATCATGGGGTGCAGATTGTGTAGTTAGGTGGCCAGATGTAAAGGGCGATGTGGTTACAGAAATTATTATACAGCAATGATTGGGTTCTCTTGTTTGCGTGGCATGGTGCAAAGACCTGTTGCAAGACATAGGCTCACCCTGCAGCCACTCAATTGACTCACGACAGCACTTCATCTTCAAGGCACTTGACGTAGACCACCGTGTTGAGTCCGATGCCCTCACCAACAAATTTGGGAGTTCTTTTCATATCAGAACAATCAGAGTGTTGCTTCCAAATTTCTGGCGGAATGAATTCCATCATGGTGCTTTTTTTTCGCAGATGATGCCCAACTGGACCTACTATACTGGGCAGTCGAAAAGATAAAAAAATCAAACAACGCGCAAGCATGAAATTAAATTTATAATATAGTGACAATTTACTCATCGCACACACTAGGTTTGTTTACAAGCGTCAACAGTAAGACATCCCAGTCGTTTATTCGTGTCGACGCCTGCTACAGTTTATACGCTTACATAAAAAAATATATCTGTGTTACACTTATTCTCACGTGTATAGCATTCTGTTTTCTTCAATCCTATCGCAATTCATTCAGTTGTACTATAACAAAAGATACACAAAAATATTGTGTAAACTTGTTTCGCAAAGAATCTTTTCAATTCATTTCTTTCAATTTTAAATACAAAATAACACTTAAATAATAATAAAAAAAAATTAAATTTGCACAGTCTTGTTGAACATTATCGAGATAAGCGTAATGATGTAACGTATATAATTTCTGTGACAGTTCTTTTAATGTCCTCTTTAACAGTATGTCGTACTCCTAGAAGAATCATTGGGATTTACACGCTTCATTGCTTGCATCTGATTGAGAATCGAGTACGACTTTTAATTGGAGAGGAAATTTTCCACCAGTGCCTTGATGCCGGGATGGTACGCAGTCTTTAAAATATGAGTAGTTCAGAACGTCTGCGTAAGTTCTCGGAAAAGCGTTCATCGGATTTGCCGCATTCTATCAGTCGTAATAGTTGTTGATACGCTGGAATTGCCAACCTACTGCTATATGAAAGTTTTGATAAGTGTCCTTGATAGCGTAAGCAGAAGACCAACCGGTGAACCTGTCCATACGCTTTAATATATGTGAATAACAATTAGATATAGGCAGGGGACATCTGGAAAATTCTTTTGCGGAATGAGCATAAGTGTGTTGCTGTTATCGCAGTTTATTTCATCCTATTGCAAAAAGGAATAGAAAATTATTTCAATGTAAGTGAGGTATTTTCAGGAGTTTGTTTCATTGTCATGTTCATTATCTGTTCCTGCGAAATGCAATTGAAAATTTGTAGTTTATTGTTTTGAATAGTTGACACACGTGAAGGCGCGTCAACAACAATGTTCTCATTTCCAGAAATGTGACGAATGTCCTTTGGAAATTGTGAGATATAATCTAAATGACCTATCTCTCTAGGCGAATAATTGTCATTTTTCTTATTATATGAAAAAGTCATAGGTCAATGGTGAGTGAATATGGTGAAATCACTGCCTTCCAAGACGAAATCCTTGATAGAAAGATAAACCGAGAGAAGTTCACGATCAAAATATTAAATTTCCAATGAACATCTTTTAACTCTGACGACAAAAATAAAATAGACGTGACTTTACTTTTTTTATTGTTGAAGGATGGCGCAGTCTGCGGAACCAGAAGCATCGGTTGATAGTCATAACAGTTGTGTAGACGAATCACTGTCGATGTAACTCAGTTTAGTATACTTTGCAGTTGCTAGTTAGGATGAAGTAAACGTTTTCATAGCTTCTTCAGAAGAAGCGATATTTTGGTCTTTGACTTGAGGATATCTATCAACATATAATAAATAATATCAATATATACATAAATAATATCAATATAAACTAAATGTGAAGATTTTGGAATGAAACGTCTGTATTAATTAATGACCCCAATGAAGCTTCTTATTTGTCTCGTTGCTTCTATTTCAGAAGGCAAAGGAGTGATACCAGTTGCATGAATGTGATGTCGCAAGAAATCAAGGGACAGGGCCTCAAAAATGCATGTCGATACATTTATCTTAAAGCATAATAAATAAAAGATAAATTATTTTTTCTTTTTTTTTTCTTGTTGTTATTATTTTGAGTGTTGTCTTTTTCACCGCAGCGACCGCCCATATTCAAATATTAAGCGAGCGGTGTCTTTCATCCCACTTAATGGCGTTTGGCATGCAATATCATGAAAGTAACTTCATATAGAAGTTTGTGGATAGTCTAGCCTATTAAGATGTTTTAATAGGTTTGGTGGATGTCTGGATTCAGTATTTATATACCATTACTGTCTAAATTCAAAGCATATGTCAGAGACGGTAAAAACTGCAATTTGTGGCTGAATGAGAAATTGATAAACCTACAATGAATGGGTATAAGCTGTTGAATAAAAGAAGCGAGGTTATAAGTTAAATGATAACTTCGGTCTGTATTATTTCCACCTAAAGGAGGTTATTACCTGAAATTTGACATATTTTACAAAACACGTTAAATGAATCATTGTAACGAGACTGACCTTAATTTTGACATAAGAAATATGATCTAATTAAAAGCGAAACCAATTCACTAAGTCGAACATATTTACAAAGTGCTTTAATCGATAGTTCATCCATAGTAAATTGGAGTTGCGGTTCTTATAACGTGTCACCATTTTTGGCAGAGATTCTATTATCACAATGTGCGATATTTAATAAAAGGAACAAAGACAAACAGATTCTAAATGAAATTGGCTAATTTCTATACCCAAAACGCATAAAAAAATCACCTTAAATTAAAAATTCCCATTGTCTCACTTTTGTGCGCATGTCTAAACAACGTAAGCAAAAAAAAACTTAGTCTAGTGAACCATTTCCACTTTACTATACATATTTTCCCCACATCGTTCTTGATATATAAAAAATTATATATACCATTCCACACACACACACACACACACACACATATATATATATATATATATATATATATATATATATATATATATATATATATATATATATATATGCTGCTCTTACCTATCTATCTATATATATATATCCATGTCTGTATCCACCTCGCGTGGTGAATGCATTTCAATTTTCCGCAGCCCGCTTCATGAATATGAAAATATGAAAATATATAGTTCTAATAATATAATGTTGACTTGGAAAATAGCGATATCATTCTGTGGTTGTGAATATGGAAATCATATTACGCCTCTGCTTCTATATTAAAACTGAAATCTTTCAGTAATAATCACCCACTAAACAGATTAACTGTCATTTATTGTATCAAAAATCAAACGTTAACGCAATTAAACAGTACGCCTGGTTTATACGTGCAGTTCTTTTCACTGAAATTAGATCTGTGTGACACAGTCGCAACTTATTTCATGTTGAAAGCTATGATCTCCTTTTATTATGGGTTTCAAAAGAGAAACGTTTATTTCCCTCTACATGACAATGTTTCAGATCGTTTTTATTGCTGCTACTAATTCTAGTCTGGTTCTTATGAAAGATATCTAGATATTCGACAGAAACGTGAGAAGAATCTGGAAACTCATCTGTCCTATTCTGGTTTCTCAGTTGCAATCATTTCACCAACGTCTTAACTTAATTTACCCAGTGACTTTGCTGTAAATAATTTTTTGACCATCCTTCTGAAGAGCTTCCCTCTTTGGCACGACGATTTCACAAAGCACGATACTAGACTGGAAGGTGTCAGACTTTTACCGTTGAATTTCCAAGATGAAACCGCAGTTTCTATGCTAATACTTCCTTCGCAATGCTCACTTGCGGAATTTTCTTCCGGATTCTTACTTTCCTCTCAACTACGATGTTCAAAATTTTAAAAAGAAACGTTCATCGAAATTTTCTACCTTATTGGATCTCAATCTTTTATTGTCCTCTCTCGCTAAAATAAGGATCTTTTTTCAGTTCCTTTCACTCTCAGTAACCCCTTGCATTTAATTAGTTCTATCGCTTTTACTGAGGTGAAATGATGAAAAAAGCATTAACAATTTAAAGAATTCTAGCCGTGAAAATCGTCTGAAATTGTAAAATATATTTAGAACAGCGGACATTTGAATAAGGAGAATGTTAATGGAAAGAAAGAATATAAGTTTTATAATTGTTGAATTGGTTGTAATGGCGCTATCAGTTCTAAAGTGAGAGTTAAAAAGTGATTAAAGCAGAATCCTCGTAAAATGTGAAGGCCTGAAGAGAGAGAGAGAGAGAGAGAGAGAGAGAGAGAGAGAGAGAGAGAGTGTGTGTGTGTGTGTGAGAGAGATCTGATTTGATTTGTTTTGTTTTACGGCATATCAACCTCAATGGGTCATTTAATGCCGACAACTTTTTTTCCCCGATAATACTTTTGCTTTGTTAGAAATCCATTTCTGTCAATATTTCTTTCCTAAAAAATATATAGCTGGTAATAGTATTTGTCCAAGAACGTATAGCTGGTAATATATATTTTTCCTTTTCCAATAACATATTGTTGGTAATATTTATTTTTCAATAATGCATTGCTGGCAACATTTAGTTTTCGAAAATGTATTAATGGTAATAAATCTTTCTTTTTTTTTACAAAGAATTTCTGGTATTAAAACCTATTTTTACACTTTGTTTTGAACCCAGTTGCAATTCCATTGAATAATGTTTTGTTAAAAAACATATAGCCGGAAATATTTTTTTAAACGTATAGCTGGTAATATTATTTTTCCAAAAATGTACAGTTGGTAATATTTTTTCCAAAACATATAGCTGCTAATATCGTTTTTCAAAAACGCATTTCTGGCAACATTATTCCTTCGAAAACGTATAGCCGACAATCTTATTTTTTCAAAAACGGCCTTTCTGTTGGATGTAGTTTATCACCGTACCCATGGACGCGGATACAGTTTACCGTCATACCCACGGACGCGTATACAGTTTAGCGTCATACCCATGGACGCGTATACAGTTTACCGTTATACCCACGGACGCGTATACAGTTTACCGTCATACCCATGGACGCGGATGCAGTTTACCGTCATACCCATGGACGCGTATACAGTTTACCGTCATACCCACGGACGCGTATACAGTTTACCGTCATACCCACGGACGCGGATGCAGTTTACCGTCATACCCATGGACGCGTATACAGTTTACCGTCATACCCACGGACGCGTATACAGTTTACCGTCATACCCACGGACGCGTATACAGTTTACCGTCATACCCATGGACGCGTATACAGTTTACCGTCATACCCACGGACGCGTATACAGTTTACCTTCATACCCACGGACGCGTATACAGTTTACCGTCATACCCATGGAAGGCGGATGCAGTTTACGGTCGTACCCATGGACGCGTATACAGTTTACCGTCATACCCATGGAAGGCGGATGCAGTTTACCGTCGTACCCATGGACGCGGATGCAGTTTACCGTCATACCCATGGACGCGGATACAGTTTACCGTCAATAGATAGATAGATAGATAGATAGATAGATAGATAGATATTAACTGTCCAAGATGATACTTTGAATAAAAAAATCATTGATAAAAAACATATTTAACATCTGGCAGAATGTAAAAAGATAGGGACTGCGAAATGCAAACGTGGAGAAAATACAAGTGTGTTTACATTTGCATTGATGCCTCTACTTGAAATGACGATTCTAACTCCCAAAGTGGTTTTTCCTTCAAAGGAAAACGCCCGTTCGAACCATGTGAAGGAAAATATCCCCTTTATTAAGTCTCACGGATGCGCTGGCCGGTAGACGTAATTAACACCGATTATAAAACAACATGGCGTCTACACAGATATGAGTATCAACATAAATAAAGTTAGGAGTTCTAGGAAATAATACCAGTTTAAAATTTCGTAGAAATTAAACACAGACACACACAAATATATATATATATATATATATATATATATATATATATATATATATATATATATATATATATATATATATATAGGCATTTAAAACAACAACATGCCTGGCCGCATACACAATTCCGGAAAATACTTGTTGAAAACACAACTATACTTAAACATGAAAGCAATAAACAAAAACTGAAAATTCTTGAAGCTATATACATAAAACAGTTAAAACCTAACCTGAACAAAATAAACTATGAAATCTCCACAAATATCCTTAAATGTCTATGATTGATAACAGAAGCCATTGGTTTATACCAACGGCTTCCCATACTTAATACTTCTCGTTTTCACTCTCACGTGGTCATGTGTGACGTCATGAGCTGCGGTGCGATTTTCGCTTCCAGCGTTTTGTATGCACGAGTTTGTATTGTTTAATATATTGTAATGTAATTGTATCTTTGATAATGGCTTATATAAGCCAAAAGCTTAGATAGGATTAAAAAATATGTATCAATATTGTGATTTTCTTTCTTCGTTTAATGATAATGTTATTAAGCGTATCAGACGATATGAAAAGAATTTACATAAAATAAATAGACAACACTCGTCTATATTATTTAATGAAACATGCATCAATGAAAAAATGCTGCCGAAATACACAATATATATATATATTATATATATATATATATATATATATATATATATATATATATATATATATATATATATATAAATATAAAAGTGAACATAGAAATCAACACTTAGAGGCGAAGTCTGTTTTATGCTAGATGCACTCGTCAGGCAACTAGTTGCATCTAGCATGAAACAGACTTTGTAAACAAAAGTAAAAAAAAATGGCTGACGATCGTTTTTCTGTCAATTTTGCTGATAAAAAAATACAAGATGTTTAACGAAAATTTTGGACATACTAGAAATTATTAAAAAATGTAAAAAAATAATCAAAAAATACATTGATCTTTCCTCTTTATAATAACATTTAGACGATAAATTTCTTCTTTCATCAAGTTTAAGGCCGTTATTTTCCTGCTATGCTCATTTTACAGCGATCGCATGGCAGTACCTATATTTATTATATATTAGACTTTTGACTAAATTGAAGCACAAAGATAAAGTTTTAAAGTCGGAAACACCATTGTACCTTTTCAATAAGACGAGGAAGAAACAAAGAAGTCGGACTTACAATTCCAAGGAATGTTGTTGTTGGTTAGAGTATTCCGTGTGGAATTTCTATCCTCTGAATAAACCAAAATTCATGTCTGATCACTCAGTGCGCGATTTTATTTTGAAAATATATCTCTGCTCCGATTTGTGGGTGTAGACGTTAAGAATATTGCCGGCTTTTAGTGCCTTCATTCTTCCTCTCATTGAGAAAGGACACAGGTGTGTCTGAAAATTCTGACTTTCTCTTCGTGATTCAATTTAGTCAGAAGCCATATAGATATAATAAATATCATCAGTTTTATTGTCAATATAGTTATCATTATGCTGGCTTTTTATTCCTCAAATTTTATTAAATGACGTATTAAATTTACACCCGCCCACACACACGCAAACGCATACGCACAGAAACGCATACACACACAAGCACACACTCACACACACACACACACATATATGTATATATATATATATATATATATATATATATATATATATTTCAGCTTCTGATTTAATGCTATAAGTTGTTTTATTTTCCTGTTCTTCTGTTATCGATTTTGTAAGGTTTCCCCTTGCTTATACATTAAACAATTAGCAGGTGTTAAAATTACTATATATATCGTTTTTGTCATTTTCTTCTAAATGCTAGTCGTTCATAAATGGAAACGTATAATTTCACGTGATATTATGGGATGGTTGAGGTTGGGTAAATATGTATGTGTTAACGTTAGTGCTTATTCTTTTGGCCTTTATTTTCTTATCATTATTAACGCGGCTTAACAACATAATACAAAAAAAAACAATAGGGTATATTTAATTGTTTCGTAGTAAATTCATTGCATGTTTGATAATAATTAATTATTTGTCAGACCAGTTATGCTCTTGTGGGGATATATATGTGGTATATTAATTACCGTTGTGTATTTATTTGTTTATATATTTCTTATATTCTGTCGTGGCAAGTGGGGATTAATCAAGTCCAGATTATGTATGAATGGTTATTTGCCTTTATCAGTTTCATAATCTATACTATTAAAATGTTTTTATTTATTTTGACGAAATAAGTTATCGAGCAAAATGAACCTTTTAATTAATTTGTTCAATTACGACCACACGTTTAGTTAACAGTCTTATTTCTTCAAGTAATTCTTCCGAAGCAGGTAGATATATTTATCTCGTAAGTGATTGTCTTGTTTGAGATTGGTTTTGAGGTAGGCTTTATCGTCACCGGATCGAACGTTCTTTTACTAATCATTTCCTTTCAAGCGTTAATAAGACTTAGAAAACGAATCAATAATATAAAATCTTTACCATTTCGAGTCACTGTTATATTGAATATATAAAATTCAGTTATTGATTTGGCTAAATATTGAGCAAAATTACAATATAATATAATATATATATATATACATATATATATATATATATATATATATATATATATATATATATATATATATATATATATATATATATATATTAAAAAGAAGAGAGAAACCGCAAACGGGTTTGGTTGTAATGTGGATGTTTTTTAATAGAATACTAGGATTTATTTTCCATAATGTTGCTACACGTGATTCCGGTCTCGCGACCGTCATCAGGCAAAGGGTAGAGATAATTAATTTTTCTCCTTTATGTTTTATTAAGAAAATATCCGAAAACATAAAGGAGAATAGTGTGTGTGTGTGTGTGTGTAATTTATACGAAGTTTTAAACTGGTATTATTTCCTAGAACCCCTAACTTTATTTATGTTGTTACTCATATCGAAAAACATAAAGACGAAAAAAATAGTTATTTTTAATAATATGTTTCCATTCTTTGTCTGATGACGTTCGCGAGACCGGAAACCCGTGTAGCAAAATTATGGAAAATAAAGCATAAGTTTTTTTTTTAAATCTAGATTACAACCAAAAACGTTTCCGGTTTCTCTCTTCTTTTTAATATGCGCACTTTTCTCTCGTTAGCATTACTATAACTTCTTCCTTATATATATATATATATATATATATATATATATATATATATATATATATATATATATATAATGCTAAGAATAATTAATGAACCATTACTACCATTGACAGTTTAAATATATAAAATGGCGGCTATTTTAGCTGCGAATTCTGGAACGTCACTTTTTAAAATCTCGATATATTGTTTCAAAATATTTGATTCATTGGATCTCAACAATAAAACTTTGTCTTCGTATCTGACCTGCAGGTGCACTAGTTAATAAAGTACTATCAACATATAGTAAATATTTTGATTATAAATTCTATAAATAAACGTATAAACACAGATGGGCAACCAAATATATATACACAGGCTAATATAAAAAATGATATTACATAGAAAAGTTTATTTTTTTATATTTTTACTTTTGACCCAAATGTTAATTTTCGTGAAAGTTTAAGTATCTCTTTCTCATTTTAATCATTTCCCCAAGTAAGGTGGGTTGCCAGTGATATGCAGATGGGGGTGGTTACAGCGAGTGAAAATGAAAGAAAGACTGAGAGTAGGTAGGTTTGAAGAAACGATAAAAGATAAACGGGATTCAAGAAGACAGAAACTGATTTTGGATTTAAATTTTTGAATATTATATTCATCAGGAAATGAAGTAAATGGAAGAGTCTTCCACAAACCGGAAGTGCGAGAAAAGAAACTGTGCAACTAGATTGGCTATTTTATTTAGATATTTCAGCAGTAAAATGGTGGGACCTATTTGCCAATCTAGAATCACGTTTAAATTCATGTATTAGGGACACTAGGGAAAAAATAGCGGCAGAGCAGTTGTCATTAAAATAATTTAAAAAAACCACCTCACGTCGGTGAGAAAGTGATTGAAGTCAAGATGCCCAGGCAGGATCGATTAAAATCTATTTTTTTAAGATTAAGTCTGATAGATTCGATAAAACACAATTGGCAGAGCATCTCGAAGACGACAGCCAAGCTATATTTCACCTGTTGGGCAATAAGTCGCTTGTTGATTTTAACGGACCATTCTCTATCATCCACGTGAGTAATTCACTAAATCTGGGTTTCACATTTATAACTGACATGAATTGAATGATTAATATGCATCACTTGCTTATTTTGCTGCTAGGAAAATCAGATTACTATGTTGTTTTAGACAATCTGTCTCGCGAGAAACCATTTTGCAAATTTATGAGACAACCATTCCTCATTCACATTTGGTCTGGTGATTATTCTATATATCTTTAGATTCTTCACAGATTAAAAAGAATAATCTGCAATGTTATCGATCCTGACATGTCTGTATTAGTTATGTTTCCACTGCCGTATCATATCTTCCATATACTTTCAGGTGGGTTTCCTCTTTGTTAACCACACTTTATGCATTTAAAGGAAGATTCGCCGTTATATCTCATAATAACAGTGTTGAAATAGCCAGATGCAACCTTAAGTTCTATGCTTGTGAAATTCCTATCCGGTTTCCACTCAACAACGAGCATCAAACATTTAAATGCAATGTCAATCGTCATCTTCTGTCGCTTTGAATCATCTTCATATATATATATATATATATATATATATATATATATGTATGTGTGTGTGTGTGTGTGTGTGTGTGTGTGTGTGTGTGTGTGTAAATATTCTCAGAAGAAGTTTATTCGTAGAAGAGGCAAAATTGATAAAAAGATACAAGAGGAAAAACTATAATTAGCCGACGCGTTTCGTCCTCTGAAGGTATATAGGATTTACTATACTGCCCGTGTTTATATACACAATGGTGGGAATGTCACCGCTTTATTTAAGTCTTGTAAATTTGAGAACGTTCATGAATGTTCATATGGTGATTGAAAGGTCAATCAAAGCATATGGAAGGCACAAAGTGTCATAATTCAATCAACTGGTGAAAAGTAAAATGAGCAAGTAATTTTGAATTTTTTTATTTTATTTTTTTAATGAATATTATTTGGATTGCGATTAGATTGTTATCGTATTAGATGGATGTATGTACTGTAAATCTTCAAAGCCTGATGTGATAAGTTTAACCTTTTAAATTTTGAATTTTCAACATATTTATTGCTGTGTATGTGGCTTGGGATAGGCGTAATTCTTTCAGAAATAGTAAAATTGGGAAAATCAGCCAACTACGACAACAAGAAGCAAATCCGTATTTTAAAAAATACAAAGTAAATACGTTGATTCGCAAAAGTAAATGATCCAAGGTCGACAGAAAAGACCTAATTACAAATCTTTGCAAATTAAAACTCTCGGACACGCGACTAGATCCCCTCAGCATCGGTCAGAAACTTGCCACTGGATTGCCGAAAAACGACAATGCATATGTCATAATTAAAAACCACTATCACAATGATTCTGATTTGACTAAAGTATACGTACAAGGCCTAATCATAGACCCACATACAAAAAACAAAACGAACGACATCTCACTTCCTCGCAGGTATATAAAAGTCCTGAGGGAATTAGCAAACAACGAAAACTTTCACATATATCCTTGCAATAAGGGCGGAGGGATAAGGATGGACGAATAAATCTAACAACAGAAAATGAGAGATGACAGCATCTATGAAAAATAAACGTAAACAAATTCACCGAGGAGACAAAAACTCATAAGCAACGTCAAAACATTACTAAAAAATGAACACACCGCCTGGGAAAAAAACTCTTTTAACACTATCCAAAAAACACCCACATTATACGGACTACCAAAAACACACAGACCGGACATACGAATTAGAACTATCATATCAGGGATAGGCAGCGCCCCACACAAACTAATCGGCACACCAAGCAAAATTCTAATCCCACTCCTCGGTAAAATTAGTCCCTCACACATAAACATTCAGGTAACATCCTAAACAAATTAAAACACATAGACATCAAAAACATATTTATTGCAAGTTTAGACATAAAATTTATATGCACAAGCGTCTCTATATAGAAATGCCTAAAGCTACTAAAACACACACTTAACAAATCAGAAAGGAAATTGCAGACCCCCACACATAAAATCATAAAAATATGCCAGCTAATCTCCAAACGATATTTTTTTCAATTTAGCTAACCACTTCTATATATAAAAAATTGGCTTGCCAATAGGAACTCCTTTTAGCGGCGTTCTTGCTTGTCTAATTATAGAATTTCTAGATAGGGGACCTTTCATAAACATTCTTCCACCAAACTCTTCCTATATCAGATACACAGACAACTCCATATTATATATCCACAAAAACTATTTTAACAGATTTTGTTGACCAACTAAACAGCGTTGAACTTGCAATAGGTTTCACATTTGAACCTAAAGACAACTACACTTCCCCCCTTCCTAGATATCATATCACACAGAAACAAATGCGAACTCAACTTTAATGTTCACAGAATAGCTACCAACGAAAAAGCCCAAGTCAACGAACTTCTACTCGAACCATTCCTATAAAATTAAATCTGGTATAATTATAGGTTTTTACTTAAGAGCATTAGGAAATTGCAGCCCCAAATACTTACCCAAAGAAGAAACACACAGCAAAACACATTTAAAACCCCTAACATCCTTATTACTTCATCCGCAAAGCAAAGACACAAAAATATACAGCCACAACAAAATTAACACAATTATCCATAATAATAAATATACAGATATATAACACGACATACCAATCTAGACAACATTCAAATAGTCATAACAACTCCCCAAACCGTCATTCATTTAATTAGAACTAAATACACCCATCACAACAATAATTCAGAAGCAGGCTTATATAAAATAAATAGCCTAGACTGTTCGTCGCAATACATTGGGGAAACATGCAGAAATTTTTTAAAAGACGTATCTATGAACACAAAAGGGTCCTCATAAATAACAATTTAACAAATGCACCAGGCTTATACGGAAATAAATTCGACCACAATTACGATCTAAAAAATGCCACACTCATCAAAAGAGAAAGTAATTTACTCAAAAGGAAAATCCTCCACGAAATTGCCTTATCGAATCTTATTCAAATATCAATCTATACCAGGTTGTTATCTCAATCTCACCTTTCCTGAAGGAATTATGACATTCTAAAGTCAACATACACAAAAATCTTTTTTTGAAAAATCAAAACGGCTAAATCCATTACTTCAGCCTTTGAAGATGTACAGCACAAACGTCCATCTTATGCCATAACAATCTAATCACAATCTAAACTATATTCATTTAAAAAATAATACTTGAATATTACTCGCTCACTTTAGTTTTTGCCAGACTATGGAGTATGTTTTCCACATACTTTGATTGACCTTTCAATTACCTGATGAACATACATGAACGTTCGGAAATTTACAAGACTTTTTTAAAATATCGACATCCTCGCTTCTTTGTATATAAATTAGTGCAATGTATATATATATATATATATATATATATATATATATATATATATATATATATATATATATATATATATATATATATATATATATATATAGCAAGACATAGAGAGTACTATAGCCAACTCCTAATTCACAACCGGGGACGGTCTTTTGGGGACATTGTGGCATACTATGCACGAGATATATATATTCGGCTCTTCCAAAAAGAGTAGAGAGTTCTGTACAAAACTTCATCATTATAATCAAATGATATATGCGGGTAGTCTGTATTTTGTTTCTATGAATTGACCTGCTTGATCCTCACACACACACACACACACACACACACACACACACACACACACACACACACACACACATATATTCTTTATAAATTCAGTCTATGGCAAAAAATGATATTTGTTAAAGGAAGGACTAAATAAAGATATGGGTCAATACAATTTTAGAAAAAGAAAATTTTCTGATAAAAATATATTAGAAAGCACTGACCTTCATGTTATCAGGGTTTTAGTAAAGATGTTGCTTTTTCCAGTATTTTATATATATATATATATATATATATATATATATATATATATAATGAAAGAGAGTGAGATAACACGGAGCCCTTTAAAAATAACATTTCTTTCGTAAGAAGTATTATAGATAATAATTCTCTAGGTTGTATTTTATTTTTTTACTTTGTATATTACTGTTATACCTATTTCATATGTCATATTATCTAATATGTTATTACGATACATATTTAAATGTGAAACTGTAGACGCTAAAAGAATAAACCGGTTAAAACTTTGTTGCTATAAATGAGAATATCGTAGTGGCTTCTCTGAATATTATACCTAAGTTGCTCCCTCGAAATATGAGATACAAAACAATTAATAATTTCATCCAATATATTTTGACTTTTCGAAAAGCATTTACACACGAAGTGTCATGCCTTCTGTTTATTACTTTATATTGAAGGCATCAGTTTCCGAGTGAAGTCAAAGCCAATCTTAAGTACTTATTCAAATGAATATCTACACTTTTTTAATGTAATGAATACAAAAACCAATTACTTCTAAGCTTTGAAGTAACTACTCAGTCGGAGTTGAAAGAAAAGTGAACAATCAGTTATCGAAACCCGTGCAGAGACATAAAGACCTCTTTTCAAATCCGAATTAACTTACCCGTTTGCTGAATGATTATCTATGCAAAAAGTAAAAATAATTTCACCTTTCTGAAGAGGTGAATTCTATACAGTGCGGCAAACGTTTTCCGTAGCCATTACTGTCATAAAAACGGAATGCACTAATTTTATTTCTACTTTTCGAATAACCATTACATTTATAGTGATTTTTTCTCTTGCTGTTTCGACTTCGACATTGAAAATTACAATCACGCCTGTACTCAGATTCTAATCATGGAAAGCGGTCGCCTTTCGTCTATGTAATATTAATTCATTTAAGCACAAACGAAGCTGTATTAATGTGTTCCCGTCTACATTCATTTTTTTTTAAATATTTCTTTCTGCTTATTTTCCATACACTCAGTTTATCGGTCGTTCTAATGATCGTATTTTGGCCTTTAATAATTTCCTTTTATACTTTAAGCGTTATATTTTTTTCTTATTTGACTTGCTTCTAAATCTTTCCAAATGATTTGTAATACATTATTTACTTTTCTCATTGCCATTTTTTTCTGAAGCCGAAGCTTTCTTGTATGATGTTTTGTATTTTTTTATACCTACTTTATTCCGTTTCAGTTTTCATCAAATTCACACATTCTTTTCAGTAATCTGACTCTACATTTCATTCAATATTATTTTCAAATGTTTATCAAGAGGAATCATTTTTGAATATTCTTTATTTAATTCTCATTCTATTTTCACTTGTAATTTGATCACTGTATTTTGATCCTGAATTTTTCCCCTATATACGAATGTTATTTTTTGCTACCAATTATGCGTCGCCATTTCTTTAAGAATTCGATATTTTTTCTTTGAATCTTTTGTTTGGGCCTTCTGTTTTTGTCCTAAAGAAAACATTTTTATACTTATCTTGAGATAAAATTAATGAATGTTTCTATTGTATGTTGTTGTCTTTATTTCTCTTTACTCCTTCAATCAATATTTTCTCCAGAATAGCCAATGTAATGACCACTCTCCTTTCAAAATGTATCCCTAAATTGCTAAATCTTGCCTCGGTATTAGAAGGAGCTTTGGTTGTTTCTCGTTCAATTGCAGCCTACACATAATAATCAAGAGGGTTGCAGCCTGGGGGGGGGATGTCTAGCCATGTGTAAGACGTGATGTGTTTACAGAAATTGATAGATAGACCTGACTGGATTTTCATGCTTGTGTGACACAATGTAGAGTCCTGTTGCCAGGCGTAGGTTCTTCCAGCAGCCACCTTCTTGACCTAGAGCAGCCCTACGTCCTCAAAGCACGAGTTGAGTCTCACCAACAAATTCGAGATTTTTTCTGATCAAATTGAGCAGAGTCCTGTGTGCGAATTTCTGGCGTAGTGAATGGCCTGTGGAAAGTTTCAAGCTTATGCCTGGTTTTCATGAAAGCAGGCGTGCGATTTCCCTCCCCCAATACAGACTCATCAGTATCATCAGTAAGCTTATTGAGGTCATAATCAAAAGGAAGGTCGTCGAGCACCAACAAAAACGACGAGCAGTATTGTTTTCGGTCGACCCGATCCAATGCCTATGTCCTAACTACCATCACTCTCAGAATCATTGCGGCTTTTGACGGCAAACACAACTCGACGACCATAGCACTAGATATCTCAAAGGACTTCAACAAGGTGTGGCGCAAAGGCTTACTACACATGCAATATTTTGGAATCACTGGAAGAGTCTTCGTGATCATAAAATGTAGTGATGTGGGCAAAGCATATAAGTGATGTGTGACGTGTGCTTGTATGTTTATTTTTTTTATTTTTATATACATTTAAGTTTTTTTTTTCGTATATGAATTTGAATTTTATATTTTCTCCCTAAATACCGCCTATATACAGGGTGACCAAAAAAAAAAGTGTTTTTTTTTAAGTGCCAGACATGAGTAAGTGGCAACACTGCGAGACAGTGACCTTGAGCAAGTAAATATTTCGCCATTTTAGTAACTAGAATGAAATTCACAGTATCCCAGCTGAGATGTTGCAGCAGCCAATGAGGAATCTCAAAAGCATATTTCAAGAATGCAGGAAGACGCCATCAACAGGACGTAAATTTAAAAAATGAAAATTCCATCATTGCTTCTTAAATGGCATGTTTTAAGGTTCCAATTACTATGAATTAAATATTTTTCTTCCATCACTCTTGGTTTTATTGGATTGTTAAACATTTCCAGTTTTTTTTGGGGTCACCCTATATAAATGCCATATTAATATCGCATTTTCACGTTATACCGCATGTTAATATAATACGGATTTTTTTTTAGTAATTTGAGCTGATTAGTTTGCGATCCCTATACATAGATAAAGTCATATTTTACTTTACACTAGACAATTCTTTCACTTTCCTAATAATATCTATTTTCTGTCTCCGTCGTTTTTAGATTGTCTTTCTATCTTTTATTTCATTCAAATTTATGTTTTCCATTTTTCTATTTTTTTTCACAGGAATGTGTCTTTAAATGACTGTGGTGTGAACATGAAAGTTCTTCTGAATGCAAGTAGCAATTTATTTATATCAATGCATTCATCAGTGTTAAGATGTTGAAAAAAGAGCAACGGATATCACCCTTGATGCTATTCCGAAGTCGAATTTCACATAGAAATCATATATGCAAATATTTGGCCATAAGCCTTTGGTAGTCTCAAACGATAAAACGAAAAGTATATATATATATATATATATATATATATATATATATATATATATATATATATATATATATATATATATATGCATATATATATATATATGCATATATATATATATATATATATATATATATATATATATATATATATATATATATATATATATATATATATATATAATAAAAGAGGACGGACAAAAATTTATCAGGTTAGGTGGGTGGAAAAAGAAAAGTCATATTTCTGCAGAAGACACTTCAGACGCATTGACACGAATTAAAAGATGTCAAATTATATCTATCTATCTATCTATCCATCTATCTAATATATATATATATATATATATATATATATATATATATATATATATATATATATATATATATATATATATATATATATAAGTGTTTGTATGTGTGTGTGAACAAATATACTATTAAGGTGTGCTATATTTATGGGATAAACTGCTCAATATCAGAGATAGAGCGTGTGTAAATATAAAAGTGAACATTGAATTGAACACTTAGAGGTGACACAACTCGTGGCCTGACGATTGCGTCTAGCATGAAACAGCCTGTCGCCTGTAATTGTTGACTTCAATGTTCACTGATATATATATATATATGTATATATATATATATATATATATATATATATATATATATATATATATATATTATTTTGTGTATAACTATTTTTTTAACTATTTATATAACTTACTGCCATATCATTTTGAAACACCGATCTTAGTCCGATCAGCAAGCTTAAGCAACTTCGAGCCTGGTCAGCACCGAAATTATTTACCGCTTGGTAATATCAGGCTCCATAAGAATGGATGTGCGGTGGTGTAATGGATGCCGACACGGAATTGTAAGTGGAAGAGTCGAGTTCCAATTCCAGTAGTTTCGTTATATTTACTTCTGCTCAAATACGATTGGCAAAATTATGAATCTCACTCTAATCCCCCAAGTATGGTTTAATTAGTTGAACTTGTATCAGTAAATCATTATTAATTCCAAATAATTCTTTAATCTAAAAATAACCTGGAAAGTGTTGATAAGCCGTAAAAAAAAATCGATCGACCAAATACTGAGAAATGGTGCACATAGTTTGACAGATAGTCCCCTTAAAAGCATTTTCGGTTTTTAAATTCAGAGTTTCATTGGTTGTCAAACAAGGCGAATGATCCCTGTCTAACTTACTATTTAACCCATATTTAGTGGAGGGGAAAAGATGGATTTATACATTTCCCAAGTATATTTGTGCGTAGAATTCCAGGTTGCTACTAGACTGACAGCAATAAATAATGGTATGTTCTATTGCAATCATTTTTATCGCATTTCTCGCCTGAGGAAATCTCTTCCGGGTTCCGACTTCCCTATCAGCTACAGTCGACAAGAATTTAAATTCAACGCCTATCGAAATCTTATATCTTCCAGAATAATGGTTGTGATTTCCCCTCAGTAAAGACTTCTTATTCATTTTCATTCGTAGTAAACCCTTGCTTCTTAGTGGTATTATCGCCTTACTTGGAGTGAACTAATTAAAACAAAAACGAAATTCTTTAGAGTTCCAATACATTGTTAAATTTCTGGAAAATATATTTCGCATGAAACCGCGACTTCCACTCCAACACCTCCCACCGGTAGAACTCTCTTCCGCTTCCTTTCTAACTAACATCTTCAACAATTTAAATGCGACCTCCGTCGCTATCTTCTGTTTTCTTGCGCTTCCTCATGTCTCCTCATTCTCAGTCTTCTCTTTCAATTACATTCCCTGTAACCCCCGAGAGTAATAGTGTCATTATCGCCTTACTTGGGATGAAATGATTAAAAAAAAGATTCCAATATCTGATAATAATCTATAGCGATAATTAAATATAATGTATTTGTGTGTTTCTTATGTCTCATTCGAAGCTCACACCAATGTCTCCCTCAAATGTAGACGAATGTGAATTGTCTTCTTAACGATTAGTCCTTCCCGCTTTTGTATGTTATCTAATCAGGCTGTTTCAGTGTTCTCTCAGAAACTACTATTAACTCTATTAACTCTATTTCTCCAGCGTAACTTATTTTGTTACGATTAAAACTGCTGGTAATAAATCCTGATAGAATTATTAAAATTCCTGCTAATTTTCATCATAAACTATTGAGAATTACATCTCGTAATAAGAATAGAATAATTGTTTTCGCAACCTTATGTATTAAATATTAGGATTTATCAAGCCATTAGAAAAACGGTAGCTCTCTTGTTGTTTTTTTTTATCTATGTCCACAAGTGACTTTAGTGTTTTCAAAGTATTTTCTATTACTTCCCCATTAATTTGAACCGATGAATACTATTACATCCGTGTTTTTTGCGTGAGCCAATTACTTACTTGCCAATTATTTCTGAGTGTATTACTTCCAAAAAGTGCATGTTATCATTATGATAATTATATTGTCTCCTGATTTGCCTTAGATTTGTTAATTTCTAGTTTTTGTGAAACTTGTCTATCATTCTATACATTGATTTCAGGCGAATCGATCCGTTCATCAAATGAGCTTACATGCTTTGTTACAATAATTTGCGGGTGGGAGGAATGTCCGTTTTATTACTGATTTTACACTTAAAGAAGTCTGTAGAATGGATCGGCCGAATCTTTCGGCCAACAACGACCGAATCACAAGAAAATGTTTCAGTTGACCGCAAAACCTTTTCTCAAGGTTAATACTTCTTCTGAAGGTTATAGATTATATATTAATGAGAATAATTACCGATTCGTGAGGAGAGAGAAAACGTCTGAAAATTATTAAAAAAAAAAACGAAAACCAGAGAAGGAGAGATATTATAGATTGTTATTTTGCCGAACATGAATATTTTCAGACAGTCTTAATGGCTTTTCTTTGTCATTTAATTGGATGTGTGCAAAGTTCATTGATATTCGTTAGGTTATCTGAGAGACAATAATCATTTTTGTAGTCACCTCAGCTTATTACTGCAGAAAAATCGTCATTAAAACCAATGAATATTTATTTCTAAAATTACGTGTCTAGAAATTCAATCATTTAACCAGAGGCACTGTCTCTGAATTTAAGTTGACTATTTTAGGTTTATTCGTACTTATATCCTATTTCTTATTTATTTTGTATAAAGCATTTCAGCCATTAACCCCTTTTAACCAACGGAAATATATCCGACTTTCACAGTTCATTGCCATAAAATTGCAATAACTTAATTTCTGTTCACCTGCAATTAATCGGACAATATGGAAACTTTCTCTTTAGTGGAGTTACTATATTATTCACTGTGAGTAGAGAATTGTTTTTAAAGTTCGATTCTTAATTTAGAAAAGATTTGCTATTTGACATGGCGTTGAACACTTATTTTTTTGGTATGGTATTCACTGCATACTTTTTTAAATAGCTGATTATTTCTGTTAATAATAGAAAGCTCTGCCATGGATGTTTTTGTGGACCCGCTTCTGCTGAGCACTTTTTACTTGAAAGTATTAGGCCCGTGGACCGCGACCGCATTATTTTGTGTGCCACTGAGCACTTTTTTGGCGGATTTCTGGTTTGTTTTTGTAAGGATGGGGGATTAAAACTGTGTGTTTACTGCTTTATTTGGTACTGGTCGGATGAATGTTTTTCTTTACTCATTGACTTGAGTAAACGAAGACGGATGGACTGCTAAATTAACAGAAATTTCAAGAGACGTCTGAAAAAGTGACACGGAAGTCCAAAACGCGTAAAAGATGGCTGACGAGAATTATTCCGCGAAACAAAGAAAGGAAGTTTTGCTCTGATCCAAATATGGGATATATATATATTAAATTAATTAATAACAAAATAATGAAATTATACATGATTTTTTTTACCAAATTCCGTATATTTGATACTTATATCTTTGTTTCTTCTTCCTTTTTTTTTTGCTCAATTCTCATTCCAGATTTTGCCTCCATTTCTTTTTCTTGCTTACAATTGTTTCCGATTTTTCGCCATTAATCTTACAATGTATAGATTATTGAAAATCTTCCCACAGCTTCTGCTTATAAAAGCTTACGTAAACTACGCATTATCATGACAAACGGTATGTATATATATATATATATATATATATATATATATATATATATATATATATACACGATATTTCCAAAAAGTAAGAAAGTATGGCATAAGGCAACTCATGTAGAGCACCCAGCCAATTTCGAATTTATTACTCTAATGATATTAAGCTAGTAAATTTGGTTCTCTGTGTCGGGCCCAAAAGTTTTTTTCTCGTCTGAGTCCATCCTTCAAATTTACAAATCAACTGTACGTACTTGCATGGGATATTGCTGTCATATATGGTCTGGTGCTTCCGCTGTATATCTCGAGGTACTCGACAAAATCCATCATTTCCCCATAGGTTTTCTATTGGTTTTTATATTTTTCCTTTCCTGTTTGAAATTTAATTATTTTACGCATTGATACAATGTCATAAAATAGGTGTCTCCATTCTCTTTAATGCGAAATCTTACTGCATATAGATGAAGATACTTTCTTTCTTTCTTAATTACTTTCTTTCTTTAATGAATGACAATTCTGTTGCTTTTGGTCTGACACCATTCCTGACTTTACTGATATTTAAAAAGTTTGAATTTTCATAATAGTTCTTAGGATTGTATAAAAAGTGATTGTCTTTCTCCATTGTGATTTTAGCGTGAGAAAACTTGAAGTTATCTTCATGATAAACTCATTTATTTATTTGTCCTTTGTCGCGTTTTCATCTACTGGTTTGTTAACCAACTCACTACAATGTCTAACGCAACAGATAATGATAAATAAATAAGGTCAAACTCTAAAATCTGAGCTGCATATAAGAAATTTATTCTTGTGCGTGTGATGTAATTGTCTGGGTATTAATAATTTAGATTTCTTAAAACACAACACTAACTGCATATTTTACATCCAGTACCTGCAATGGGTTTGGTTACAATTATGCAGCGACAGTAAATTCTAAAAATGTTGGAATGTTGACAAATTTTGTTTTTCAGAAAATGTTGGAATGCTTACACATTTTGTTTTTCAGAAAATGTTGGAATGCTGACAAATTTTGTTTTTCAGAAAATGTTGGAATGCTGACAAATTTTGTTTTTCAGAAAATGTTGGAATGCTGACAAATTTTGTTTTTCAGAAAACGTTGGAATGCTTACACATTTTGTTTTCAGAAAATGTTGGAATGCTGACAAATTTTGTTTTTCAGAAAATGTTGGAATGCTGACAAATTTTGTTTTTCAGAAAATGTTGGAATGCTTACACATTTTGTTTTTCAGAAAATGTTGGAATGCTGACAAATTTTGTTTTTCAGAAAACGTTGGAATGCTTACACATTTTGTTTTCAGAAAATGTTGGAATGCTGACAAATTTTGTTTTTCAGAAAATGTTGGAATGCTGACAAATTTTGTTTTTCAGAAAACGTTGGAATGCTTACACATTTTGTTTTCAGAAAATGTTGGAATGCTGACAAATTTTGTTTTTCAGAAAATGTTGGAATGCTGACAAATTTTGTTTTTCAGAAAATGTTGGAATGCTTACACATTTTGTTTTTCAGAAAATGTTGGAATGCTGACAAATTTTGTTTTTCAGAAAACGTTGGAATGCTTACACATTTTGTTTTCAGAAAATGTTGGAATGCTGACAAATTTTGTTTTTCAGAAAATGTTGGAATGCTGACAAATTTTGTTTTTCAGAAAATGTTGGAATGCTGACAAATTTTGTTTTTCAGAAAATGTTGGAATGCTGACAAATTTTGTTTTTCAGAAAACGTTGGAATGCTTACACATTTTGTTTTCAGAAAATGTTGGAATGCTGACACATTTTGTTTTTCAGAAAATGTTGGAATGCTGACAAATTTTGTTTTTCAGAAAATGTTGGAATGCTTACACATTTTGTTTTTCAGAAAATGTTGGAATGCTGACAAATTTTGTTTTTCAGAAAACGTTGGAATGCTTACACATTTTGTTTTCAGAAAATGTTGGAATGCTGACAAATTTTGTTTTTCAGAAAATGTTGGAATGCTGACAAATTTTGTTTTTCAGAAAATGTTGGAATGCTTACACATTTTGTTTTTCAGAAAATGTTGGAATGCTGACAAATTTTGTTTTTCAGAAAATGTTGGAATGCTTACAAATTTTGTTTTTCAGAAAATGTTGGAATGCTGAGAAATTTTGTTTTTCAGACGTTTCTGGACACGCAGTCAAGTTGAACGCATTCAGTTGCCCTATGCTTTTGTTCTTATCAGTTTTTACGGTTACGCATCACAAATCGTTATAACATATCTACTAAGAAATGTGAAATGTTGTAAGAATCTGGAAGTAAATTTTTCTTGGAATATAAGGAAAATGAATGAGATTCGCTGGACTTCAAATTCAAGTACATCTGAAAGAAAGTCCATCTAAAGGACGAAATGCGTAACTCATCAGTTTTTTTCCTCATCATGAGTGTCGGCGTCGCTATGGGCAGACCTCTCGATCCTATATTTTCAAACTATTATGAACTATTTATAAAATAATATATTGAATAAAATTAATAACCCCACAATTTATTTCAGATATATTCGTGCCGTCGCCTCCCTCTGTCTTTTTTACAAATACTTTCATGTTTACTGCTCCGATGAGCTGCTTTCGCTGGTTCTCAGACTGCATTAATTTAAGCGTTCTACTAGGCTGGCATCTTGCTCACACTCTTTCACCGTCGAAACTGTCAAATGTAGCCGTCTCTTCTACTCCAATAGCTTCATGTCTCGCACCTTTCGCATGTGCAACTCCCTCCCCTTTTCCTGTTTCCCTGATAGCTATAATCTCCAACTATTCAAATGTAATGTCAATCGACGTCTCCAGATGCCTTGATCTATCCCTTATCCTTCTCTTCATCCTTTCCTCTATCACTCCTCTTTGGTCTCACTCCAATTCTCTGTATCCCCTTGCGTGCTAGCGACTTCCAGCCTTGCGTGGGGTGAAACGCTTAAAAACAAAATTCACAATGATGTGAAGCGGATGACACGTTTCTTCTCCGATGATAGGACAACCTATATATGAATTATACTTTGGCTTCACTAGTGAATATTATTCCTATTCTTTCCTTAATTTTCCATTTTTATGCTGTAAACCCTCTCACAATGTATGCAGGATAGGCTTGTATTAATACACAAGTCAACCCTATTCAGCTTAAGGTTGAAGGTGTTATGTGTAATGTCCTAGCGATGAGTGATTTTGGCAACAAGGTGCACATCTCATAGGTTTAGATTTAAAACTCTTGATTCTCGTATACAATTCGGGTTCAATTTCGAGGAGAATCACCTCTTTGAATAGGTTACAGTCACTGCGTGTCAGTTTCTGTGCAAGTATACATAGTTTCCGGTAAATATTAACATAAGATGTTTCGTACATTTTCTAGTATCGAGCTGTTTTACCAATCTTTCTTCCATAATCCAGTTACTATTTAAGCATGATGGCGAACACATTTGCAATATTTTTTCAATTTTTTTTCACCAGAGTATAATTACAAATTATCTAGACGTGAAAGGTTTAGGCAGAAAAAACAACGTTGATAATTGCAACCTGCAAATATAAATCAATGCTTCAGTCGAAGAAAAATAAACATGAAATGTATTCACAGGTTAAAGACAGGACATACGTTAGTGTATACAAAATTGTAACATTATTTTACTAATTTTTCATCCAATACAAAGCCCAAGAGACACTCAATGTAGTGCTTATTGAATGTGTTTTTCGTGTGAGCATAAGAGGAGGAAGTAATTAATATTAAGATAACAGTTATTAGAAGACTTGAAGATTTTAAAATGTAATGATCTGGGAAGCATCCTCTTACGAAATTGTTTCACAAAGTAGAGATTATTTGGGAGAAGCTGTACGAACGGGAGTTCTTTTTTACGAATGGACTACAGAGGGATGGGAATGATTCGATCCAGCGACGTGTGGCATGGGTTGTTTTAGCTGTGAAGTTCTGAACTGGTTAAACTAATGAATAAATCTTGTCAGAACATTTCGCAGGCAAGTAGCTCCAGAGTAGTGAGAATCTATGAATGAAAAACTATAGAGCCTTCGATGCATAGAAGAAGAGAGATCCTCTAACTAGAGTCTAGATTTCTTATCTTCATATAACATTTCGACCTATACCTTCTCTTTGGCTCGATTCTGGGAATACAAGTGAATAGTAAATATTCCTTCACTTCTGCTGACGATTGATTGGTCAGTGTGTGCTGCTTGTTACATTTCATCGTCGTCATTGGCCAGTCTGAGTTTTCGAGCAATTCATTCATGCGCTATATTCACTGGTTCTCGATTTCCGGCTCTGTGAATTCGGTGGTTAGAAAAACCGAATCTAGTGTGGAAAATACACCCACGCAGATTACACCTTATCGAATTTGTATTTTCATGGTTTTGTTACTCTTATTTATTTTTCTATGCTGTTCTTGTTAGAAAATAAAATATCATTTATAGTAGTCAATATACATATATCTAGTGTCACCAATCTACTATAGTAACCAATCTACACTAATGTAACATTTTGGGTTTGGCCTCTTAAATTACAAAACCTCCTAGAGAATGTAGCGACGGAAGGACGGAGAGTGAGAAGAAGGGACTATGCATGAACTACAAGAAGACGGAGTGCATGCCGAAATGCTATCTGAAGGTCGGTAACACTAGAATCAAGTAGACGTGGAAGTTTAAATACGCGGGTAGCATCTTGACAGAGGGCGGTAAGCGCGACACTGAGATGCGTAGGCGCATATGGTTGGCCAAGGACAAGTTCCAAAAGCTGGCCGGAGTACTGCGAGCCAGGAGGATATCTTTGGTAATAAAAAAGAAAACTGTTACATGTCATCTGTCCTTCTTTACGGCAGCGAATGTTGGACGATTTCCTCAAAAATGAAGAAGAGACTCGAGGTGACAGAGATGTGGTTATACCGAAGGATGCTAAGGATATCATGGCCCGAGCGTGTGAGGAACGATGAGATCTTAAAAAGGTTGCAAACAAGGAGGAGGCTTATACTTAATATCAGGAAGAAGCATCTGAAGTTTCTGGGACACATAATGAGGAAGAATGGCCTGGAGAATCTGATACTCACGGGTCGAATAGATGGGAAAGAGAGACAAGGGAAAACAATGACAGAACGTTGTTTGGGGGAAGAAGCAGAGGGAAGTTGCAAGGGATAGAGGGAGGTGGAGAGCCACGATTGCCTACGTGCTGAAAGGACCTGACACATGAAAAGAAAAAGAAATAAATAATATCTTCAGTCGAAAAAAGAATGAGTTTATTATTTACTGTATTTACATTCGGACTAATATTTTTGCATTTGTTGTTGCTATCACAGCGTTTCGGTCATTTTATCCCTTCGGCCTTCATCAGGTGTCGGTCGATTCAGGTAACCTACAGAGAATTTCGAGCTGAAAACTTTATTTCATATGCGAGTGTAGATTTTTATCTTCCTACTGCTCATCTCTAGTGATATATCGTGTTGCTGAAATTGGTGACATAGTAAGTGTATATTTAGTCCCTGGGCTAGGCAGTGTACTTGGGTTCAGTGGAAACAGGGCGAGCAAATACTGAACAGAAGAAATATAACTAAACTAGATACAACTAGGTTCTGGACAATAGTCGGATTCTAAATAGTATATCCACATTCCAGAAATTCAGAGAGGATACGCTGACACATAGGTTTCTTGTAACAGGGAAAAGTAATTGACATATTCTTCTATAAAAAATATTTTAAGTGACCCACCTATTGGGTCATTAGCAATATGCATTATTAGTGAATATGTGCCTCTTTTTTAGTGATCTTATAAGTATATTTATTCAGATCGAAATTATGATACATGTTTTTATCTTTTTAATTAAAATAATATAGATTCTCAAACGGCAAAAATATGCATGACCCCAAAAGGAAACCTCTGATCACATTGCGAACAATAATTTTCGTTTTTTTCCTGTTACTGGGTGTAAATATATAAATATGCGTAAATATATTGCTGTTTGTGTTCATGTTTTTTTGAGAATGCGATGAAATTAGAATAGGAGGTATATTTTTTTATTCATTTAACTCCAAGCAAGGCAATAAAGCTACTAAGTCGATATGGAGTTACTGTGTGTTAGTGTATATGAAGAGATAAAATATTATTATGGTGAGAGATTATTAAATAATATAAATTAATAAGACAGAAGATAACGATTGACATTGTATTTAAATTTTTGAAAATCAAAGTTGACTGGAAATTATAAAACGGAAAAGAGTTTCACAAACGAGAAGTGCGAGATAAGAAACTATAGAACTTACGGTATCACTTGCAAACGTAAAACGATACGACATTGCAGTTAATTTAGTACTTCAGTTCCTAAAGTCTAGGTATAAGAACACATACCATGAAAATATTTACAGAAAAGCTACGTGGAAAATTTTTCTGAAGCTGAGAGGCCAGCTCAGGACCAATAACATTGCAGATTATTTTTGGATTTTGTCAAGAATACATAAAGACATTGCAGAAACATCAAACTAAATGGGGCAAAACAGATTCTGGCATGAAACAGCAAGTGAATCAATATAATCGTTCCTCTTCATCTCAGTGAAAAACGTTCATCCAAGATGGGTCACTTTCTTGGATTTTTATTTGGATAATTATTGGATTACAAGCAAAGACAAATGAAAAATCTATTATGAATAGTAAAGCCTTAACCATTTGATCCGCGCGTTCATGAATAATTTTAAAACTTCTGCCAGAGATCCTGAGTCAATATTCGCAGATAATTGGTAGTTAATATTTCACTATATATAAAAATAGTTACAAAAAATGAAAACATTACATTTAGCAGGGAGAGAGAATAATTGCATGCCTTCATTTTATCGCCATAATTCTTTCTTTGTGCGCCCGTCTACTCAGCAGGTGCTACCTTTCTTGGTGCATAAGAATGGCAAAACATGATGCAAGTATTTACCCACAGTTCAGCCGGTGGCTGGGCATTATGACATTTTTCTCTACCACCGGTAAAGCGGTGGTCAGGGATCAAAGGGTTAAACATGTTTCGAAACTGCACAATTCTCTCAAATTGGTAATTAGCTTAAATGCTATGATTTATTCTGGTAGCTGGGCGGAGTAATAGTCATTGAGGTGTCTGCATTTTTCACTAACGATACTGATATTAATGCAATAGCATCAGATGGTTTAGAGTTGATGACTTATTCTGTGTTTCTTAATTCACAGACCCGAAATTTAATTAGCATTCTTTATGCTGAAGAAAGATTAAAAGAATACATAAAAAATCCGATTAAAACATTTTTTAAAGATTTTCTAAACTGTCCTCTTTTTTTAATTTTGATTCAAATTTCATATCGGGTTAAAAAATCGAAAACAAAATAGAAATATTTTTTATGAGGACGGGCGTATTCAAAACCGATCATAACAGAGGCAGATGTGACTAATCAAAAGACAAATTATTTTTTGTTAAATCATTAATGGTGTTTCTCGAAATGCTATCAGAGAAAACAGACGATTTTTTTTTCTGAATTTCTGTAATTTTTCATTTAAAAATTAACATGAACTGAATGTAACTATAATCTACTTTTTAATGTATAACATACGTGCAATAATTACAAGTTTCTTAGTTTTTAAGAAATGAATTTCTTTTCGAAATCAATTTTAATGAAAAATGTGTCATCCTAATTGTTATTTAAATATAACAGGTGATGAAAAATGATTTGCATACGACAATGTCCAACGCTAAGGGTCAGGTCGTACAGTCTGGCTGTATGTGGAATCGCTATCCCTGGTAGGGGCTCGAGCCAGTGTTTCTCCGTACGCTGATGATGTATCTACTTTCGTGTCGTCCCGTAGCGATATTGAGTTGGTACCGAAGGCGCTTGATCGGTACGAAAAGGTCACAGGGGCCAAGATTAACTGCGACAAGTCTTCCGTCTTGCGGTTAGGTGCCTGGTCAATCTTCGGGGGCCCTTTGGCTAGAGAAATATTGGTCAGAAATACAGGCATAGGTCGGTGCGGCGGTCGGGACTTTGCGCTGAAGGAGGCTGTCTTTAAAGAGCAGGGCTAAGGCGGGTGCCACTTACGCCTTTCCTCTTGCCCTTTAGCACCTCTCTGGACTTCCTCTCTGTAAGCGGCTTGAGAAGGCAATCGAGCGCTTGCTATCCTATGTCCTGTGGGTAGGGGTGCGCAAGCATCACTTCGACAGAGAAGTCTGTGTGCATCGTCCGTGTCATTGGTGGGGGGAATGATGCACTAGGAAAGTCACAAACTCGACATTTAACCGTTTTGAGAGTGAAAGGGTAGGACCGAGATACCAACCTAGTAGCACGCTTAAATTCATGCAGTGGTGTTACCAGTGAAAGTAGCTCGTCAGAGCAGTTGTCATGAAAATATTTGTAGAAAAGACAGAGGTATGCCACACCACGTCTGTAAGAAAGTAAGTGTAGACAAAAAGCCAGATCGGGACCTATCACATTGCCTATACGTACCTGGATCTTGTCGAGGAGCTCCAGATGAACAGTGGGGGCACCGGACCATATATGGCAACAGTATTCAATGATTTGTCTCACGCTGCCAATCGAATTGCATATTTGTCTCTGAATTTTGTCGAGGACACTAAGACTAACAGCAGGGTCTCAAGACCATATATAGCAGCAGTATTTCATGCTAGAACTAATGGTTGATTTATAGATTTGAAGTATGGACTCAGGCGATAAAAACCTTCTGGCGCGACACAGAGAACCACCTTTCCATGCGGAAGATGAAGCTATTGATTCAATATAGTTGTTCTATCTCAGGTCAGTGGAAAGCGTGAGACAAAGCAGGAGCAGAAAGACGCTCTCGTGGAGTTGGGCATCAGCCATACTTATAGGAGGCAGCCAATTTGTAGAATGTTTTCTAAAATAATATATCAAAACTTCTTAAAAACGATATAACAGAACATGCTCTAACGGAGAATCTCCTGGTAACTAACGGACGAAAATGACATCAGACGCGGATTAATAAACAGCATGAGGATCATCGTAGCATTAAGGCGCTACGCACAAGCAATACAAAAATACTGGCAAAATCAGACAAATGATCCTTGAAGCAATACTCATGGAGAAAAAACAACCATCTATGAACAAAAACGATTATAATTTTAGGGCCAGTATGTATATATGAAAATATAATAAACACAAACGTCACATATCGCCTATATCACAGAGACTCTTTTCCCAGTTCGCTAAACACAACAGTTCTACGATATATATATAAGTTTTGGAATTCGTTGCAAAAGTTTCCCAATGTATATATTTGATAAGTGTTTCCATTATTTTTTCAATGTCTCTAAGCGTTCTTTTTCATACTTGGGATAGCTTCACCCCCCCTACAAACACAAACACACACACACACACACACACACACACACACATATATATATATATATATATATATATATATATACATATTAGATGAGTAAAAGATTGAAATGGGGCGTTATAGACGTATGAATGGTACGAATGACTATTTCAATCATTAGAGGGTAAAACCTTTTCAGTTATGCACATAAAGGCTCGTTTTTATTTCAAACAATATTTGTTGAGGTCTAATATATTCAAAGAATCTAGACTCTTTCTAATTGACTGAAAATCTCTGAATTCAAAAGCCTTATATACGTCATCGTCCCAGACGCCGGGGCCATTAAGTTGTGCAGTAGACAACTTCCTTTATTGACGATGGCAACGCCAAAAATAAAAGAGGTCGTCAAGGAGGAAAAAAGAGACCCTAGAGCCACGGAAGCAGCCGGAAATTAACGAACTTGGTAAAGAAAGGGAAATAGGAAAACAAATGACTGATTTTCTTTACTTTACTGAGAAATAGCAACCAAACGACGCCTGTTATGCAAAGTCACATCCTTGAGTAAATTTTGCCTATTATATTTAATAGTTTTTCTTGTAAATTCGATTTTTGAAACATACAGATATATCTGCGAGACATATATGAGGAGGAATTGTTAAGTGTTGTAATTTCTAAAGACGGGATATATTCACAACTTGAATAAAGAAATAAATTACATCATATGTTAATGAATTCTTTATAGTTGATATAGTATTAATCTATGTTTCAGTGCGCTAACGATAATAGATCCTATAAAACCTAGGTACCACAAATATTAAAAGAATACAAAGTTCAGAAGCTAAATAAGTATCAGCTATAAATGCAGGTGCTATAATATATGCATGCAATTTTTAAATCACTATCACCCATGCAATGTATTAAAGCTAGTATGACACAAGTGATTAGAGGGTGTGGAAGAATTAGGAACAGAAACATTAATAATGAGCGGAAAGTTTAATCAGGACTACAGTAGACTAAACTTTGCTGGATATCTAGGGACCGGAAGGGAATGCGAGAAAAGAATCAGTTAGCATAGAACTTTCTGCTACATCTAGTCAGCTCTGCTGTCAATTGATGTGATCTCGACGCTACTTTAGTACTGTGCTTATATTAAAAAAGTCACGGACAGGCAACCTTATGGTTCTGGTATATGACTGAAGTCTAATCGACAGATCAGGACCAATAATATTGCTTATTCTTCCTTGGATATATAGGGTGAACCAAAAAAAAACGGGAATTTTTGAAGTGCGTATATCCAGACATGAGTAAGTGGCAACACTGCGAGACAGTGACCTTGAGCAAGTAAACATTTCGCCATTTTAGTAACGAGAATGAAATTCACAGTATCCCAGCTGAGAAGTTGCAGCAGTCAATGAGGAATCTCTACAGCAGATTTCAAGAATGCATTCCTACAGGAAGAAGCCATCTACAGGACGTAATTTTAAAAAAATGAAAATCCCATCATTGTTTCTTAAATGGCATGTTTTAAGGTTTCAATTACTATGAATTAAATATTTTTCTTCCATCACTCTTCATTTTATTGGATTGTTAAAAAGTTCCCTTTTTTTTGGTCACTCTGTACTACAAAGAAATATATGCTCCAAAATATAGGTGCTACAACAGACAGAATCTAGAAAAACCGAAATATTTTGCTAATAACGATGGATATTGTAAAAGGTAGAAGTATCTACAATATTATCCGTCTTGATATGGCATCTCGGCTTCAATCCATTTTTCCCCGTCGTTACGTTTTGCTGTACCTTTTCCATAAATAGTTTCATGATAATTATTCTGATGATATTTTCACTTTAGTATATTAACGAACTTAAACGCATTACTAGACTGGAAGTTAGGTCCTATCTTTTTACATTCTAAATTGTTCAATGTCATTGCAACTCCCACGATAACATTTTGTCCTCTCTTCTTCTTTCGAACTTCTCACTTTAGGTCGCCTCCACCGCTTTTTGCTTTCCAAAATATGAAATAAAAATGCAACGTCAATCGCCATATTTCGTCTCCTTGAATCCTCAACCACTCTCACACTTATTTTATTTCACTCTCTGTAATCCTTTCCGTCTTAGTGACTTTATCCCCTTGCTTGGGTTGAAATGATAATAAATTCGGTAAATGTATGCTACATGCCGTATTTGCTACAAGACATAGATGCTAAAAATATGTAGATGTTACAATACACATAAGTGTCTACTATAAAATATATATGTCGTAAAATAAGTATGATACGAAACATAGATGAAACAAAAACATATTACGTTTAGGCATCATGTCATGTTTTTAAATAACCTCATCCTATCAGAACTCGCAAGTAAGCATCTGAATTGACGTTCAGCACATTCAGCAATGTCTAAATTGTAGATAGTATGCAGTAGTTTTCCATAAAAATGGTTAAAAATGGCTTCTAGTGAATGAAATTTGTAGGTCTTACAGAATGCTGGTATTTATAATATCTCATAGACTGGAACTACAGAATCGAAAACCGATAAGGTTAGCAAAATCAAAATCATATCTCTTGAATATTACCAACGGCTTTAGCCGAAAGCAAAATGGATATCACATGTTCTTAGAAGAGAAAATAATGAGAAAATCAAAATTTTGACTTCCCACACTAGATTCAAGATAAGGCTATAAAAGAAAATCCGACGAGTGTTAAAAGACTGATGAAAATTTTAAAAATTAACAAAACTATTTGCTGAAAAACTGTTTTAAGAGAATGTTTTTATGTATTTCAACCGATTCTCACGCTAACAGTTCGTTGAATCAAATAGTTACTTGTTAGGAAATGGATAGTCACAAAATTATGATATATATATATATATATATATATATATATATATATATATATATATATATATATATATAAATGAAAAGAAAGAACAGTAAGATATAAAATCCGGTGCTCTTATAGATATTTTTATTTTTACACAATAATTCTCAATGTAAATTTACAGAGCATTAATATTATAAATTAACTAACTAAATAAGTTACTCAAAAAAAAAAGTTACTCCAAAATTCGCTTGACGAGTAAATGGAACTAATGTCTTTAATTTAATAACAAAATTAAATTGGAAGATTTTAGCTTGAAACATGGTTATTACTGTGTAGCGAAAAAATATTTTAAATTCAGTTAATATATATATATATATATATATATATGTGTGTGTGTGTGTGTGTGTGTGTGTGTGTGTGTGTGTGTGACCACAGCAACTCATGGGATTACTGGTGCTGCTGCTGTTGATGATGATAACACATTCCCCGATGATTTTCATCTGTCAAACATGCAATTTTACTGAATATAATGGATGTAATCTGGGAAACTTATCTACCAACAGCCACAAACATAGATTCTTTCGCGGCACTCTAGAGAGAATTTTAATAAAAAATATATATTAAGTTACCTCCCTTACATTGGGTTGATGTTATTTCTTAAATTGACAGAGCACTTTTTATATATATTTACAATGATTTCACACCTACCACTTCCATTAACCTTTTTGTCATATATATATATATATATATATATATATATATATATATATGACAAAAAGGTTAAAGGTTAATATAAATAAATCGTACTTATCCATCATAGTGGGTGAACAAAAAAGTATTCGTACAATGCAAATTTCAGATTTTAAGACTTTTAAATTGCTTTAATACTCTCGATTACTCAAGTGGAATATTCTAGAATGTTTTAATAACGTTTTCAGCACCTATTTCTAGTGTAAAAAATACAAATAGAACATTCTGTGATTGGCATTTGTTAAAGAAGATTATGATCATGTCAAGAGTTAAATAATTGACAAATTCGCAAATAGAATTGATTGATAAGCTCCGGATAGAAGGTAAAATTTACAGGGAAATCTCAGGCAACTTGAATATTTTATTTACTACAGTTCAAGGTATAAAAAAAACTCAAAACTATTGGAAAGAAAAGAGGATCACGTGCATCATTGAAAATCTTTTCAAGATCTTCGAGGAAATTAATGCGTCAAATTAAACAAAATTTGAACGTTGCAAGATGATTTGCTTCCATCAGGAATCTGTGTCACTAAACGGACAATAAGGAATTAAATTCATAGTCACGCGCTCCTCGGTAAACTCCACTGTTTTTGAAAATACACAGAGATTCCTGGTTGTTTGTGAACATAAGGATATGGAAAAATCGTATTGGGAAAGAGTTTTATGAACAGACGAAACAAAAATTGCGTTGTATGGACGTAATTCTAGAAATTATGTATGGATGAAAGATGGTGATGTCTTCAAACAAAAGTTCCCACAGTGAAATCTGGTGGTGGCAGCATCATGGGTTGGTGCGTTTTCTGCAAAAGGCACTGATAACATATCAGTAATATATGGTGGAATGAATGACGCAGCATATCAACATTTTTCGGAGGCAAATTTAATGATTTCGGTTGAAAATCTTGAATTTCCTCCTGCTTAGATCTTCCAACAACATAACGATCCTAAGCACACTATAAAATCTACGAAGAAATGTCTTGCTGAAAATAATGTAAATATCCTGAAATGGCCAAATCACTGTTAAGAGTTTTTTCGCAGCCGTGAATTAGTGGCGTTATTTGAAAATTCAAGTCCAATCGAGAGCTCAAACAAACGTACCGGATGTGGAGACTATATGTGTAGAAGAATGGAACAAAATACCAACTAAATTTTGCAAATTTGAGAACAAGATGATGCCGGTTGCTGTAGAAATGAATAATGGCGATTCTACAAAGAATTAAATGAAGATTATGTGTTCCTTTTCGTATTGTTCGAATACTTTTTCGCCCATTAAAATGGATAAATAGGATTTATTTTTATTAAATCATTTATTTCTGTTTTCACATTTAGTCATGATGCATTTGTGTACAGTTATATGAGAAGTATGTTTATACATTTGTTGGAAATACAATAAATTAAAAATGTTTATGTGTACGAATATTTGTTTCCTCCACTGTATGTGTATTATATGAAATACATAAAAAAATATTATTCATTATTTTTTAATTAAGACATTCTATTGGATATATATGTGTCATTACATTCATATCAACTGTTTTTAAATAAATGAGATTATGAATGAAATAGACTAAATGTAACATTTTCCAAATCTCATGATTCCTTTCCATATGTCATATGTTGCGATGCATTCCTAGACACTTGTCCGTTCCACTGATTCCATGTGCCATTCTGTGTCGATTGTGAACAAGACATCAATCTTACAGAACCAGTAGAAGTGTGTTTAGCTGTCCTTTCTAGTCTCTGAAAAACCGTTAACTTTGAGCCTCTTGGTCGGGGTCATCACCCATGGGTTCGTTTCTCTATACCTTCTCGTCACCTCTCTGACCGAAGTGGACATTATTTTCCGGGCATTGCTCTCTTCCTAGTATGAATAAACGATCAATCAATTTGGACGAGATTCGTTGACGTCATACAAGATTTTTCATAAAAAAGAAGCTAAAATGCATTCGGTAATATTTTTTTAGTTTCGTTTCGTTTCAAAATTCCTAGACATAATTTAATTTTGCTCTCTAGAACGCTTTTCGTTCCAATCATTTCTCCTTTTATATTTCCAAACTCTGAAGAAGATATTTAATTAGGTACCTCCACTAGATCGCTAAAAAAAGAGTATACCATGATGAAAAAGACGTCAAACTTGACGAAAACAAAATTTTATCGTCTAAATGTTTTTGTTATTATTAAGAGGAATATTTTGTTACATTTTTTAATCGTTCCTAACAAGTCCGAAAATTATATAGGAACTATTATTTTAATGTCATGTGGACAGATAGGTTTTTGATAACACTTGTGTAAAATTCCACAGGCTTTGATTAAAAAAATAGTTTCATAAACACTTGAATCTGGTTTTCATAAGATAAACCTAACATCAAACTGCTTTTTAGTGATTGTTGGTTGGCTGATTTTGGCGAAATCTAAATAATTGAACACAATTTCATGGCTTCAACTGAATATATTTTGAATGCAATTGTACACCTACAACTACAGATAAAATGTATCGCTAGTCGTTTTGCGTTAGAAATTCGTGGTTCACAGCATATCAAATCCTTTGGAGTCATTTAATGCTGAAATTTAATTTTTTCGGGGGGGGGGCATTAATTATTTCTTTTACGAATATGTATTTCTGGTATTTTATTTTATAGATGTAAATTTATACTGTCATAGTATTTTGACAACAGTTTTTGGGGTTCATTATTTGCCCATAGCTGTGACCCTAACAGATGCTACCACTACTCAGGGTGAACTTTTGGAACAACAACAGCAATTATGAGGTGGATCCACGGGCCTCTAAAACGAACAGATGCCTTGCTGCTGAATGTAGTTTATCAGGATAACTGCAGCGATCAGTTGGTAAAAGATCAGGTGAATATGGCGAGGTGGGTAGTACCAAATAAACGGGTTCCCAAATTCTGCCTGTGCCAGTTTTGCAGTACTCGATTTTTATGGACACATTGAAGCAGCTAGACCTATAAGCGGTATTGGAGTTTCATTGCATTTTAAGATCTCTAAATGAATAAGGTACGCAGATGACACAGTACTGATAGCAGACATGGAAAAGAAAATACAAAATCTCGTACAGAAGGTAACGACGGATAGAGAGAAGAAAGGACTAAGCGTAAACTACAATAAGACAGAATGCATGTTCATCAGTATGAGGATGAGACTGAAATGAGATTTGCAGGTTGGGAATACTAGAATCAAGCAAACGGGAAGCGTTTTGACAGAGGAGAGTAAGTGCGAGATCCGTAGGCGTATTGGTATGGCCAAGGACACATTCCAAAAGCTGGGCAGAGTACTGCGAGACTTGAGGACTTCTTTGGTAACAAAGAAAGAATACTGATCTGCTATGTGACATCTGTCTTTCTTTACGGCAGCAAATGGTGGACGATTTCCACAAAGATGAAGAAGAGACTCGAGGCGACAGAGATGTAGTTATACAGAAGTATGCCAAGGATATCATGAACCGAGCGTGTGAGCAACGATGAGGCCTTAGAGAGGTTGCAAACAAGGAGGAGGCTTATACTTTACATCAGGAAGAGGCAGCTGAGGTTTCTGTGACACATAATAAGGAAGGAAGGCTTGGAGAATATGATACTCTCGGACCGAATAGAAAAGAGAGAAACAAGGGAAAACAACGCGTGACATACCTAACGTACTTAAGCAAGTGGATGACAGAACGTTGTATGGGGGAGAAAGCATAGGGAAGGAACTTGTTGAGAGCTGCAAGGGATAGAGCGAGGTGGAGAGCCATGATCGCCTACGTCCTGAAAGGACATGGCACAAAAAATAAAGAAGGAGAGAAATTAATAACGCAACCCTAAATGAATAAAGAATTTCTTCCATAGATATTAGCTTTTTGTCGGTTTTGGGAGATACATTTTTATCAAGCCATTGCATTTTTCCCTGAACTTTATGTAACCCTTTTTTTTCATCACCTGTCCTGATATCGGTTAATTAAAATGATAAATTGGTTCCCTAAAAGGGAGATTAAATATGACGCAAATTAATAACTTGTTAACCATTACGCCATACCGAAACTCAAATAATTCGTCTTAGTTTGTGCAATTATAAAAAAGTAAACAGAAAATGAAATCGAAAATGAAATAGAAAGTTAGTTAAAGAGAGGGGGAAAAAGCATAAAAAACCATTCGACCTAATATGATGTCTGCAAAATTATCGAGAAAATTGCAATCAATACCCAAAGAGTCGATTTGAAATAACGACGCTAACTGCACCAATTATAACTGTAAAATTAATGATGCGACCAAGTCCGTAATTGGAAGAAAACTTTAATTCATTTAACTGATCGATCGAAAATCTCTTGGAAAATGTACCCGGTTATATTTCTTCAAATTTCTAAATAACATATTAAAAAACTGATAAGAAATGCCTACAAGAAATTTCTTCTATTATGCCGAGGGGATCGAAATTGTAGTGTCACGAAATTTTTTTTTAAAAATCTCCGTTTTGTTAGGGTGGCTAGCCAACATCTGTTAAAATCCGACCAGACACATTTATCTTTCTTCAGCCGCCATATTGTAAATGTTGGATTTATCTTCTGCCAAAACGGAGCTGACTTTAGTTAAACATTTTGGAAGAGAGCGAAAACATTTTCCATTAAAAAAGATGAACAAGTACACTACACTCATAGCCTCAGTCCCGATGACTTCTATCTAGCCGAATGCCTTCCGAACGGCTTATTTCGTTCAGTTTCACGCACAAGGATTGGTCCAATCCGTGGTATGGCGTTGAGGTAAGTCCGAACGATGCCGCAAACTGTTATCGTCTCCCTAGGTCGATATAGTGAAAAATCGATTATATAATGAAATGAAAAAGTTAGGACACCTATGGAATCTTTTGTCTTTTACGAATATATTCTTTGTTCTGAGATTATTTTAAGATGGAGATAATATAACTAAATGAATAAAACTGAATGAATACTTATACATTTTATTTAAGACTTCATACATAGATATGGGATAACGATATATATTATATATCAGGAACAGTATTGGGAGGAAATGTATGAGAATTGAAAACAAATTGACGCGTTTTGTCCATTAGGACTTCATGAGCCAAATTTTGTTATGTTGGCGCGAGTACACATCCTTACGAATGAAGGATTTTCCATTTTGTCATACATTTTTCCACTATAGATAGTGTTGTGAATTCCGGGGATAGAATCCTGCACAAATAAATAAACAACGCCATTAATTGCAATAGGAAAATAAGTGTATTGAACCTAAGAATACAAACTTGAAACGAAGATTAGAAGTCCAGGAATACGGGTTAGTAGAAAGTATATGTACAAGTCTCTGTAAGTTAAGTCGTAATTATCTTTCTTTCTCTCTCTCTCTCTTTCTCTCTCTCTCTCTCTCTCTGGACTCTACGTATCTCAACATTATCTCAATATATCTCAACGAATCTCCAACTCTGTCAGTATAAGTATACTTTAGACGAGTCCATCTTGTGTAAAAGGGGAGAGCCCCACAACAGATAGGCATATAATTATCATGTCAAGTAAAAGTTAGGACGCCTGATATTATTTTTACATAAAATGCTTCAAATTAGAAACAGAGCCTCAACCTCAGATGTAAATGTTTAGAAGACCGTTAGACAATACTTTGGGGGCGCCTACCTTATTTAAACTGCAGACATTAATCTGCTTCACACTTGTTGACGTGAATAGAGATATTAATTCGATATAAAATATCTATCAGTCACCTTCAGAAAGAATGTAGTAGATACTTATCAATATAGAAAGCGGTTTGTAAAGATCTCCAATCATTTAGATTGGGTTGGTTTGGGTGAGTTTGTTTAACGCCATATCAACACCTCTATGGGTTATTTAATGCCGAAATATAAATATTTTGAACAATTTTATGGCATCAATCAAAGATATTTTGAATGCAGTTGCATGCTTTCAATTACTAATATAATATATTTTAGTCATTTTATAATAAATACGTATTGTTGGTAATTTTTTATATCAAAAGGAATTACTGATATTTTTAGTATGCATTTTGATATTTTCATAGTGCTTTGTTTTTTTGACATTCATTATTTGTCCATAGTGTTGTTCATGGTGACGGTAGTCTTTGAGTATAGAATCCAGAGGTTGGCAGTGAATATTCGAAGAGAGTAGGGAAGCGTAGCTCAGGTTAGAAGTGGATATCCCGATAAAGTAGCAGAGCGTAGTTCAGTAGTTCCTCCTTCTGTTCTTTCGCCTGACAGGTTGGCACTGGATATTCGGAGAGAGTAAACAAAATGGCCGCCTTCATACACAACGGATTGAATATTTTACGGTTCCTGATTGGTTAACCTTCTATTGGGGAACTATAAAGTGAGTCAAATCATTTGGGTTGGCTCAATAGTTACATAAGGGTACACAAAAATTGTAACACATAGGTGCTACCATCCCCCGCTCACAATGTACCAACTCGGGACACCAACAATTAAGAGGTGGTTCCATGCCCTTCAAAATCTCCATTTTCACGATCAGAGGCAAGCTGCCGGATGTAGTTTATCGTCATGTGATTGTGATATCTGATATACATGTTTCCGGAAAATAATCTACAAATGCAAGATATTTCAAACGTCTTCCAACATTCGAGCATCTTCCAACATTCAAACGTCTTCCAATCTTCCAGCCGTTATATATCCTACTTATCCTCGGAATATATACCCATTTCTTAATTCCTGACAACAACCTCATTTCCCTTGAGTGACCCTTGGGAATTTTATTGGGTGAACAGCATTACAAGAGAAAAAGGATTATGATAAATTTCTTGATCGTCCCCTTTATCGTGAAGTATATCTCAGGGTTTATCATTGTGGAGCACATTGTTTTCTCTGCCGAATTTTCATTTATGTGCCTATGTTATATAGTTTTATTGAGTTCATGTTTCAAAATTTTGCTAGAATATATACAGAAATCGTGTCGTATTTTTAGTATTTTATCAACTGTTTTTTATTTTTCAAATTCTATTACATATATCACAATTTCAATTAATTTATAACATAAGGCGGTTAGTAATACTCATTATAAATTTGTGATAAAATGTAGTTTTATGGTATGCTCTATTAATGGGTAATAGATTTTAAGAATGCGACTTAATGGCTATCAGGGTCACGGTGTATCTCTATCTATAAAAGTCAGGATGTGTGTGTGTGTGTGTGTGTGTGTGTGTGTGTGTGTGTGTGTGTGTGTGTGTGTGTGTGTGTGTAACGAATGCACGGCCGCAATTTTCGACGGATTTGCACCAAAATTTTCATGCACATGCTCCAAGACCTACTTTGCATTTCCCAACTCCCATCGACAGTGGAAATAATCGATTTTTTCATGCTTCTACGACAGTTTTCATGTAGTTTGTGTCCATTTTCTACTGGCCAGAGTGAGAACCAATAGCTGGCTGCCACGAATAGGCAGGAAGATTCTATTGGCCAGCGTGAGAGCCAACAGCTGACTGATACAATGTTAACTAGCATGCTAGCATGCAAATAAATTGATAGCTGCATTCGTCACGAGTGGGAAAAATTTAAATCTGCATGGCACTTTACTCCAATTGGCTCATTCGCTTGCTTAAAATCAACGTTGATTCAGATTTCGCAGAACTGGGTTGGGTGTGAAAAAGTATTTGTTGTTAACATTCTTTTTTCATTCCCTTTTTCCAATTACGAGTCCTTTTTTAAAGCTGATCGTTTTGTGTTCATTTTGTTTAATTCTTTTTTCGTAACAGATTTAATGTTTAGGATAGAGCTTAGAAAAAATTCGCAGTGTGAGATAGGCAAGAAGTAAGGCATGTAGCAACATCAGTACGGCAAAGGGCACTCCTTTAAATGCAAGATAGGGCAAAAATATTTTAAGTCAAGTGATAGCGATTGCTGTATGAGTCGTACGATTTTTTAATCAAGCACGGGCAACGCCGGGCCATGCTGTTAGTGTAAATATAAAAGTGGTGACTGAAATGAATTACGAATGGTGACGGTCTGTTTTATGCTTGAATCAAATCATGATCTGAAGAATGCGTTGAAGTATGAAGCAGGCTGTCAGTATCCAGTGTTGATCAAAATGTTTTACTTTTCCAGGACTACACATGCGCAAGCTAGAGGTGTACTGGGAATTTTATAATATTTTTATTTTTTTTTGTGTGTTTTTTGGATTTTTTTTTATCTAGACGAATTCATTTAGAATATTTTCGTTTCTTTCCGTCACTCTGGTAAGTAGGTTTTCCACCCTGAGATATTAGAAGATCTGCCAGGTATGGTGAAATATCGTAAGAGCCAGGCTGAAAATTTAATGTAGATGAACGTGCGATAAATTCACTCTCCAGACATTTACGTCATAGCGATTTATTTTTCTCCTTGATTCCTGGCAGATCTTCTAATATCACAGTGTGAAACAGCTACTAACAAAAGTGATGGAAAGTAAAAGAAAGACTCTAAATGAATTCTGCGAGAATTCTAAAAATTCCAGCACCTCTATACCCTACATAGGTGTACACCTACCAACATGAAAAATTAAATCACATGAAGTCATGAAGGACGAAACATAACAAAAGTAAACCTTTTACATTTTGTCTTATAATTCCCAATATTGTTCTTGATATATACATACATACATACATACAAAGATGCATATATACATACAAACATACATACATATAAACATACATACATACATACAAACATACATACATATAAAATATATATACATACATACAAACATATATACATACATACAAACATGCATACATGCATACAAACATACAAACATACATACATACATACATGCAAACATACATAGAAACATACATACATATATATATATATATATATATACATACATATATATAAACATACATACAAACATACATACACAGATACATACATACAAACATATATACATACATACAATAATATATACATACAAACATGCATACATACATTCAAACATACATAGAAACATGCATACATACATACATACATACATACATACAAACATACATACATACATGCATACAAACATACATAAATACATAGATACATGCAAACATACATACAAACATATATACATACAAACATACATACATACATTCAAACATACATACATACATACAAACATGCATACATACATACATACAAACATACATACATGCATACATACAAACATACATGCATATAAACATACATACAAACATACATACATACAAACATACATACATAGATATATACATACAAACATACATACATACAAACATGCATACATACATACAAACGTACATACATACAAACATACATAAATACATACAAACATACAAACATGCAAACATACAAACATACATACATACAAACATACATACAAACATACATACATACAAACATACATACATACAAACATACATACGTACATACATGCATACATAATCCTCTCCAAAAAGTATTGAAACAGCAAGGCCAATTCTTTGTTTTTGTTTTTCATTTCTATTGAAAATCTAAAGATGAATGAAACAAGCGTTCAGAATTTTAGCCTTTATTTCCTGGTATTTAAATTGGATGTTTTAAACAGCTCATGACATAGCACCTTTTGTATCAGATCCCCCCAATTTTAGTGAACAAAGTTAAAAGAACAGATCACTTAAATTAAATATCATTTAATATTTGGTTGCGTAACTGCAGCCACTTGACACCAATAAACTGTTGCATTCTTCATTTGTGAGGCTTTTCCACACATTTAACGCAACGTCTTTCAGATCTCGTTTGTTTGTTCTTTGGCGGGAGTCCTTAACAATGTTTTTCAGATGATGAAATTCATGCTCTATTTGATTAAGGTCCGGTGATTAACTTGGACAATCTAAAATGTATCAACTTTTCTCCCCTGAAGAAGTCCTTTGTCGTGTTGGCAGAATGATATGAGTCATTGTCCTGCTATATGATAAACTTACTCCCTATTTCTTAGGAAGCATTTCTCTGTAAATTTGAAAGCAAAATGTTTCTACAGACTTACAAATTACTTCTGCCGCTACAATCATAAGTTACATCATCAATAAATATGAATACGCCTGTTCCAGTATCAGACATTCAAGCTCAACATGCTACACAGATGAGCTTTTATATTCTGGATACGAAGCGGATCCTTCCATTCTGAACACATTGGCCTATCTACAATTTTGGTAGAGATTGATCTTGAAGTTCTAGAAGAAGGATTTTTGGACTGATGAAGTCCAAAAAACTTTCTTCTGGAACTTTTGTCGATCATCTCTGAACTTCGCTACAAACTCCAATCTGGACTTCCAATTCTTACTCCTGATGAGTGGTTTGGCTTTTGTATGGTCTCTATATTTCTGCTCTAAGTCTTCGTCGAAAGTTTGATTGTAAAACCATCACACCACCACCCTTAAGGCTTTTTGTGATATCACTGACTGTTGTTTTGGGTGGTTTCCTCACAGTTCTCATAATGTTTTTGTTACTTTTTCAGTCGCTGCGCATATATTTATAGGTTTTTCCATTGAGTGAGCTCTGAAGAGCGATAACCGGCAAGTTTTTTCGTTTGTATCCTTATGTTATATTATTTGATTTACCATTTTATGGAGAGTAATATTTTTCGTAACATTACTTATCTCCCGACAGTTTTTTTCATATGTTTGATCACTTTATATTTAGAGTTGAATTTGAATTAAATGTTTTATTTCTCATACACGAGTGGCTACCCAAGGTAAGATGGCTTGGTCTACACTACCATTCACCACTCATGAATATAGGGAAATTAAAGATTCATGATTTTTCCATGGTTATTATTGCGAGCGTGAATGCAGCAGACGAAATATAATGTGGACTGTCTCGTGCACAGATGACCAATGTAATCTCAGTAAATTGAAAAGTGGCTCAACTTGAACTCGATGAGTACCCACAGGCGTGCAGGGGTTTTGCAGACTTTAGACAGATAGAAGATATGGTAGTGGAGAGCAAGGCCTGCTTTACTCCGTGCAACAAAGCTACAGTGGCAGATAAGTCTATCATTGAGAGTAGCAGCATGCTGCCAAATTCTCTCAATATTTGCACGCAGCTGATACCGATGTTCAATTCAGCATCGCTAAAAACCTTTGTATAAATGAGAAGCAGGACAAGCGTCAGCTCCTTCACTCCGATGTCTTGCTTTCCCAGGAAGAAAAGGTGATGCCGCATCTCTATGTTGTCTCTGAGTTTGTCTGTTAAGTGGCTTTCCAATTGACCTGCTTATTAGAATCTGGCCAAAATGAAGTTGTTTTGTAAGTTTGCTATGACTCATACTAGAAAGATACCCTACCCATATGAGTTAGATTTTTCATGAAGATGTCTTCAGTACCCGTCATTTTGCATTTAACCAGAACTTCATTGTTTCTAACGAGATGATTCTTGTGCCCTCGTATACACAACGTTAAGTTTTTGCACAATACAGTAAGGGTATCAGTATTACTGAATTGTGAACATCATATTTCCAGTTAACGAAGCATCACGAGCATTCCAAAATATGTGGTAAAGGAAGAACTAATACTCAATTTCTTTGTTCATCTTAACACCATTGAATACGACTGAGTCAAGATAGGTGAAAGAGGAGACGGTTTTCAAGGCATTTCCCTCAACATAGTGGGAACAACACCTGATGGATGGTTATTGATAGGCCGATAGAGAAGTTCCGTTTTTTTATGCTGAACGTTCGAGCGATACCTTGAGATCCACGAGAAAATTTGTGAACTTTCGTTTGCATATATTGAAGAGGGAGTCCTACAAATGCGGAATCGTCTGCAAAAAGTGTGAACAATCTTCTTTCTTCTTGATTTAAAGTAATATTGGGTGAATAACCCACCACTTACGTGTGTGTGTGTGTGTGTGTGTGTGTGTGTGTGTGTGTGTGTGTGTGTGTGTGTGTGTGCGTGTGTGTGTGTGTGTGTGTGTGTGTGTGCATATATACATATTCATAGGTGTGCCTTCTTTTTTTAATTATTTTGCCAAGGGCAATGTAATAAGCCACTAAGATGCAACTGTTAGACAATATGGAGGAGAAAAAAATGAAACATTATTACGAAGTTAGAACAATAAAAGAAGTAAGAAGATAAAATGTAGCGTAATACATTTAATTTAAATTTTGAAGGTCAAAGTTGACTGGTAGGTAAGGAACCGGAATAAATTTCCATTTGCGTGAAGTGCAATAGAAGAAACTTTTAACATAGAACTTCCGGTCATATCTACCCATTTCAACTACAAAATGATACGACCTTACCATCAATCAAGTACTTTGATTAAATTCATAGAGTCTGGGGAGCACATGTGATGCTCTTAGTACATTCGACGGGCATAGACAATTCATCAGAACAATTTCCAGGAAAGTATTTATAGAGAAAGGGTTATGGGAACTTGCCTATAACGACCTATTGAACTCTTCCTGAGACTATAAAGACTGCACCTCTCAAGAGAGACGTGTGAATGAGTTGAGACGCAGTCTCTGACTGTGCGCCACTCTTGTCGAACTCTCTGCTTTGGAAGAGAGGAACCCGGACGAGGCTTTGCCGCAGGGCAAAGTTTCGTCCGGGGACGTAGACAGTCCCTGATCCCGTTTATACGGGATCTAATGGGCATATTTTTGGCTGAGCCTACGGGCTCGGAGAACACGCATTAAGCCGGCGTTGTGCCACATGCGACCCACGTGGGAGGGTTGTTAAATATAGGAACGAGTCGAGAGACAGTCTCTGACTGTGTGCGACTCTTGTCGAACTCTCTGCGAAAGCAGAGAGGAACCCGGACGAGGCTTTGCCGCAGGGCAAAGTGTCGTCCGGGGAGGTAGACAGTCCCTGAACCCGTTTATACAGGTTCTAATGGGCATATTTTTGGCCGTGGCTACGGGCTCGGAGAACCCACATTAAGCCGGCCTTGTGCGACATGCGACCGACGTGGGAGGATTGTTAAATATTGGAACGAGTTGAGACGAGCCAATAGTAGTTCCACCCAAACCAGACAGACAGTCATACTAACACATACTTCTTGTATTATTATTATTATTATTATTATTATTATTATTATTATTATTCTGTGTAATATATCTTTGTTATTTCTACTCTTGTGTTCGTGTTGTTCTTTCTTGGTCCTAACCTTGGACCATAACAGTGGGAAGAGGATATTGGATCAAATGGAAGTTATGTCTCGGCAGTAAGAATGTGACTGCAGACAACATGTCTTCTCAAGAGCTATGGCATTTCAGTTTTCTTTGGATTTTATCAAATATATAGCAGGAGCACCAGACCATATGCGGTAGCAATATTCTAGACATGAAAGAATTGCCGACTTGTAAATATGTAAGATAATATTGGGCGAGAAAAAATGTCTAACAGGACATAGAGAATCAAATTAACTAGCAGCAGAACAAAGAATTGATTCAATATGATATTTTCAGTACATGTCAACATAACGTATTAGAATGAAAAGGCGAAATCGAGTCACCCTCCTTAAGGTTATGATCGGCGATGGTGATGAGACAGAAAGTGATTATTAGAGAGCAGCTTAGTTTTGGAGGCATTAAAATTAACAAGCCCACTTTTGCCCCAGTTAAGAACAGATTGGTAGTCGCTTTTTGTTATCAGCCGAAAATTTGACCTTGTCTAATAAACATACTATATATATATATATATATATATATATATATATATATATATATATATATATATATATATATATATATATGAAGAGGGATATAGATAGATGAATAATATAGATATATACATATAGATAAAATACATATATGTGTGTGAGTGTAGGGGATTTTACAAAAGAAGTTCAAAGCAACCTTTAAGTGCCTACAGTTGATCATATCGGCAGAAGCGAAATGAATACGTCTTTGCGTTATGAAAAGTTACTGTGAAATAGATGGATTCTTTCAAATCTCGCATCGCCTTTAATTATCGTTGGTGTATGTGGTGGGTTGCAAATCTTGCCGACTGTGATTTTCATCAGAGGGCGGTAATGCAAAAAATAAATAATATATGCATATATGAAAAGATTAAGGACAAATAGGAAATGTTTATCAATCTAACATAATAAAGAATACAAATGACAGATGTTAGTTTGATAAACGTTTCCTATAATTTCTTCATCTTACATTATCTATTCATATATAAACATTCATATTCAGTTTATATATATATATATGAAATGGATATGAATATGTATATATGAATGTGTATGGTAAGATGAAGAAACTAACATATTTCATTATATATATATATATATATATATATATATATATATATATATATATATATTTGAATTGGACAAAGTCCGACAATTTATTTAAATACATTTATGATATGTTTAACGTTCTTTTTATAGATACAAGTATTTAAGCAAATGCTATGTTTTATAATAAAAAGTATTACATAACATTTACCGGCCTGATTGTCCGAGAAATTTTCATAGAAAATGTTCGTTCTCCGACAGGAATCAAACCTGCATCCTATACGGAACCGTCATTTCGCAACAGAGAAGCGTCTGGTTGGCAAGGTCGATTTTACTATCTTTAAACTTAAATCTACCATGAATCTCTTCTATTCATATCTGCTCTAGCGTATCAAATGTAAACAAATGACGTCATATATTTTTGAATTGGACAAAGTCCGACAATTTATTTAAAGACATTTATGATATGTTTAACGCTCTTTTTATAGATACAAGTATTTAAGCAAATGCTCTGTTTTATAATAAACAGTATTACATAACATTTACCGGCCTGAATGTCCGAGAAATTTTCATAGAGAATTTTCGTTCTCCGACAGGAATCGAACCTGTATCCTATACGGAACCGTCATTTCGCGTGACGTGCCTTAATTTCTCGGACATTCAGGCCAGTAAATGTTATTTAATACTGTTTATTATAAAACAGGGCATTTGCTTAAATACTTGTATCTATAAAAAGAACGTTAAACATATCATAAATGTCTTTAAATATATATATATATATATATATATATATATATATATATATATATATATATATATATATATATATATATATATATATATATATATATATATATATATATATATATACATATATATATATATATATATATATATATACATATATATATATATATATATATATATATATATACATATATATATATATATATATATATATATATATACATATATATATATATATATACATATATATATATATATATATATATACATATATATATATATATATATATATATATACATACATATATATATATATACATATATATATATATATATACATATATATATATATATATATACATATATATATATATATATATATATATATATATATACATATATATATATATATACATATATATATATATATATATATATATATATATATATATATAGATAGATAGATAGATAGATAGATAGATAGATAGAGAGATAGATTAGGAGAGAGAGAAATACAAAATATCAAGATATGTTTAAAATCTGATAGAAACATCGAAGAACGTTTTACATACTATAAAAATAACTTTATATAACACTATGAACTGACTTTTTAAAAATAATCAAAAAAAAATAATGCATTTGAAAATATATCAACTGTGTGGAAAGAAATGATTTAAAATGTCGACAATCTGTCTGTCGAAGTTAAAGAAATAACGATTACAAGATGGAATGGGTGTTTAATGGCAGTGTGTTTAAAACATGGAAAAGTGGTAGATACTTAACCAAGAAGATGTAATAGAGAAAGGAAGAATGAGGAAAGGAAAGCAAAAACATCCGAGAAAAAATAATGAGAGAGAGAGAGAAAGAGAGAGAGAGAGAAAGAGAGAGAGAGTACAATGAAACCAGAAGAGAAAAAAACAAAAATAATAAGAAAAAAGATATTGCTCAAAATATATTTAATGGTTGGAAAAGGAAGAGAAAGCGATAGAGGAGGAGGGAAATGAAAGTTAAAGATAGAGTGAATCATAAAGAAGAATAGAGAAAATGGATACAAAAAGTGATTCATTTAAGGCAGGAAAGAAAGAATAAAAAAAATAACTGAGTAAAAACAAAAAGAAAAGCCAAAAATCTCTCGCGGAAGAACGCGTTTTCTTTTTGGGAAACGCATGAACAATACATACACACACACGTACGTACGCATATTTACTCACTTCTCATACTTTGTACCAGAAAGTTTCTACATTCAGTTGTTACACATATTATTATCGTTGTCACTTGCAATCCTTTGTTAATATATTTGTTATGGTCCAATATCCTCGTCGCCACTGTTATGGTCCAAGGTTAGGACCAAGGAAGAACAACACGAATACACGAGTAGGAATAACAAAGATATATTAAACAGAATAATAATACAAGAAATCGAAGGTGTTAGTATGACTGTCAGTCTGGTTTAGAGTGAACTACTATTGTCTCGACTCGATCCGTCTTGACTCGTTCCACTTCATTTTATTCTTCTCTCTTGAGAGGCGCAGTCTTTATAGTGTCAGGAAGAGTTCATTATCGTTACAGGTAAGTTCTCATAACAATATTATCATTTGTTTGTACATATATATCGGTTCTTGCTGTTTCTTTATATTACTTTTAGTTGACTCATATACCGAGCCCGCCATGTTTGTTGTGGTCATTTCAGCAGATACACTTTTATATCTCTCAACGGGTAAACCGGCCCGACCCAAATTCTTCCCAAAATACATCGCATCAACAAAATGGCGCTACGCTATTAAACAGAAAATTTTGAACATTAAACAGAAAATTTTCGAAAAATAATAATCAGGCTTTCCAATCATGAAACGATTCATATATTTGTAGATCGTTCATTGGGGAGACTTTTTGAACATATTATTTAATATCTCTGTTAAAACGTAAATGGTAAGAGGTAAATTTAAAAAAAGGTATAGACACAAATCAGAATAAATTAATTGTTTTTAGATATAATAAAATGGAATCTTTTCCCTGAGATCACACAAAATCAGAAATATATAAATATATCATTAATAATATACATCACTCAGCACGCTCAAAATATGAGTAGAAATGTTAAAATCATTCTTCTTCCAACTATTTAATTCTGTTCTACTTGTTCCCAGTATTCATAGTTCTGATGTTAATTTAAAGCAAGGTCACATATATGGTGAACTTTATTAAAATCGAACTCATTATCAAGGGTCACAGGAATTCTTTAAATAACAGAGATGTCTGCCCCAGTTTTGTTATTTTCTGATCATTTTGCTGGATTTTCATGGTTATATTAAAATGTGCTCAACCTGACACTAATCTTTTTTTATGGTGCCAATGTTTTTTGTGTTCTAGATTGACATCTTGCATCATTCAGTTGTGGGTTACACTTTGTTGAATGTTGACGCTCTTTTCCACAAATGAATTCCTCAAAAATGAATGATGAAAAAGTTTCATATTCAGCAGATTATGCTCTATGAATTTCAGAAAGGAGTAAGCTTCGGCACTGTGACAAAAACAAACATTCAGATAGTTTATTTTCACCAGTCGGAAGGTCAAAATGTGGTTTGGCAGATTTTGTCAGAGTGATTTCAACCTAAAATATTAAGAACAGTACGGGCGAACTTCTGACGTTGAAGAAGACGCTCTGTTTGACATCAAAGAAAATAAGCAAAATATTTCGATGGAAGAGATTGCTAAGAAATTGAAATCTTTTTTATCTCTACTGCTTTTCGCCATTTGAATAGACTTGAGTTTGTTTCCAAACTCGACAAATGTGTGTCACATTCTCTAAGGTAACAGAACAAAGCTCGATCGTGCTTCTACGGCGATTTATTTGTTTTTCTTTTTGTCACAGAATGGTTAGGATTCTAAGACAAAACGAAAAATGGATCATTTATAATAAAGTACAAAGCAAACGGAACTGGAAGACAAGCTTGCAAATGTCGAGAACTAATGACTAATATGGACTTATATTCGATGGAAATGTTGCTGTTCATTTTGAATCTCTTCCAGTCAGCGGAATAATAACTGCAAAGAAGTATTGTGATCAACTTACCAATCTCATTGCACCTTTTCAGTAAAACAGCCGATTTTGGCAAATCGAGAAGGTACCATTTCAACAACGACATCGCAGGACTGTTGTTGCAAAACAAACCTTACAGTAGCTTAAAGAGTTGAAATGGGAAACCCTCCAGCGCCCACCTAATTCTCCTGACTTGCCTCCGACGGATTTGCATTTCTTCTGATTGCTGCATAACAATTTCAATAATAAATATTTGCCCTTTCCTCCCTGAAAGAAACGCGAAAATAATCAACCTTGAAGAATGATGCGACACAGTTGTTAAAACCAATAGAGTCCTTGTACTTGACTAATAAATGTGTTTTGTGAGTATGCAAAATTTATTTTCTAATTTTCTAATCGGCCTCGGAGATTTTCAATGATCTTATATTTACTATTCTTAGCTTCTTTTGTTTATGGTATTCGAATAATTACGTTCGGTACATTTCTCTTGAAATGCAAGGCCCCACTCTCGGTCAAGGGGGCTACTGAATGATGTCAGTGAAACAAGATAATGTTTGAGGTGAGACTTAAAGAGGTTATGATTGTAGTGGTCAAGAAACCATCCTTTCGGGAGTCTGTTACAGAAAGTGGCCTAGTTTGGAAAGTAGCTTCCCGTATGGAACTTCTTACCAAGGGAATGCGAAGAAAATGAAAGTTATTCAACCCGAGTTACGTAGTATGATAGGTCTTGGCTACTAAGGTATAGACTAGTGGAAATAAAGGATATTGTACAACTATGGAGATTAGATATTACATATCGGTTACGTATTTTTCGTTGTTTCTTGGTACATTTGCGTATTTCTTAATACGTTGCTTAGTTTCTGAAAGGCATATTTCCCTCTCCTTCTGTGCATTCTGATTGATGTGTGGCATTGTCCATCATCCATTTGATACTAATCAGATTTTAACTGTCACTTAGTGAGTATCGACCTTTCTACGAGACAGTCAAGGATAATAACTCCCGGAACATTACGCCACACAGGGCGCTGGATTATATTTCGATTTGTTACAAGTCTAAATTTCTGGGATGAGGAATTGTTATTTACACTTTTTACATTCAGACTATTGTCCTCATCTTTGTTGTTTATATCACAACGTTACTATTTTTGAGCCCTCGGAACGCCACCTGGCGTATATCGATCTGTGTAATCTACAGGCAATTCCGAACTGAACGATTTATTTAATCTATAGCTTAGATTGTTCTCATTCCACTGCTCTAGAGAGATCTCGTCTACTTCTTGTTCTTAGTATGACTCAGATATTGTTCTCCCGTTTCTGTTGCCCGACCCAGGGATTAACTTCATAGATACCGACGTTTTAATCCACTATGCTGTTGCTCTGTATTGGCAGAATAGTATAACGCCCGAAACATTGTAATAACAACAAACGTGTGGACAATAGCCTGAATGGAAATTCTTTAATGAAGTCATCAAATATTGTTCACTTCATGAGGGTTGAAATCACTACTCACTTGTAATTGATCTACGGGACAAACTTGGTAACTATTAAATCATCTAAAGGCGTATCTATGCCATAAACTTTGATGCGTGAGACATATTAAATGCTTATGAACATATAATAACTAAACTATCGAGGTGAAAGTTGTTCCTTTTACACTAATGCACATGGAAAAGTAAAGAATAAGTCTCTTTTACCCGTCTCTGAATAAGGTAATCGTAATATTTTCCGTTTCTTTAAAAGGAAACATTCGGCACTCATTGTTCAAGCATCTCGTATCACCTTGCGTTGAAATTCAAAGAATCATTCTATTAAAACAATTGTTGGGAAAAAGGATTTCTCAGTTGCACTGACTGTTATAACTCTTTCCTGTACTGATAGGAAATTCTTTCGTAACGTTTTGCTTGAATTAATTCTCGTTTCGCATTAAATGTGTTATCTATCTGGATTGTTGCTATTTTTGAAAGTTTCTGTTCTTTTGTATAACATTCTGTGATTATGTAGCACCCCTCCACAAGGTTGAAGGAGAATGGTTCTCCTACAGGCTTTATTCATTTGAAGACATTTTTAATCAGTAATCTAAGAAAGCCATTGTATATAGCTGACTGTATAGATATTTCTGAACGAGTTTGAGGTCATGCCACACATCCACATAAAAGTCTCAATCTGACGAGGTTATTTATGATCACAGTCCAATTTGCATTAACGGAGTAGGGTGGACTCTCTAGCTGCCTATTAGAAGCAAATCTATAAATTCAAACTGTGGAGAAGGTAACGGGAAACCACTCAACTATTTTCCTAAAATCAATGGCAATATGGAGATAAAAAAAGTGAAGTATATTGTGGAGGGTCATGAGAAACTTAGCATTCGTTTAGATCAGGGAGAGTTAAAATAAGCAAGTATAATGATTTTTATTTATTTCATCTTCGTGTTAAGATTTTTACTTTTAAATTATTTAAGAAAGGGAAATGTTTCTTACACGTAACATTAATTTCATTTCCTTGGTTATTATTGAGGATACATTAGCAAATTTACTTAAATATTGCTGTCATTTTTATCTTTCTACATATATAATATTTCATATAATTCCACAGCAAGCAAGGAAGTAAAGCCACTAAGATACAAGGGGTTACTGAGTGTGAAAGAATATAAAAAGTAAAAATAATATTAAGGGGTGTGAACAATAAAATAAGAGGAATCAAGAAGATAACGATCGACATTACATATAAATCCTTGAAGAAAAAAGTTGGTTGGAAAGTAAGAAACATGAAGTGAGTTCCCCAAGCAAGACGTGCGGGAAATGAAACGTTTGGCATAGAAATCACTGTTACATCAAGCCAATTCAACTGTAATATGACGAGATATTGCCGCCAAACTAGTATCGTGATTAAATTTATAAAACGTAGATATCACAGAAGAAAGATTATTGGAACAGTATTTATACATTAAGGCGATGGGAAAATGAATGAAGCCGAGAAGCCAGGTGAAGATCAATAACATTGCGGATTCTTGTTTGGATTATATCAAGAATAGCAGAAGCATCCGGCATTATGCGGCAGCAATATTCAAAATCATGGACGACTTATAAATGTTTAAGATAGATTCTGGAGATAAAAATTGTCTAGCGTGACAGAGTGAATCAACATTCCTGGAAGTAGCAACTTTTTCAATATGATCTTTCCACTTCATTATATTTTAATATTGTTAGGGTTCTTCTTCCTGTCGTGTATTTTAAGGATCAGACTCTCCACAGATCCATGCCCTCCCATATCTCTAAGCAACATTTGATAATTTCCCAACCCACTTTGATCCCGATCTGCCACCCATTCACCAAAACTGGTTTCTTAGTTTGCTATTTCCTTTTGCTCTTTCATCATTCAGAATGTCTTGTGAGATTTACATTTTCAAAAGTCACTTTTCCTTATAATGTCCGGCAAAATCTACGTCTGTTTTTCTTTTATAAACTTTTACTTAAAACTTTATTAAAACAGTGGTTCTTACTGGCATTTTGGCCCCTAATACTTTCAGCATCAGTGTGTAAAATCACATTTCTGTTTCCATCATCACTACCATGGTAGAGGGTATATATTCGTATATATATATATATATATATATATATATATATATATATATATATATATATATATATATATATATATAGCAATATATATACAGCAATATACACGCTTACACATATACTCACTCACTCCCTAAGAACCAAATAACACACACACACATTTAACAGAGACACATTCTCTCTCCAATAAAACTGTCAAACTGACCAAGGGAATTCAAAACAGCATGAATCCATCCAGCTCTTATCTCAAATAACAACTTAAAACAGACTGTTTGGCCAATACAATAAATGTTTAAAAAAATTCATGTTAAAAAGATAAAAAAAAACAAATAAAAAACCAAATGAAAACTACTGACAAAACTTCATTTTCTCCATGAAGTAATTAATTTCTGTAGTTCACTGCAACCAGCAAGTAGAAATATTTTTCTCCTGATGATGGCTATGGTGGCCGAAACTAGTCGAGGAATCTAAATGAAATAATAATAAAAAAAAAATGAAAGAATATTAATCTACAACCCAGTGTGTCTGAAGATTTCAATTTTTTTATTAATTTTTATTGTTCAATATATATATATATAACAAAACTTTACTTACAACCAACACCAGATTAAATTGTATCGGTTAAAATCTTGTTAGCCAAAAATTAGTTAGCGTCACTACATTAAAATTCTCATAAAATTGTTCGTTTCTATGTATTCCGAGCATGTATATCTTCGTTGGTATTTGATTGGACGAATGTCAGTTATATTCAATGCAAAATAGATTCATGTCCTTCCTTATAAAAATGTCGTCTGGCAGGAAATTCTTTCGTGAATATCAAATATTAATGTCTAACGTTTAGAACACATTTGGCATCGAAAGTCAAATACATTAAAACATGTGTGTGTATATACATAGACGACTACATTATATTTTAGGAAAAAAAAGTTTTTTAAATTCCTAGATGGAATATTTCAA
>OZ038486.1:98992232-99032232 GCA_964036315.1 Acanthosepion esculentum
TAGAAGTCCTTATACCGAAAAATTCACCTTATTTATTGAATGACCCTCTTATATATATGATTATGGTAACTCATCGAGTTTAGAAGAATCCTCAGCAGAATTCGGAAAGTACTTAACATCGGTTTCCTCCTATTTTAGGACTAATCAGCAGTGGGCAAGCATTACCGAGATTCGAACCCAAACTGTTTCTATACAATGCAAGCGTCCTACCAACTATACTAACGAGTCTCGGTGACGAAAGAGAAGCTTAATAGATTCGATATATCGCCGCTACTCACAAATTCCGTGGGGATATTCATCAAGTATTCATAACCTAACATATGTGTGTGTGTGTGAGTGTGTGTGTGAGTGTGAGTGTGTATGTGTGAGTGTGTGTGTGAGTGTGTTCGTGAGTGTGTGAGTGTGTGTGTGAGTGTGTGTGTGTGTGCGAGAGTGTGTGTGTGTGTGTGTGAGAGAGAGAGAGTGTGTGAGTGTGTGTGAGTGTGAGTGTGAGTGTGAGTGTGTGTGAGTATGTGTGTGTGTAAGAGAGAGAGAGAGAGAGAGAGAGAGAGAGAGAGTGTGTGTGTGTGTGTGTGTGTGTGTGTGTGTGTGTGTGTGTGTGTGTGTGTGAGAGAGAGAGAGAGAGAAGTTTTCGGATTTCTGAATAAGATAATATTTATAATTTTGTGTCTACTGAATTTGTCCATCTTCCTCTCCGGACTGCTGATGGTGCTTCACCAAAACCGCATCTGTTGATGTATAAATTTACAAATTTTTATAGTGGCTGTTTCCAGTCCGTTGAAAGCTAAGATAAATCTTTTATAAACAATAATTGTCATCAGATTCTTGTCGTCTGTGATATTACCATGATAATTAAATTTCTAGTTTCCTTGATTTTTACGTGATTGGAGTCCCACATTGTAATCTCTTATTTGCTGACACTCATTCAATTAATAGTCGATCGATAAACTTTCCTACTCATAATCTAATAATGTTAAGCTATTCGACACCAATAATATAACCAAGTAGGTCTTATTGTTAAGTTGAGATCAACTTGCTTTATACTTTAAGTAAATTAACAGGGGAGACTATCTTTCCTTTACTTCTTTTTCGGCTACATATATTCACGGATCTGCGTTGTGGCATCATAGATATCGACTCGGAATGAGAAATTGAGGAGCCGTGTTCGAATTTCAGTCGAGTTCGTTATAATCAATCACGCAAAAATAGCCATGGTAAAATTAAAAATCGATGAAAATATTGGTTGAACTGTCAACCAGTCTACCGCTGAAAGAAATAGCAACATACAGTGAGAAAATGACCTTCTGTCTAGTCAATCATGTATCAAAAGACACATGGTCGCGCATGCGCGTATCACGTATGGCACTGTTATTCACGGAACTGGTCCTCTATCCGAATTCTGACTGAACTTTGTCAAAAATAATTTGCGGATTAGCTGAAAATATTTCTGTTTGGCACTCTTATATCACCGATATGTTCTTACTAATTGACAGACTCTTGAAGACGGCCGCAGAGCGCAAAAGCCAAAGTGTTGTTAAAGCAAATTTAAGGATATTGTTCCGAATATAAATAACTTATTGTTCATAATATTATACCGAAAGGAATATTTGATATCATAATTTTATTATTTTAAACAAAGGTTTCCAGGTCTCCATTTCTTAAAGTAAAGATAAAATCCACATTTGAAAATTCTACGTTTGAATAAACAAAAATGCTGGGAATATTTGCAGAATTATAATAAATTGTGATGAAAGTTAGAATTCAAGAAAATTGATTGGGATGAAAAGAATACGTTTATATTTTACCTGTCGTTTGATCGTCATACTTTTATTTTGACACAACCTTCTCAGCAGAATACACTTTTTAGTGTAAATTAATTGGTAGGAAGACAGATCACAATAGAAGCTTCTACACGGAGGAAAACAGACTCTGAACAAGTTTTTACTGACTATATTGAGCCTATATTCAAAATCAAATTACTTCTTCAAATGATCACATTATTTTTGTTCAAAATCTATTAATATTCCTGATTCATAAGAATTTCAATATGAAAATTTTGTAACACATTTTATTCGATTCATTATTTATCGCATTGTTTATCTACTCCCCTCTTTTCTTTAATATTTTCTTGTGGTGCGAAATATTTTGAAGCCCTCTTTCCTGATAATTTGTAACAGAAATTCCAAATATCGTTTTCTTATTGTAAGTATAAGTTTAATTTTAGCGCTTATTTTAGCAGGAGAAGAAATGACGAAGCCAACATTTGTCCTTTCACAATTCAAAATTGGCTCTAAATTACAAATGATTTGAATACATCATGAGATATCTAGAAGAAATAACAGCTTAATTAATAAATCGATTGTTTGACATTAAACAAAGACAAATACAATGTAATGAATGACTTTACTCTAAGAGGCTTTAAGGTATAACATCATGAAATAAAAAAATAAGTTTTAATTCGTTTAATGTTGAGAATTCATCTCTTATTTATTCATTGAAAATCTCATTTAAATTTGGACGAGTTCCGATTACGAGCATTTCTGAATGCGAATAATTTTAACAGAGTAAACAAAGATGTTGAAATGCAATCTCAAGATATAACATTAATATTCTGTACCGCAAAGCTAAGAACTGAGACAAGTTTTAAGCAAAAGAAAAAAAGAAATAATATGTAATGACAAAAGTACGCAGGTCCAGGCTTTACGGAAGGTTTATTCAACTGAGAATACGGGGTTCGTTTATAGTGTTCTTTTATAGTCCAAGTGTGGAGCCATGGATAGTGGCTCGGATTGAGGAATCAGAGAGCCGAGTTCTAGTCGATTACCTTCACTTACGGGCTAATAGCCTTAGGAAAGGTATGATTCCTCTTCTTCCCCCAACCAACTATGGGTAAATAGCAGAACAGTCCGGGTTCTGTAGACTTGGATGGCAACTGATCTACCGAAGAAAGAAATGGCAACCTACTGCGGGGAAAAAATCTGCCTCGTCAGTCATGTATCAAAAGATGCATAATCACCTAAGCGGGTATCACGCATGACACATAACTGACTGAAATATAAATAGCTCTCTCAAAGAGGAGAGTAACAAAACAAAGGGAGACCACTCTTGATTATTCATAACATAATATAATATAGATTCGATTATTTTGAGCATAACAAACGATAAATTTCGGATTTATTGAACTATTAATAAAAGAAAAACAGTGTTTTGTGATGATTCAGTGATTCAAGAAATGATAAATATTGTATAGCTGTTCGGTTCTGGATTCATTACTCACGCATAGGGCTGCATAATACCTTTTGGTCTCTGTCGAGATTGGACAGGGAAATCACAACAACACCGGCCAAGCTATACTGCAATACACCATTTTTCGGTGTGATTGATTTCCCCTCCGATCTGATAGAGGATAGCAGGAGAAGTCAGGTAATTTATGCAGCGGTTGAAAGGACGGCCATTCTGGCAGCATCTCCAGTGTCAAAACGTAAACTGTATCGGTCAAAATTATGTTAAGGCTGAAGAAATATAACCAAGATAATTGCAAAATTAGTCAAAGTAAAATTTAAATCAACTCTAAGCTAATATAAACATGAGGTTGTTTTCATCTGGTTAGAGAATTGCCTTCAGTCGTATATCTATGTTAGTCGGTTATTGCAAGTAAATACGGTGATTCTGGTTACAATAGATTGATAGATATGATTTTCAGGCTTATCAACCTTTTGCCGGTTATTTAAACCCAACAAATATTTTTAGATCCTAAAAATATTTTGAGAGATAATAATGACTTACGGATAAAAGTCCAACAATTAACCCATAGCTAGTGGGGAGAATTGGTGGATTCATGCCTTTCATAAGATATATATATTCCTAAGTGAATATAACGAACACAACAGGAATTCTAACTCGGCTCTATGATTGCCAATTCCGAGCAGTTATCCGTTAAACCAACCGATACATTGAAGCTTACAGCACCTGGCATTCTCAAACGGTCACCCATTTAGGTACATTCCATGCTCGAAGTTGCTTAACTTCAGTGGTCGTACGAGCGCCGGGGTTTCAACGTAATATGGCCGTAAACAATACCACCCGCAAAACGCAACTTACAGCACCTGCTATTCCCAGGCAGTCACGCATCCAGTTACTGATCTGGTTAGACGTTGCTTAACTTCGATGTTCGTACGAGAACTGGTGTCTCAACGCGATATGACTTTAAGACCTGAGTGAAATAGAAAAATAACAATTATGATGTCATTTCATTTATTGGTTAGTGAATTTCAGCCTTTCTTTGGTTTGATAGTAATCATATTTCAACCAGTAATAATTTAAGAGATAGAATTACGAATCTTGAATTAATTGAGGCATCTCTTATCTAAAATTAATTCAACAGAGTTCATATTCTATGTCGGTGCTTCAGAAAGTGTTCTATTAGTTATATGATTAATTCAAAAGAATTATTACTTCCAGAATATTAAGGAAACCTTCATGAATCTAAAACAATTCCATTGGGAAATGAATTATATTTCGGCATTACTAATAAAAACACACACCTAAATCTTTCAGACACAACATTATATTCTATTCAACTAGGGAATTCAATTATTTCAGTCAGTGTGTGTGTGCCGGTTCTCACCCAAACGCTGATCTTATATTGTAATGTGCGATGTAACAGATTAGTTTTCCACCGTGGTGGTTGCTTATATATCTACCTCTGTCTTTCATGAGTGCTTATATCTACAGGGTACGATGGATAAATTGTCGTCTAAATAACGCAAAAATGAAGATAAGACTGACATCTCATTTTAACAGATATTCTTACCAGAATTACACAAACATATCTTGAACTACTAAAGAGTATATTTATTCAATAAGATCGCCATTGCATTCAAACACGGTCTCCAGACGAGTTCGGAATCTCCTGCAACTCTTATGGACGGTTTCCTTGTTTAAGTTGGTGAATGCTGCCATAATCTTTGCCTTCATCTTTGGTGTTACAAAGAGTTTTGTTGATCTCTTACTTAACACATAATAATCAAGGGGTTGCAGTTTGGGAATTTAGCTGGCCAGAGTTAAGGGGTGATGTGGTCGCAAAAATTGTCTGAGAGCCATGACTGTGCTTTCATGCTAGTTGGCATGGCTCAGAGTCATATTGGCAGATAGAGGATCTTCCAGCAGCTACCCTTTTGACACGAGGCAGCATTAGCTCCTCAAGGAACTTGATGTAGTCCTCCGTGTTGTGTCTGAAGCCACCACCAACAATCAGAATGATCAGAGTGAGGTTTCCAAGTAGCCGTACCTACGGAATTACGATTAGCTTCATTCAACCTTTCCGAATCCTCTTCACTTTCCTCACACTGAGACCCAGGCATTCTGAAATCACGTATAGGAGCTTTCGACGCAAATGCCAAGCAGTACAGTATAGCGTTTCCAAATTTCTGGCGGAGTGAATCTCGTCCTAGAGCTCGTTTCTTCTAACAGACAGTGCCCAAGTGAACATAATATACTGTGTAGACGACAAAATAAAAAAAAACAACAAGCTTGTGCGAAATTAAAATATGAAGTGGCAAAAATTTACAATCAAACAATGTATAATTCTCTTATAACTCGATATTTCTCATATCTGTATCTTTTATAAATCTATATCTCTCGTATCTATATCTCTCTTTTGCATCTATATATCTCTTATGATTCTACATCTATCTTATGACTCTATATAACTCGAACCTGTAACTCTCCTATGAATCTCTATCACTCTTATGATTCTACATCTATTTTATGACTCTATATCACTCGAACCTGTAACACTCTTATGAATCTCTATCACTCTTATGACTCTAAAACACTCGAAACTGTATCTTTCCTATCTTCGTGTCTGTATCGCTCTTATGATTCTATATCTCACATATGACTCCATATCACTCGAACCTGTATCTCACTTATGATTCTAAATCTCTCTTATGAGACAAGATCACTCAAAACTCTATATCACTTGAACCAGTATCACACATAAGACTCTATATCTCTCTTATGACTGTATATCTCTCGAACCAGTTTCTCTCATACCATTCGTGTCTGTATCACTCTTATGGTTCTATATTTCTCGAACCTGTATCTCACTTATGATTCTATATCTCTCTTATCAGTATCTCTCATATCTTTCGTGTCGGCATCACTCATATGATTCTATATCACTCGTATCTGTATCTCTCATAACTTTCGTGTCTGTAAATCTCTTATGATTCTATATCTTTCGAACCAGTATCATTCATAACTTTCGTGTCTGTATCTCTCATATGATTCTATATCTCTCGTATCTGTGTGTCTCTTATGATTTTATATCTCTCGAACCTGAATAACTCATAAATCTCGTGTCTGTATCTTTCATGTTTCTATATCTCTCGTATCTGTATCACTCATATATTTCCTGTCTGCAGCTTTCTTATGATTCTAAATCTCACCAACCTGTATCTCTCATATCTTTCTTGAATCTATCTCTCTTATGATTCTATATCAGCGAAACTTTTTCCCTCATGATTTTCGTGCTTGTATCTCTCTTGTGAATCAATATCACTCGAAAATGTTTCTATCAGATCTTCCGTATCTATATCTCTCTCGTAATTCTATATATCTCGTATCTGTATCTCACTTATGACTCTATATCTCTCTTATGATTCTGTAACGCACGAACCTGTATCTCTCATAACTTTCGTGTCTGTATCTCTCTTATGATTATATAACTCTCGAATCTGTATCTCTCATATAATTATGTCTGTATTTCTATTATGAGTCTATATCTCTCGTATCTATTTCTCAGATAACTTTCATGTCTGTATCTCTCTTATGAATCTATATCTCTCGTAACTGTGTCTCGCTTACGAAACGGCATCACGCTTATGACATTATCACTCGGATCTTTATCTCTCATATCTTTCCTGTCCGTATCTCTCTTATGATTCTATATCTTGCGAAACTATATCTCTCACAACTCTCTCGTTTGAATCTCTCTAATGATTCTATATCTCTCATATCTGCATCTCTCTTCTTATTCTATATCTCTGGAACCTGTATCTCATATTTTTCGTGACTGTATCTCATTTATTCTTCTATATCTCTCGAATCTGTATCTCTCCTAACTTTCGTGTCTCTATCTTTCGTATGATTATATATCTCCCGAACCTATATCTCACTTAGGATTCTATATATCTCTTATCAGTATCTCTCATATCTTTCGTGTCTGCATCACTCATATGATTCTATATCACTCGAACCTGTATCTCTCATAAATTTCCTGTCTGTATTTCTCTTGTGTTTATATATTTCTCGTATTTCTCGTTTCTCCCTTATTTCGCTATATCCCTCTTATGACTCTATAAGTCTCGAACCTTTATCTCTCATAAAATTCGTGTCCGCATCTCTCTTATGATTCTATAACTCTCTCTTATGTGTATCTCTCATAGCTTCCTTGTCTGTATGTCTCTTATAATTCTGTATCTCTCGAACTTGTATCTCTCATAACATTCGTGTGTGTATATAAATCTTAAGATTCATTACCTTTGTATCTGTATCTCTTACGACACTATATCTCTCGAACCTGGATCTCTCATATCTTTCGTGTCTGTATCTCTCTCATCATTCTATATCTCTCGTATCTGTACCTCTCATATCTTTGGTGTCTGTATCCCACTTATGATTCTGTATCTCTCTTATGTCTCTATAACTCAAGAACATCTCTGTCATATCTTTCGTGTCTGTATGTCTCTTATGATACTATAACTCTCGAAACTTTATCTGTCATAAATATCGTGTCTGAATCTCTCTTATGATAATGTATCGCTCGTATCTGTATCTCTCTTATAACTCTATATATCTCGAAAGTGAATCTCTCATATCTTTCGTGCCTGCATCTCTCTTATGGGTCTATATCTCTCGTATCCATATCTGTCATAACTTTCTCTCTTATGATTCTGTATCTCTCGAACCTGTATCTCCGAAATCTTTCGTGTCTGTATCTCTCTTATGACTATATATCTCGAAACTATATCTCATATCTTTGGTGTCTGTGAATCTCTTATGAATCTCTATATCTCGTATCTGTGTCTCGCTTACGAATCAACATCACTCTTATGACACTATCACTCAGATCTTTATCTCTCATATCTTTCGTGTCTGTATCTCTTTTAGGATTCTATATCTCGCGGACCTATATCTCTCATAACTCTCGTGTTTGAATCTCTCTAATGATTCTATATCTCTCGTGTCTCTCTATCTCGCATATCTTTTGTGTCTGTATCTCTCTTATGATTCTATATCTCTCGTATCTCTATCTCTCTTATGACTCTATATATCTCTTATGACACTATATATTTCGAATAGGTATCTCTCAGAACTTTGCCTGTATCAATTTTATGATTCTATATCTCTCGATTCTGTATCACTCATAGATTTCGTGTCCCTATCTCTCTTATGATTCTATAACTCTCGAATGTATATCTCTCATAACTTTCGTGCCTGTATCAATTTTATGATTCTATATCTCTCGATTCTGTATCTCTCATAGATTTCGTGCCCCTATCTCTCTTATGATTCTATAACTCTCGAATGTATATCTCTCATAACTTTCGTGTCTGTATCTCTCATATGATTCATATCTATCGTGTCTGTATATTCCTTCTGATTCTATAACTCTCGAATCTGTATCTCTCTTATCTCTCGTATCTGTATCTCCCTTATGACTCTATATATATGTCATTCATGACACTATATCACTCGAACATGTATCTCTCTTAAATCTCGTGTTTGTATCTTTCTTGTGACTCTATATCTCTCGAACCTCTGTCTCTCATATCTTTCGTGTCTGTATCTCTCTTATGATTCTATATCTCTTGTATCTGTATCTGTCATAGCTTTCGTTTCTGTATATCTCTTATGATTCTATATCTCTCGTACCTGTATCTCTGATATATTTCGTGTCTGTATCTCTCTTACGATTCTATATCTCTCTTATCTGTGTCTCTCATATCTTTCGTGTCTGTCTCGCTCTCTTATGATTCTATATCTCTCGAACCTTTATCTCTCATATCTTTAGTGTATGTATGTCTCTTATGAGTCTATATCTCTCGTATCTGTATCTCTCTTATAAAACTATATCTCTCGAGCCTGTATCTCTCATATTTTTCGTGTCTATATATCTCTCATTAGTCTATATCTCTCCAACCTGTATATCTCATATCTTTCGATTCTCTGTGCCTCTTCTGATTCTAAATCTCTCGTAATTGTATCGCTCAAAACTTTCGTGTCTTTATCTCTCTTATGATACTATATCTCTTTTATCTGTATCTGTCATATCTTTCGTGTCTGTATCTCTCTTATGATTCTATATCTCTCGAACCTATGTCACTCATAAAGTTCGTGTCTATATCTCTTTTATGATTCTATATCTCTCGTCTTTGTATCTATCATCACTATCGTGTCTGTATCTTTCTTATGATTTTATATGTCTCGAACCTCTATCTCTCATAACTTTCGTGTCTGTATCGCTCTTATAATTCTATATCTCTCGTATCTGTATCACTCTAACGATTCTATATCTCTCAAACCTGTATCTCCCATATCTTTCGTGTCTGTATCTCTTACAATTCTATATCTCTCATATCTGTAACACTCATAATTTTCGTGTCTGTATCTCTGTTATGATTCTATATCTCTCGTGTCTGTATCTCTCATATATTTTGTGTCTGTATCTCTCTTATGATTCTATATCTCTCGTAGTTGTATATCTATATCTTTCTTGTCTGTATCTCTCTTATGATTCTATATATCTCTGATCTGTAACTCTCTTATGATTTTATATCTCTTGTAGTTGTATATCTCATATCTTTTGTGTCTGTATCTCTCTTATGATTCTATCTCTCTCGTAGTTGTATATGTCATATCTTTCGTGTCTGTATCTCTCTTATGATTCTATATCTCTTGTATCACTATCTCTCTTATAACTCTATATCTCTCGAACCTGTATCTCTCATATATTTCGTGTCTGTATCTCTCTGATGCTTCTATTTCTCTCGTATTTGTATCTCTCATATATTTCTTGTCTGTATCTCTCTTATGATTCTATATCTTTCGTACCTGCATCTCCCTTAAGACTCTATATCTTTCGTACCTGTATCTCCCTTATGACTCTATATCACTCTTATCATTCATACGTTTCTTAACCGCGTGTATTTACACGTTTCGTTTGAAAATTCGCCGGTAATGCTAATGGCGTGCTTAGTCATTTCCTTACAAATAGACATTCGGCATTTATTGACCAAAAATATATTTTAACAGCCGATTGAAATTTATAAAATCTACTTTCAAACAGTTTTTCACAAAAATAGATTCCTCATGTTCGCAATTTCACTAAAAAACTAAGGTCATTAATGCTGATGTGGTTGCTACATCAGGGCCTGAGGCCACACGTTTATTAGCAGTGCAAAAGTGGTCGGCTGAAGTAAATACGAGAAGTTTATAATTTTGATGACGACCCTGCGTCTGAACCTCCTTTGACTGCCTCCACCGAGGAAAACATTAATCATCATCACCGCATATTGATGGATGACATTCGATTGACTATAAATCACATAGTTAATGTTATTAACATATACCGTAAGGGAGTTGAGAATAGTCCGAACAATGATTTTGGCAGGATAAAGGTTTCTGCTTGGTGGGTTCTATGTCTTCTGATATATGAAAGACGCACAGGATGATCTCATCATGGTCAAATCGGATTTGAGGCAAGTCCAGTTGGTTTCCTTAACCGTTATCTGACCCAGGATGAGGCTTGGTTTCATTACTTTAAGCCAGAGACAACGAGCGCGTTCAGGCTGTAGAAACACTCATCATCATGTGCTCCAACGAAGGTTATGCTTGTAAAATCTACAGGGAAGTTGATGGTTTCAGTTTTGTAGGCATACAAAAGTTATTACATTTATTGGCTATCTTAAAAATGCAACACCATCAATGGGGAGAACTGTGTGAACTTCCTGAAGCAGTTACAACGGGCTTTTCAAAGTCCTACGCCAAGGAAAACTTATGAAAGTGGTCATGTTTCATCAGGACAATTCTCCTGCATATTATTCCTTGGTTTCAATAGCTACTCTACGTGACTATGGCTTTGAAATGTTTGATCAATCTCACTATTCTCTTGATTTGACTATTATCTGTTCCCCAACATGAAAAGACACTTGGCTGGGAACAGGTATTGTAGTGATGATGACATCGTATCTGCTTGATGAACAATTGTTCTTAACAGTCGGTTTAGCTAGAAAGAAACAATGCAGTTATTAATAAACAACTGTAGAAATTTATGAATGAAAGATTTCACAGTTCTATCATCACACATTCATAGTCTGCCTATCTATTTTTCAGTCAACCAGCTGTTATGGGACCTTACCTATAACGACAGAGTGAACTCTTCTGACACTATCAATACTGCGCCTCTCAGCAGAGAGGGACGAGACGGAATCGAGTCGAGCCAATAGTAGTTCATTCCAAACCAGACTAACAGTCATACTAACACCTTCCTTATCTTGTATTATTATTCTGTGTAATATATCTTTGTTATTTCTACTGTTGTGTTCGTGTTGTTCTTCCTTGGTCCTAACCTTGGATCATAACAGTGGAGTGAATTACTAATGGTTCGACTCGATTCCGTCTCCCATGTGGGTCGAATGTGGCACAAGGCCGGTTTAATGTGGGCTCCCCGAGCCCGTAGGCTCGGCCAAAAATACGCCCATTTAGAACCTGTATAAACGGGTTTAGGGACTGTCTACCTCCCCGGACGAAACCCTGCCCCTCGGCAAAGCCTCGTCCGAGTTCCTCTCTGCCAAAGCAGAGAGTTCGATAGAAGACGCAAACAGTCAGAGACTGCTCATGACTCGATTCCGTCTCGATATTTAACAACCCTCCCGCGTGGGTCGAATGTGGCACAAGGCCGGTGTTTAATGTGGGCTTACCGAGCACGTAGGCTCGGCCAAAAATATGCCCATTTAGAACCCGTATAAACGGGTTCAGGGACTGTCTACCTCCCCGGACGAAACTTTGCCCTTCGGCAAAGCCTCGTCCGGGTTCCTCTCTGCCAAAGCAGAGAGTTCGACAGAAGACGCAAACAGTCAGAGACTGCTCATGACTCGATTCGTCTCGTCCCTCTCCATTGAGAGGCGTAGTATTCATAGTGTCAGGAAGAGTTCATTCTGTCGTTATAGGTAAGGTCCCATAACACCATCGTATGTTCTTCTAAAACCCGGATTCTTGGAGTGTAACTAAGAAATCTGTGGAGATACTGATCTCATTCGTAACTACATATTACATCTAAATGCTCAGTGTCAAATGAACCGATCGCATTTCAGTCTTATTACATAATCATTGATTAGTAACGTATATGACAGACAACTATGAGTCTTAGGAAACTGGTTAAGAGCAACCAATCACTCTAATTTACGATCCGCCTTTTAATAGGCAGAGCGTTTCCAAAACAGGAATAGACGCCCGATAAGGTTCAAGATAGACTAGAATAAATAAAAATAGAAGACCGTTCACTTAACGATTTGAGTGTACGGATCATGAGTCTCCCGTTATGTTAAAAAATATAAATAATGTTTTTACGATAAACCCAGCTTAAAACTTTCAATATACTAAAGCAACATTCGAATCCTTCTAAGCGAACTATATTCACTGTTGTTTTTCTGTGCTTGATCGGCTCCAAAGGAAAACTTATCGTAAGAATATTCTCGAATCGAAACAATTTCTTCCTGCGTAATTAGCCGAACAAAATGAGGCATTGCATAAATAAAGACCCTTATCCATCCCCAAAAAATAATCCAGTGATTATCATAAATTAAGACGTAGATATCATTAAAGGAAAATGCAAAGAAGACCGAAAATAAAAAGACATCTTCCATATGCGTATCACTTACCTGTTTTCAGTATCAGATATTTATTTGGTACGTTCTGCATAATATTCACGGCATGATCAGCAATTCCAATTTGAAAAATATCGAACACTTCTTCGAGGGATTCATCATATCAAAAACAGGATTTGTTATTTAATGACAAAATAATTCTATTAGTTTTGTTCTCTGCACGATCTCTCGGTGGTTCAAGCAATTTTTTTAAAAACTCCAAAAATCCCTCGACGGATATATCGGATCAAAACTTAAATCTTTCTTTTACGATATAATATAATTATATTTGTTTTGATCTAGGTAAGATTACTTGCCTGATCAGCAGATCAAGCAATCTGAAAAAATATAAAAATCCTTCGACGGATATATCAGATCAAAACTGAACTCATTCTTTTATGAGATAATGTAATTATGTCTGTTTCTATCTAAGTACGATTCCTTGTCTGATCAGTGGTGCCAACCATAACAAAATATCGAAAAGCCCATCAAGCGATACGTCCTACCAAATTTGGATCTGTTTTCTTATAAGGTAGTAAAATTATATTTGTTACGTTTGATATATAACCCTTCAAATAATCACATATCAAATGTTTGGACATATCTGATGATGTTTTAATGATGTACTTGTTAACGTCTAGGGATAGGAATTGGCAAACCATTTTCGAAATCAACTCGGTTTCGTAACATTCATTTTCGGACATGGGAATACTGCCAGTCTATTTTAGTCTCCCAGATAGTGAAGGCCTAGACGTGGTTGGCAACCAGTCCATGAAAAAGACAAATATGTATTCAATTGATCTCATGTTTTCCACTGACTTGTAGTTGAGCGACTACATTGAATCAAAAGATGAATCTACTGTAAGGAAAGTTGGATCATTGTGCCGTCCAGAAGTTTTCTTTTTATTGTCAGAATCCATTTTGCACATTTAGAAAACTACCATTGGATTGAATACTGTTGATATATCTCGATTGCTGCTCCTGTTGTGCATCTCGAGATTCTTGACAAAATCGAAAATAAATTCGATCGTGACCCGGCATCTTGACTTCAGTCACTTTTTCACCGACATGACGTGGCTTCGTTCTGTCCTTACTATAAATATTTTCATGGCAACTGCTCTGGCGAATTTTTTTTCCCTGGTGCTTCGACTACGTAAATTTATGCGTAGTACTAAATTGTCATCTAGGTCACACCCGAAAACTGTCGAAATAACTTAATGCAATCGCGACTTCTTCGCCAACAGTTTCTTTTCTCGCACTTTTCACCTCTTTAATTTTCACTCCATCTAAGCCCACTTCATACTAGTGAGATTCCCGGCTTTCAGGAGGTGAAGTGATTAAACACATTCACGGAAATGTTTATAGAGTTCCCAATTAACTCCACCATAGAGTTTTGTATTGAATGATATCTAGTGTCGCTGATGTGGCATGTTAGCAATATATCGACAAAAAAAAAACGAACAAAACTAAAATCTTTATGACATGAGCGATTCTAATTATATTTCTCTCTTCTTTTTGCACGTTATTGTGTGCACACTACAAGGTTCAAGAACCACTCAAACTAGAGTGTTGTTAAATGGCGTTCTTTGTAAGCGTAAGAATTGTACATTATAAGGATATGTAGGATAGATACGCTTTTTTAAGGCAATTCACCCCAGGCAAAGAGGGAGTGCCACTAGCACGCAAGGGGTTACAGAGGATTGAGAACAAGAGTAGATGGCCGTGTTTGAGGAAAGAATATAGAGAAGGACACCAGGGTGTCAGATTTCGATTGACATTACACTTGAATATTTGAAGATTAGCGTCACCGTGGAACCAAGTAATGGGAAGGGATTTCCACAGACGGGAAGTGCGGGAGAAGAAGCAGTTTGTGAAAAAGAAACCGTTACATTTAACCGTTTTGACAGTGAAAGGGTGGGACTGAGATGTCAGCCTTAAATTCATGTAGTCCGGGAACCAGTGAAAGTAGCTCATCGAAACAGTTTCCGCGGAAATATTTGTAGAAGACACAAAGGGAGGACTGAGCACGTCTGTGGAATACTGATTGTAGACTAGATGCCAGACCAGGACCTATCATCTTGCATATTCGTCTCTGGATTTTGTCAAGGACATCGAGACGTACAGCGGGAGCACCAACCCATAACTGACAGTAATAGTCCATGCAAGGACGGCTGTTTGATTTATAGATTTGAGGGATGGGCTCAGACGAGAGAAAAACTTTCTGGCACGGCACAGAGAACTAAATTTCCTTGTGGTAGATGAAGCTATTGATTCAATGTATTTATTCCAACTTATGTCAGTAGACACCGTGAGACCAAGCAGGGGTAATGAGGTGCTCCCAAGGAGCTGGGAATCTATCATTCTGATGGGAGGCATGCATGGTTCTCTGTGGTGGGTAAAGATGAGCATCCTATATTTGAAGAGATCAAGAGTGTTTTGACTACGGGTGCATCCTATCGGAAGCTTGTTTCCTGGAAAAAAGCAGATGGTAAGAAGAGTTCTCTGAATGGAAGTTGCTTCTTACCAATGGAATACGAAAGGAATGAAGACTCTCACCTGGGTTCCTGGCATGGCGGGTCTTAAATTTAAATGATTGAACTGTAGGATCTAGTAAATATAAAACTTCTGAACATTCTCCATGAAATAGGGATAGACTTGCAACTTTTTGCCTGTGGGAAAGAGGTTGTATTGTGGGAAATACTAACCGTCCGTTTGGCCACATAGACGTATTTTAACTAGATGCCCCTGCTAAAGCTACCCAATGATGCCTTTACAGCCTCGATGCTTGAAATAGAGGCTTGAGCTGCTCCGGTACAGATATGGCATTTATACTTCTTTTTTGGTCTGCCCTTTTTCGTGTAAAGTTAGAGCATATGATGGGGAATCAGATAATGCAGTGACCATTTTCCAGCATCTTTAGCGATTATTATTATTATTATTATATGTTATTAGGAATTGAGGACAAAAAAAATAAGAGACAGTTTCTTTTTGAAGTTTGGAAGTTTTCTGGAAAGCAGGAAATCGGAAGACAGTTCTACTAGTGCGGATTCTAAAAAATAAGCATATCACTTGAGGTTGGCGCGAGCTATTTCCTCTGTAAACTGATGAACCTTTTGCCGTCGATATAGTCCTGCGCTTAAATTCATTAAGGCTCCCTACGAAAGAAGAACATTCATTAAAACAATCATCATGACAATATCTTTAGTAAAGAAACATGGGAATTACATTAATCTGGTGGGACAGTGACTTAATTTGAGATGCCAGGTCAAGATCAATGATTTTACAACTTTGTTGCTGGGGGAATGAATGAGTCAAATAGTTTGTATGCAAGAACGTCCGGAAATTTTCCAACATTCACTTACCTGAGAGACAGATAAAATGAATGTTTGTTCTCCGAGCAGATAATAAATAGATGCCAGGGAGTCATGTGTGACGAGATAAAGATCACTTTCATAATTCATTAGTGGCATTTGCTTTGTTTCATGTAAGAATATTGAATGTTTTGCAGTTTTCAGTGGGGGGATGATTATAGAGAACTTAACAAATTCCATATGTTCATACAGCAGATTATGTGATTTTAATACATTACTCGACTCCCACGTCTTTTATAGCCGTATAAGAAAAATAAGCACCATATATTTAAGATTTTAATACAAAAATATAGTTTTCTGTAGAATTATTTATGCGTTCGTTGTGCTCCAATAATTTGCTGTTCGATTTCTAGATAATTTGTAGTTATTTATGCGAGGAATGATAATTTAATTCCCGGCACAACCGTAATGTGTCGTTGGCGTAATATAGATATACTAGACCATGATGAAAATCTTAATTTTCCTTCTCAAACCACTTAGCTGTTTTCCGTTCTCTTTAATCATTTTATCTCACAGAAGGATCAGAACAAGTGAAATAACTTTATTAATTGAGCTTGTTACTCCCATACACGGTAAAATACTTTTGGTAACGATACCTCCAATATGGAGCTCACACAATAGAGTGTCCGTTTCACTGACTATTCTTCAAGTAAATATCAAAATGCAGAATTTTAAATATGACTTAGAGAAAAATACAATTGTACTGCATAGGTAGTTAGTGGGCAAATATTGTTATAAGTTTTGCTTTTTGTTTACAAAATCTTTATTCGAACCATTGTCCACATCTCTGTTCTTATCAAAATGTTTCGGCCGCTGTGCTCACCAGCCTTCCTCAGGTGTATATTGATATGGGTAATTCTGAAATGAACCCTTTATTTAATCTACCGGAGTAGCCTGTTCTTGTTGAATTATTTATTTTATTCAGTGATTGCTCGCCAGTTTCTGCCGAGTGCAAATACACACTGTCAGACCCTGGAATTGAACACACAGCCACTATTACATCAAATTCATCAATCTACGGTTTTATCCAATAGGCCATTGTCCCATCGCGCAATTTGCTGTAATTTAATTTAATTAGACTTAATTCTCGATATAACTGCAGTCTGTCGCTGGCGTAATAAGTCAGATACGTGACGCTGATGAAAATTTCAATTTTCATTCTCAAACCACTTAACAAGTTTCCCTGCTAATTCATAATTTTATCACACAGTTGGATCCGAAGATTCAGAGATCTCAATTAATTGAAGTTGTTTTAGAAGGTCTTCATGGGTAATAATAAGATGGATGAAACAGAAAATCTATAACTACGGACAGTACGATTATTGTTTATTCATGACAAATGGTTTACTGCCCATTGAGAATATTCAGGGTAAAGAGCTTTAATAAGTCCACTGCACTCTATGAGGTAATCAATGGACAGAAGGAGATCCATTAGCTCATAAAAACCACCACATCGCACAAATATATTTATACTCGCAGATCAAAAAATCTGATCAAATGTTGTCGGTGTAAGCACATCAAATCTACTACGCGTCAGTGAAGATAACAGTGAATGAACCGTCGTCATGACCAAGAGGTAATAGTAAGAGTAACATAATTTGGATGGCTCAAAATACAAGTTGGAGGAGAGTATGAATCGCCCCAGATGGAGCAGATTACTGATAATCCCAGAGGGAGTAGATTACGGATCATCCCAGAAGTAGTAGCGTGCAGATCATTACAGAGGATATAGACTATGATTCATCCCAGGAAGAAGTAGATTACGGAACAAGATAGAGAAAGTAGATTATGGATCATCCGAGAGGATCATGCCTGTCGCAGTAGATGACAGATATTCCTGGAGTAAGTAAATTATGGATCAATCCAGAGGAAGATATTTACAGATCATCATAGAAGTTGATTACGAATAATCCGAGAGGAAGTATAATATGGACCCTCTCAGAGGAAGATACTTACAGAACATCTAGGACGTTGATTACGAATCAAACAAGAGGAAGTACATTATGGATCCTCACAGAGGCAGGTTCTTCCAGATCATCTAGGAAGTTGATTACGAATCATCCGAAAGGATGAACATTATGGATCCACCCAGAGGAAGATCATTACAGATCATCTAGGAAGTTGATAACGAATAATCCGAGAGGAATTACATTATTGGTCCTCCAAGAGGAAGATCATTACAGATCATTTAGGAAGTTGATTCCGAATCATCCGAGATCAGGTACATAATGGATCCTCCCAGAGGAAGATGTCTTCAGATCATCTAGGAAGTTGATTAGGAATCATCCGAGAGGATGAACATTATGGATCCACCCAGAGGAAGATCATTACAGATCATCTAGGAAGTTGATAACGAATCATCCGAGAGGAATTACATTATTGATCCTCCAAGAGGAAGATCATTACAGATCATTTAGGAAATTGATTCCGAATCATCCGAGATCAGGTACATAATGGATCCTCCCAGAGGAAGATGTCTTCAGATCATCTAGGAAGTTGATTACGAATCATCCGAGAGGATGAACAAAATGGATCCAACCAGAGGAAGATCATTACAGATCATCTAGGAAGTTGATAACGAATCATCCAAGAGGAATTACATTATTGATCCTCCAAGAGGAAGATCATTACAGATCATTTAGGAAGTTGATTCCGAATCATCCGAGATCAGGTACATAATGGATCCTCCCAGAGGAAGATGTCTTCAGATCATCTAGGAATTTGATTACGAATCTTCCGAGAGGATGTACATTATGGGTGCTCCCAGAGGAAGTTGCTCACAAATCATCTAGGAAGTTGTTTGCGAATCAACCGAGAGGAAGTACATTATGGATCCTCCCAGAGGAAGTTGCTTACAGATCAACTAGGGAGTTGATTACGTATCAACCGAGAGGGAGTAGATTATCGATCCTCCCAGAAGAAGTTGCTTACGCATCATCTAGGAAGTTCCATACGAATCATCCGGAAGCAGGTACCTTATGAATCGTCTCTGAGGAAGATGCTTATCAACGAGGCACATACATTTATTAAATCATTTTAACTATTTCCCACTGCAATTTCTAATTATGTAATATTCAAGCGTTTGTGTAGCCACCCTCCTAATCTTAGAGAAAACAACTAATATTATGGTTTGGTAAAGGGTTATGCATCTCTCCAGGGGGCAGGCCTCGATATAGGCTTTATGAGAGAATGTTGTTTGCCTCTCCTCGACACAGATCTTGTATTAGGCAAAGGCAAATGCCAGTGCAACTTGGCCCCGCATAGTCGCAGAAGTTGCCAGAACGAAAATGAATTTGACTTCGGTCTGTATTAAGGAATACGGCTCCAGATTTGAATTCCTGGTTGTCCTTCTCTTCTGTGTGCCAACCATGTTTACAAAACCCAAACTGGCCTACTAAATATTCCTTGTTGGATGTTTTGAATTCAGAGCTTTTTCTTCTTCGAGGCAAGTTGCCATCGAAGTCTATTGAACCCGGTCTGTCCTAATATGTATATAAACATGCCAATTTATATGAGTTCTTTCTAGGTTTGTCATATTTCTGCTAACCTGCGACAGTCGTAATAGAAAAACTTAATGATATCAATTGTAGAATTTTACTTCTATGATGTTATATATACTTAAAATGAAATGGGAACAAAGTTCTGTATAATTAGCCTAATTAATTTGATATCTTCATAACTATATTAAATATAAATCTGAATATATATTTATCATTGTAAAATAGGCTTGTCTAACTTGTCGCCAAAAACACTGCATAGCATGAAGAAAAAAGGCTACAAACTTAAAAAAAAATCAAAGTTTTATCGTGAGAAAGTTTATTTTATTAATAAGACGAAAAACCAAGTTATTTCTTAAGTATTTTTAAAAAAATTACAGACTCCAACAAAAACAAGATTTTTAAATACAATTTTTAACATTATAGGCAGGATTAAAAAAATCTGAAAAAATACTCAGAAAGTACTTTAGTCTTTCATCTTAATAGTAACATAAACATTTAGACGTTAAAAACTTGTTTTATTAAGTTTGGGCTTTTTTCTTCATTCTACGTTGTTTTATTTTTCGAAGTGTTGAGCAAGCCTATTGTAAAATTGCACTCCAAAATCACCTTTCATAATAAGCCGGCGTAGTTATTTCAATTTAAATTTTTTTTAAAGTTAATGATAAAATAGGTCTTAAGACAAGTCATCGTCCATGAACTTAGAATAATTAAATTGGATAGAGGGTATGTCAGTTGCTGGTTTTATAATCAACGATATTGTTCATCAAGGGTAAGTCTTTGTAATTTCAGGTTGCCTTAACAGCGACATTGCCCGGAGAGATGATTAACAGTAACGAACTACTTGAATAATGTTTCCATAACATGATAGAAATAAAGCTCCTCTTTTACGTGCCGGGTCGCTCCAAAGTATCAGTGATCGTATCTTTCTCGAAACTTCACTCCTACCTAGCTCTTAGCTATCTTTGTCTTTTCAAAATCCCTCACAATCCACATTTTCTCATCCATCTACAGAAGTTCATTAGGTAACCTAATCACTACTTTCTTCCCCCGCTTATGTTTTTGAGTGCCATATTTTTCAGATTTCTTTTCTCATGACACGTCCCAGAATTTTCAACCGTTTCTTTCTGATTTTATTTTTAACTGAACTTTTTTCTGTTTATAAAACTTTTCCTGGCTTATATGTTCTGTACATTGTATTCTCAGCATCCTTCTGTACATTTTATTCTCAGCATCCTTCTGTACATTGTATTCTCAGCATCCTTCTGTACCCATATCTTTGTGGCTTCAAGTGTATTCTTCATCTACAAGCAAACTGCTCACCATTTACTACCAATTATGAGGATTGATATTATATAGAACATTCGATTTCACTCTTTTCTAAAGATACCTTCCTGTTACGCAATTCCATGCTTAATTTGTGAAAGGCATCTTTCGACATACACACAAAAAAAATCCTAGATATTTAAACTTCTGTACTTGTTTGGTTTTGACATCGCATTCATCGCTTGCATATTTCATTTTTCTCTCTTGCTAACATCTATGCATACTATCTCATTCCAGTTGTCGATTTGCCCTTTCTTCCCTCTTTTATTTCGTACTTTGTCTTGGCGGGTCTCTAGATTTCATTCTACGACAGAGATCGACACAATGTCATTTGCGTAGGTTGTTAAGATTAATGGGCACATCGCCGAGTGTTTATACGCTCGAGTTCGTTTTCTAACCATGAGAAAATGGTTCGAATCACACCGTGGTCTATTTGTCAAGAATGTGATCTCTTGATCTAAATCGGTCTGGAGGAGGTGATCGCGACCTTTGGAAAGTCCCTGAAAGCCATACCATGGGTTGACCCAAACCTTGGGATTGAAATTGGGTAGACGGTGGTTGTGCTAGCACAAAATCACAAGTCATTGTGAACGAGGGTTTGGGCGTGTTAACCTTCTTCAGACTGTTGATCACGCTAGATAACGTGCTCTCTTCCAGAAACTATAACTAAGGTCCGCTCAGAAAATGTGCCTGAGTGAGCATCTGCAATGGGGATTAGCTAGCCGCCGTAGTAGACTGGTATTCGAGTGGCTGTTTTTAAGGAACGATTGTTAAGATTGTCGCCACCGATAATAAATCCTGACAGAGTCTTCAGCTCCCTTAGAATTGTCACCGTGTAATGGTTAAATAGATATTCTTGTCTTGCGCCCTTTGCTCTCTTTGATTACTTATACAATGTATTTTACTATCTGTATACAGGCAGTCGGCTTCCAGTTGTGGATTATTCACATGCAATATTCTCACAAAAACCATCAACAAAATTAATTTAATCAGGAATTAAGTTTATTTTCTTGCATTTTTCGACTTGGTGTTTCAGATTTCTTTTCTTCTTTTTTTTTCTTTTTTGAATACCACCAGAACGTTACATCTTGGAATTCATATTCAATGTTTCATTTCTCCCTACGTTTAGATGAACAGACATTCGTGTCTGTCATTCTTGATTCCACTGATGCAGGAGTTTTATATTTGGTCCTTATTGATCGGCCATTTCATATTTTCTTTCGCAGTCACACACCCCTTCACCTCATTCAGTTTTTTTTTCCTTTAGCTCATTTCCTCATATAGGGAAATATAAAAGAAATACGCTAAACAAATATAAAATAACTTATAGCAAATAAGATGCCTCGTGGAAGTGGGGATGAGCCAGTCGAACAGAATAATATAAAAGAGGTAAAAGAAAGAGGCGAATTTGCTTTCTGCTGAACGACCATACAAATATAGAACGAAGCCTTATTCAGGTTTCGTTGTATTGACAAGTCAGAACAAAAGATAATACAAAACAAAAAGAATCCTTTTCTGCCCCCGCAATAATAATATTAATAATAATAATAATAATACACTGAATGGAATGAAAGAGTGGAACGGGAAAAATTAATATTGTTAAATTAAACAATGTAAAACACCGTTAACATTATCATGTCGTTCAATAGATTAAAACAGAGCTTTTCAATTTCGATGCACGGTGTGGAAATTCAAAACAAAATCATCTTTTCCTGCAATCACTCAGACAGCTGTTGAAAAATATTTATATTATTATGAATCATTAATTTTCCAAATACCGAATGAACACAATGCTGATATGGTGATATCAGACTAGACGTTGAAATGAAAAAATAAAATGTTTGATTTTCTGTGATAAAATATTTTTCTTATTCCGCGCATTGATACTTTGCTTAGTTTATGAAAGGCGTATTTCACTATTCATATGCGCCTTCCTTATTCTCTGTCAGATATTCCGTTGTTTGTTATTCTCATACCAAATTAAATATCTACCCATTTGATATTGGCGTCACCAAGATCTAACTCACACAATTTTGCTGACAAATTCTTCGCATGGAGCAAGCATTAAAGATCACAGTTTCAAATATGACTTACAGAAAATTACAAATGGCCTTGTGTAGATGGATGGTAGAACATGACATTGGAATGATAGTACGAAAATAAATATTGCTAACTGTTACAAAAGAGAGGAATTTGTGTAAATCCCTTAGCCTGACCAGTACTGAAGGGACACGGCATTTAAAATAAGAAAAATCCGTTGTTTATTCTTCTTTGACATCTATAAGATTTTAACAATACAAAGACGATGAATATTACTCTACATTTATATTCGAGCAACAGTGTCCGAGACGGATATATATATATATATATATATGTGTATAATTTGTAATTCACAGATAATACATGTGAAATGTGAGTAAAATATTGACTTACGTCAACATTCCGAATGGACAGACCTACGGAAGTTATCAGAGTGCACAATCATGCGAATAGAATTTTTTGTCTTCTTTATTTGCTATCTGCAATACTTAGCTTAGTGCAGCAGATTGCTATAAGAGAAATGTAAAAGACGGACATTAGTTCCTCCCAATATCTCACCTATGTATTACCAATTTTAAATTCGTCTTTTAAACATATTAAATCGAAGATTTGCATCATTAAAAATTACAGGAACTGTTTTTGCTAAAAAAAAACCCTTCCTTTACGTGATTAACTGGTTATGTTTCCTGTATATTTTTCGATTATAGTTTTCTCGGGTAACTGATATATTTCTTTTTTTTTATATTTTCTCAATCATTGTGTTGTCAAACTGTTGTGTCAGAAACCTACCACCCCTCTTGAAGATTAACTTGTCTGTGAACAAAGACTTTAAATAGTGGCACGTCGAGAGTCCGAGACGTTCCTGGCTGAGCTAGTTATAGACTACTCAGGCGATTTCTGTACTTTTGTACCAACCTATTAAAACCCTTTTTATTGTTACGTGTTATTTGTCGTTTGTCTCTACAAACCCCAAACCAACATCATAACACAAACCAATAGACAAATATCACAAACAACAAATAGAAGTTTTCTTTTACATTACATATGACGTACTTCAAACATGTGAATTTGGTATGAGCATTTTTTTTGTTTACGTTGACCATTTTTATAGCGCTCAATTCGGATATAAACTAAACAAATTCGTTGTTATACTCACGAGGTTTCTATAATTTTAGTCTTACTTCTTCAGGTATATGTCGTCGCCCACCATCTGGGAATAGTCAACCGAGTGCCTTATTCAGTTCTTTGGTTATATTTGTTCTCATTGCGCCTTCCATCCTAGGGGATACTTTCTATCAATTAATTGTTACCAGTCTTAATCGACTTTCTAACGACTGTCTGCTTCTACCACTGAACCAGGGTACATGCCTGTTTATCACTACAATATCGATAACATAGTGAACTAAATCATTGGTTCTCGGATTGTTCCGAATCCAATCACTCGGTAGGAAAGGAAGATAGAAATCCATGGATAGGCAGTCCACTATTTATCTGCTTAATTTTCTTTGTAAAAGGGCTCGATGGTAAAAATGCATGGAACATCCTACACAATTTCGGAAAGTTCCCCTACGACTTATTCGACAATGAGAAACTCCATAAAATATAAAAAGAACTTTTCCTTTTGTATCTATTTAACAAATCATATATAAAACGAAGGGTTGTTTAAATGTGTCTACTTGAATATGTCGCATCATAGAGAACTTATGATTTCAAAGACATAGCTTTATGGACAGAGAATGCAAGAAATTCCTTCCAGTGTGAGCTACTTCCTATATAAGTTATGTATTTTAAATTTCAAGCAAGAAAAAGTAGCTAGAACACTATTCCACGATTTTAAAAATTTTCATCAGAAATAATTTTGTTTTCTGGTATTTGGAGTCGATGTAGAATTCTCTTACATAATTCTAGCGATTTTCGTAAAGTATTTATACGAATATTAAATTTGGAGTTATAAACACTTTCCATAGTAGTTATTTTATTTCCTGTTAAATATTGTTCCATCTTTAGATGTTTTTTCAAATCTTTATCATTTTGGTGTAATTGTATGTACCACGCTTGCTAAATATAAGTTTGATTCATCTAAATGGATGAATATTTTATAGTTTGTATAAACAATGCGAGTAATTTATTGTTTGGGGGTTTATACAGGGTGGTCCGCAAGTCTTGTCACCTCCTATAGAAAATAATGAGAACAATATCGGAACAAGTAATACAGTAACACAAAGCATGATTCAGTTGATTTAATGTCATTAACGCTGTCACACATATAGAAGGTCTGTATGAAAACCATAATTTTTGTGGCACAAAATGATGCGTTACTTTGTCCTGTATGATATTTTACGAAGCTATCCTTTGTTGATTGTTGCAAAGGCTCTCCGAACAACTGATGTGTATTCTGGTATCGTTATTGTAGAACTCTTTCCTTGATAATTCAAGCACAGAGCGTTAAAATAGAAAATTATACTATGTAGGGGCGGCAAGACTCTCGGACCATCCTGTAAAATATATCTCTGTTGGCCAATTAAAAATCAATATATTACTGAGTCAATTTAAATTAAAAGGTTACGAATATTAAACTTTCACCTCAAGATTGTTTCCAAGCAAAATTGTGGCCATAACAGTTACAATTCTACCCCAGATATATAACTTCATTCTCTTGATAGTGATATTGTCTATTATCTGCAGCATTTTCAAATGTTCTTTGTAAGTTTTACACTATCGTTTTATTATGGCACCATTATAGACGATAAGAGTGGTTAGATTTTCTACATCACACTTTTAACTATGATCAATACGACAGAAAGAACTATCTCTATTTACCCGGGGAATGATCTATCTGTTTCGAATAGAATATTTCATCTAGGCTTAGAGAATCTTTAAGAGAAGCTGAGGCACTTTTTTTCTTTGCTTGTTCATTGCTAGTTTCATATATATTTTATTCCTAATGTGTGTTAAGTATTCAATATTTGTTTCTATCTTCATTAAAGGTCTCTTTCAACGAACCTGAAGTTGTCGCTGTGAAGAATTTGGCAGAAAGTCAAGACCAAATATGGATTTGAAACAGACATTTTCTTTTTTAAACAATGAAAAATAATCTCTCGCAAAACAAGACTAATAAAAAAGATGAACTCTGCAAAATAGTAATCAACAAATATTTAAAAAAAAAAAAATGTTCGAATATTCCTTTATGCACCAAAATGTTTTCTTTTTATGTTTTTTGGCAGTTAGAAAGTTCATCGAGTTCTTTTAAATTATGCATGTAGAAAAGCAGCTACCTTGAAAGAAGATGATTCCCTTTTGATGACAGACACAGAAAAATGCAGGAACTCTTAGATAAGATTGTAAAGAAAAGTGTGAAACAAAGGCTAAGTAGAAATTGAAAGAATGTATAGTCGGTAGATGAGACGAAGCTGTGAGATATGAATTGGAGACGTCAAAATCAACCAGGTACATAAGTTTAACTATTTGGAGAATATTATAAAACATAATGCAAAATGTGACACAGACATACGAAGTCACATTAGAATAACGAAATTTGTAGTCAGAAAGCAAAAGTAATATTTAAAAAAAAGGAATATTTCGTTAGAAACAAAGAAACTATATAATATCAATTCTCCTAAATAGCAGTGGATACTCAAAAAGATTCTTACAGATAAAGGGTGCTAAAAATCCCATCGGCGGATCATATGAGCAGAAGGGAAGATTTTGAAGATTCTTTCTCAAGAGAAACGCATTGCGCCTTCTTGGTCGCAAGCCTTTCCTTGACATAAAGTGTAGCGATTATATTGAATCAATTGCTTTGTCATTGCTAGGAAAATCGGTTCATTGTATCGTGCTAGACAATTTTTCTTGCAAGAAATCTATCTTGCATTTTTATAAGTCGACCATTTGTTCGTTATCTCTGATATTGCTGTTATGTATTGAGAGATTTTTAATACAATACAAAGAAGAATCTGCAATTTTACCTGTCCATGTTATCTGGCCAGTCATTTTTTTCTCCTCAGCATCCATCTTGCACATTTATTAATCTAACCTTCGATCGTGAATTAAATAATGCTGCTATATCTGGTATCTTGCTCCTAATATATATCTTAAGATATCCAAAGAAGAATCTACAGTTTTATCTGTGCCGACCTGGTGTCACGACCTCGACAGCTTCCTATTGCCGTGAGGTGAATTCCCTCTGTCTTTTCTGAAAACATTGTCGTGTCATTTGATATAATGAGCTCTCCTCATTAGTAATTCAATGACATGAATGTAATCGTATCACTAGACTGGCAACTAGATCTCATCGTTTTACATTTGAAATCCCTAGACCTTACCAGAAGTTCTCTTATCTAATAAGCTCTTTTACTTACACTTTTCTCCTGTGGAATTCTCTTCGGATTTCTTGCTTCCCAGTCAACTAAAATCTTCAGAAAATATTAATGCAATGTCAATCGACACCTGTCTTCCCTAAACCTGTACTTTTTGTTCTTTCTCATCTCTAACTTTTTCTTTTCATTCTCTTTCGCTCTCCGTAACTCCTGGCGTCTGTGTAGACTTGTTGCCTTTCTTGTGATGATATGATTAAAAAACAAATCGAAACAAAAAAGCACGCACAATTAAAATCAGGCAGAGAGACTTGAAATTTCTAGAACACATAACAAGAAAGGAGAGCTTGGAGAATTTGATAGTCACGGGACATATAGAAAAACAAGAGCATCTGTCCGTAACATTGCCTTACTTATTTATCAAGCTAGTGTAAATGAATAGCAGAAGACGAACACCGATTGATAGTAGCGGGAAAACATTACAAAGGATAAGAAGATCGTGTCGAACCCTGATCACCTACGTCCTGAAGGTAAAGCGTTCATAAAAGAAGACTTGAGGGAAAACGTGAGACGGAATATCACTTGACGGATAACCTTGTGAATTATCCGTTTGACGATTTTGTATTGTACAATTCTTGGGCTGCTTTTGACATCGATTTATTTTCAACGCGACTTTGGTAATCCTTCATGGTCACGTGGACGAGTGGTTAGAACGTTCACTTTCTAACCATGAGACCCGGGTTCGAATCTGACCATGATCGATTTGTCAGGAAGGTGACTTCTAAATGTTATCGGTCTTGGGGAAGTGATCTCAGCGTGTGTTATTGGAAAATGCATGTAAACGATACCATGAGTTGTACTAAGCTTTCCGAGTAAAATTGTGAAGACAGAATATTGTGGGGAGCTACCGATGACTGTACCAGTAGGAATTCCCAAATCATTGAGTGTGGTGGTCTTGTTTAGACTTTTAATCAGGCTAGATAACAAGTTAATTCCTATAAACGGCAACAAATCTCAGCATAGTCCAGTATAAATCACTTGATAAAGCACAAATATGCTTGAGCGGGAGTATGTACCAGGTATTGGCTAATCGCCCTAGTAGATGGACACCCTCGGATACAATGGGCCAGCTATTTATTAAATCCAAACGACTTTATCTGCCAACAGGCTCCGCTTTATCTGCATCAGTTTTTTCTAACCTGATGTTAGAAAGGCTTTCTGATCGTAACAATGGCTGCAGACGTCGGGCAAATGTGCTTAAAAATCTGCCAACAATACCCTTGGAAACTTCCTCCTAAGGAAATATTTCTAGGCTTTTAGTGAGACGCGCAATTTAAGGCGGATCGTATGTCGGTAAAGGAAAATGAGTTTTCAGGTCGACCATTGACTAGTAAAAGGCCAGGGAATTTTAGCAAATCCGTGAAGGTATCCATGTGAACAGTTGTTAAACAATCCGTAAATGACTAATAATTTAAAGAATCTGCAAGGAAATAAGAACTGGAATTTGCAATATGCCTGGCATTGCTGTGAGGCTTAGCAATCGCTGTCTACAGTATATCAGAAGCAAGGTAGTGGTCATGGGAATTCTCATTACGTGAAAAACAGTTTCAATAAAAATATCGTAAATTTTTAATTGTCATTAAAACTAAATGTCCGGTTAATAAAAGCTGAATATTGTCTGTATTAGTTTTATTTTCCTTGCAACAGGTCGTCTATATATTTATTTCTGCTACCGCTTTTCTATTTGGGCTATTAACTGGCTATTTTCAATTGATTTACTATCATATCAAATTTTAATATCGAAATCGATTTTATGTTACAATTTAATAGAGAATAATAAATGAATAAGTAAGCACGTTCTCTTTTGTAAAAGAGCAAAACTAGATCTTCTGTATTTCTTATATAAACAGTATATATGGTATTTTTATAAATTTATATTACATATATATTATATATATCATATATATATATCATGTATATATATATATATATATATATATATATATATATATATATATATATATATATATATATATATATTTGTGTATTTAGGCAGCAATCCTTCTTTCATGCATATTTCATTAAAAACGACTGACAAGGTGCTTTTATTTATTTTTTTATATAATTTCTCGTGCGATCTAATAAAGGATAAATTATATAAAAACTGTCTGAATGTTCTTTTTATCCGAGCGCTTTCGGCTGTACATTTAGCCATTTTCAAGGATTATATTTCAACTATTAGAATTAGAAATAGAAATAGTTTGTTATATGTATGTTTTATAAAGTGATTCATTTTTTTTGTTTCAAAACACGGTCAAGATATTATGTCCATGTTCAAAGTTAATATTATTAAGTGTGGGTTTGTTTGTTTTTATTAGTAAGCCTTTTATGTATATATATATCTATATATATATATATATATATATATATATATAGGTGTCATATTATCAACATACTTCTGCTGAACAACATTTATGTTAGCGCCAGCTTTTTCTTTATCCCCATCGTAATTGTCTGGTTTGATGGTTTATAATATAAGTGGAAAGATATTGCATCGTATATATTCCGTGTTTCTTACGAAGATCCCCTGTTAATAATTTTTTTCGCTTTTGGAATGCATCTTTTGTATATATATCATATACAATTAAATTATTCGATTTTTTAGGCGAAACAGAAAAATCTTTAGAAACACAGAATAAACACTAAAGTTTTGCATTATATCACATTTTCGATATGGCAGTAATTTCTTGTCAATTCCTTCAGCGTTTACGTGCATACCGAGGTGGGTTTCTGCAGAAGGGAGAAGAGAATACTATGGACATAGCATGTGAGTAACAAGCATGTTTTAATAAAAATCAAAACAAATATGGCGTGGGCATATAATGAAAATAGAGTAAGCTAGTAATTCGACACTCACAGGGAATATATAAGGCAAGATGTACACTGCGAAACACTTAGTAAACTATCTGATGAGGTGATGTAAATGGATATCAGAAGGGAAATGGAATGGCTATTATGAACACAACAATACTTAGAGCTAGAAATGATAGGAAGATGAGGAGATCCATGACCACCAAATTCATGAAATGCGATCCCTTTGTTTAGTCTATTGTTTTCTTTCACCTTAAAGATATACAATGTGCGGTGGATAGATTATCGTCTAAATTCTGCCAAAATGAAAATAAAACTGAAATCTCATTTTAAAAGATATATTTATCAAAATCTCCCCAAAATATCCATAAATATTAAATATTAACATTACTGGGTTTTCCTGCTTGGATGGAAATGATGCAGAGTCTTGTTGTCAGATATAGGATCTTCCAGAGGCCATTCTCTTCAACCAGGGCAGCACTGAATCCTCAGGGCACAGGATGTAGGCCCGCGTTTTGAGTCTTAGGCCCTGTGGGAAGATAAAAGGAGGCACAATGTCGCCATCACTCGTGATCACACCAACCAGCTTAGTAATAACCATTAGAGTCATCCATCCTTTTCGGAATCAACTGCACTGTACTCAGACTAAACACAAACACTCTGCAATATTCGTATTGGAGTTTCCAGTGCGAATGCCAAGCAGTACAGCATGCTGTTTCCAATTTTATGGAGGAGTGAATTGCCACGTAGTGTTCTTTCTCACAGACGATGCCCAACTGATCCTACTATACCGTGCAGTCGACAAAATCAAAAACAAACAATGCGCATGCGCGAAATTAAAAATATAAAATGCCGTTAATTTACCCATCGCACTTTATAAAGTTGGCTTGTATTCGTTTGCATGCATATTTCAATCCTTGTTTTCAAAGAAACGCTTCCTTTTGACTCGACTTATTTTTACAACTGTCCACTTTCATTCTAATGAAGATGTTAAAAAATATAGGGTAATTTACCCCGAACGAAAAATTGAGAATACTTTTATATTTATGTTTTACGTGTGGCCACTAATTTTATTTGCCATTCCAGCAAAGCGCAAGATGCGAACTACGAAGTGGATATGTCAGAATCAATCATGAACAGAAGTTTCAAAGTCTCAGAACGTATTTTTAACCGAGAATAGAGAATGTGACGTCGAAATGTGAACGCGCCTTATAAAAGCAAAAGATGTCTTCCGAAAACGAAATAAATTATTAACAGGAGGTCTTCGTTAGAAACAGAAAAGATATGATGCAACGGCGTTCCTCTTATACTATAGACCAATCATATACCAGACAATTACCATCGGGATAAAGAGAAAGCTGGTGCTAACATAAATGTTGTTCTATAGAAGTATGTTGATAATATTATGACACCTACAGGACATATCGAAAGAAAAAGAACACGGGAAGACGAGAATGGGAATGGTAAATATGAAAGTAGATGGGATTGTAAAAAGACAAACATTAATAAGCGGTAAAAAGCATAGGAAATTATGCAGTGCTTTGATCTCCGGTCCTGAAGGTTCACGGGTCAAATACAACGATGATCACAGTGGATATTTAATACAAGAAACTCTTTGTTTGCCAAATGTTATTTTTTTTTTTTTAATCATATCACCCCAAGCAAGGCCGGAGGCCGCTATCACGCAAGGGGTTAAAGAAGGGTTGGAGGAGGAGCAGATAGGAGTGGCAAGGGAGGGGATGTGGAGAAAGAAAAAGAGAGTGGGTCGATCAAGGCAAGGGGGCCACAAAAGATCTGGAGCGAGATGCAGATAGGAATGAAAAATGAAAGAATGTGGAGAAGGGAAGTGTATAGATCAAGGCAACTTTTATTTTAAATAGTTGTTATTTTATTTTTAACCCCCCGAAACTATGACCATCGTCGACGACAAATACATCCTGTCCAATAGTGTATTCCTAGCACTTTTAAAATGAAAGATATGTCAGAGAAGCATAGAAAGATACAATATTTATAAACTAAGTATCCCGAAGATGAACTAGTTTTTTATTTTATTTTATGAATGCTATTTAGTGCAAATCTTGTAATCATTGAAGCCGTTCTAATTCCTCATACTTACAAAAAGTCTATATCTAGTGCATAGATATTCAGTTGAGAAAATGAATAGTATGAACTGCAGTTAAAGTTTAAGCTGATTTAGCTTAATACATTGTTTTTAAAATTCAGTCTATTTATTGATTTGAAATATTTAATATACTTTAATATAATTATTTCCTTTCAAGAAAATAAAGCAATAAAAGATTTAATTCGCATGGTTTTCACTTTGTCGGCATTTTAATCGCGAAGCTGTCATTTTCTGGCAATTTCTTGGATAATGATTTACGAATAACATGTATTGATTTATTGAAACGATTGTTTTAATTTTATTGTTTCAGCTACAATATTTTGTTTCTTGTGTCCTCTTGTTTTTCCAACTAAACATGTCATTCAATATACTGGCAGCAACCCGCCTGCATCCATACTGAAAATGACTTCATCAAAATAGAAATGGGTGTAAGACAAGGATGTTTCTTCTAACCAGATTTGTTCAACCTACACAGCAAGGCAATTCTGAGAGAAATATGTCCTACCAGGATTCATTATTGGCGGCTGTAATCTTAAAAATATTCAAATGACACAGTGTTGATAGCAGACACAGAAAGGAAACTACAAAGTCTCCTACAGAAGTTAGTGAAGAAATGAGTAAGCATAATCTACAAGAAGTTGAATGCATGGTTATCAGAAAAAAACTGAACCCAAAATTGCAAATTATAAATTTGGGATACTAAATCAAAAAAGTAGAAAAGTTTAAATATCTAGGAAGTGTTCTAACACATGACGGAATATGTTACACTGAGATCCGAAGACGTATTGTAATGGCACCTGATGCATTCCAAAAGCTAAATGCAAAGTATTAAGAGGCAGAATAATTTCTTTCGAAACAAAGAAAAAAAATACTGAACTGTTACATGATTCTTGTCCTCCTGTATGGCAACCAATTCTGGAAAATCTCCTCAAAGATAAAGAAGAGAAATGAAGTTACAGAAATGTGGTTCTATAGAAAGATGCTGAGAATACCATGAACCAAACATGACGATTTCTTGGAAAAATGGAACTTATACTCCGCATCTGGAAGAAGCAGTTGAAGTTTCTAATGCTCATAATAATGAGGGCTTGGAAAATCTGATACTCACAAGACAGACGCAAAAAGGGACACAGGAAAGCACCGTGTAGCATACTTGATGTGCGTGATTAAATAGATATTAGGACAGGGTTCGGGAAAAATAACAAACATACAAAACTTATTAAGGCCTACAAGTGACAGGAGGATGTGGAGGCCCATAATTACCTACGTAAAGGGATACATAATTCTTTTATTTCCGTTCTTTCTGATATCTTTGTGGTGGTCCTATTAATCAAGATAGGTTAAGCTGCCTTACGCAGGGACTGAACTCATCATCTATTATTTTATTATTAAATATCTCAGCAATGAGTCTTATTCATCAGCCCGGTTGCTTCAAGTCTTTTCTTGATTTTTTCCTTATTTATTTTATCTGATTCTACCTTCAGGCAATAAAACATAATGTAAGAATAGAGAAGATTTCAAGGCTGGATTGAGTGCCCACTCCCACACAAGTTCCTCTTTTACTGAAAATGCCTTAAATAAATGCTGTTCGAATCTGGAATGATATTATAGCTTTGTTCAGTTCTCGCATTGTTTTACTAATTTAGAAACGAGCCATTATCATTCCAAGAGTTACAGAGAAAACCAATACACTTGAGGTTACTGTGAATTCTAATGCAGACATTCCTATCGCTGTTAGGCCAAAGAGAGCTCATTTTCTTCATCATTATTGATGGCGTTAATCAAAAAGGAATGTCCGTAATTATAAGCCTCCAAAGGATCTACTAAGCGTCTGGTATAACAACTGAAATACAGACAAGCGTCGAAGGTCCTTATCTATACAGCCATATTAAACGTCTAAATAATGGTTTAACTAATAAAAAAATGATTCCTAAGAATTTCTGTAAACAGTTCTAGGTCCTTGATGCATTTATCTTCAGCTAGCTTCTAGGAACATTGGTATTTAATTTCGCCCCGCCTAATTACCCACGGAGAAGATATTTATCATTATTTTCCGAAATTTGCAGATCAATTGGCAAGTGATCACTACTGCATATGTCCGCCAGAACCTTCCAAGAGAAATCCTTATAGATTGATGGATCATATCTAGATAATTCTATTGTAGAGTAGCTGCGATTAAATGGATTTATGTAGGTTAGATTTTTATCGTTAAACATTCATAAATCTTTGTTACTTCTAATTGTTTCTAAAGTCCTTCTCTTTTGGCTTGTGACTTTACATCCCCATATTGTGCTGTGACAGTTAAAGTTCCCTAGTATCATAAAGGGTGCACCTAATAAGATCATGAAATTCGGCTTCATTTACTTGTTTATTAGTTGAGATATATACCGAAAAAAGTTTATTGGCTTATGTCGGGCGATTTTAACAGCAGTCGCCTGTAGAATAGTTGTTAAATTTCTTTTAATTTGTGGTACATCATTCCTAACTAGGATAGATGTACCGCCAGATGCATGAAGCCCAGCGTTATGGGTATTGTATAGCTGATATTCTTTTATATTCATTTCGTCACCTTGTTATAATTAACTATTTCAACAGCAAAAGTGTGGGACATAGTTGCCAATCTAATAGCACGCTTAAATCCATGTAATCGGGACACCAGAGGAAATAGCATCACGATGCTTTTTTTATTGCCAGGTCCGTTTTAGACAATTACCTTTCATGGCTGTTAAGGGCTTCTATTTACTATACAATATACACTATAGACCTCAAGTATAACTTGTATAAACGATCCATCGCTAGAAATATATTCAATTACTTGTAGCTCTCCGGAAAGTGCCCTACTTCACGTTTACACCCGGCAGGTCAGACCAGAATGGAATCTTCCTATCACATCCCGGCCGCTGCTGACCAATCCTTACATTATAGCCTTTACACGTCCTTGTGGCTCAGACATAATCTTCAATCTTAGAACCTATCGCTATTTCCATGGCAATTTTTCAGACGAGATACATTCATTATATCCACCAGTTCAACCCTTTATAACCAAAACCCACCATGCCACATTCACAATGCTGAATCATCCTCGTTTCCTTGGTAGGGGAAGTTTCACTTAACTTCTCCCCGTAAATCATCAGTTTGAGAACAGACTCTAAAGAGGTTGCTTCACCGATCACTACAATTTTAACTTCTTCAATCTAATATCAGCCGTTATACAAGCTGTATCAAAAATAATATTACAAACTTTCTTGAAACGTATAGGAGGAGCCTGGTTGCCTAGTGCGGTTTCTTGCGAATGGCCTTGTGTCATACTACCAAACTTCTCCGTATAAGAGTATTTTGATATTCCCTTAGAACATAAATGGTTCATGACAAGTTAGCAATGTAAAAAGTGGACAAACACCATTAGATAAGAAAAGGCATAACAAGATTTTTTTTTTCAACAACCAAATTTGCCAGGGTGCAGTAGAGGAGGGAATGCAAAGTAGAGTTCTTGGTCTCTGGAAAGGCTGTTCAACGAAATCTGCACAATGTGAGGCTGGCGTTAATGGTCGGAGGCTGTTGCGCGCCAAAATATAGTAATGTTGGCACCAAGTGTCCTTTGAGAAGAACATGGAAAGTTTCCCCTTTATTATTTTTTTGTATTTTATTTTATTTTTTGAATAAACAGTATAAGGGAGGAAACTTTACCTAAGAATGTCCTTTTTTTGTAGAAAAGGAAAGATCAGAAAAAACTTAGTGACAGAACTAATTCGGTCGGTTGTGAGATTTTAATCGAGGAATATCACCAAGTTTACTGAGCTGCAAAAGCGTTCGTTGCCTGTAAGAAGTATAAACCAAAAAAGGGAGTGATCCAAAAACTATAGGTACTACGTGTGGAAGCTTGTGGATTTCTGACTTATTTTTTAGGCAGATACCGTCCGTGCTTGTTGCTCTAGACAGGATGTTAGGTCAAAAGGTAGGCTAAGACGGAGTCTACACTGATGGAAGGTGGCTTCAGCAAACGAATTGACTATGAAAAGGTCTATTGCCGAAGTCTAGAAGGTTGAAGCTTATGTACAGAGAGAGATGTAAAAACACGTTTCCCGAATCGATTCCCGCAGGTCATCTCTTACTAGTGGATACTTTTTGGCGGGTATCCGATGAAGCACGTGGCCGTTTCACTGGCGGCAAAATGCCAATCGTCCAAAGACCTTTGAATGGATGTTCATTCCAAAACGGTCACGTGCCTCAGCATCGAAAGTGTTGGGTCGTTGCTCACAGGGTAGCAGCGACGATGAAAGGAGAGAAAGAGAAAAGGTTGGTAGGTTCGTATTCATCTCTTCGATAAAATTTTTATCGTAAATATTGCATTTCTGATGGTAGAGTCCTTGACAAAACAGCACTGGTCTTGTCCTTATAAAGCTAGTGTTTAAAAAGCAAACATTTTCTTTCGGTCATCTGGTTTCGATATTTGTAATTAAATTGTTTTTTTTTTTCATGTTTACGGCCATTCATTATTTACGATCTCTGATTCAATGCCGACTAGACCTATATGAGTACATTTTCCTTGGTTTGTCTTGATCTCTTCGATAAAATTCTTATCATAGAGTCCTTCATAAAACAGCACTGGTCTTGTCCTATTTCCAATCTAATGCTGCTTCGCGCACGATTCTTTATTATTCATATCATTAGGTTGTTGAATAAATCAAGAGACATTATTATAAAGCCTACTGTTTAAAGAGTAAACAAACATTTTCTTTAGGTCATCAGTCTTCCAAATTTGCTATTAAATGCTTTTTTCATGTTTATGTCCTGTCATTATTTCTGATCTCTTATTCAATGGCGACTAGATTAGGAAATATCAAGAGGGATGAACTTCTCTCCTGGCTTAATTGACAAAACGAATTTTGCGCTAATTTAATGAAACTTTCTCTAAATATAATTCCTCATGGCCTAATTGTTACTACAAACGTTTTGTTGAAGGACTGCTTTCCTCCTTCGTGAATGGTTCCAATTGTTTTGTCGTTGATTGTAATATAATGATCTTATTGCTGTTTATCCTCGCGTCGCTGAGACAGGACCAACGGTACCAAAAAACTATGAATCGACGAAAACCGAGATCCACTCCTGCCACGGAGAACACATTATACAGGCTGTCGAAGACGATCCAAATATCAGCACACGTCAGGTGTCCCTAACATGTCGTACTTCTCGTAGTAAAGCATGGAGGGTACATTGAGAGCAGCTCTGCATCCATATCATTTACAACGTGTGCAGGGTCTGATCACTCAAAACGGGAGAACTTTTACGTATTGTTTATTCAACATTTGTAATGAGGTGCTGTGTCGAGGTACAGCGATTGCCTTTTGGAGATATTTTTATATGGACATTTTTAATTGATTTAGTGTCAGGAACCCGTCCCAAAGTTTGTAAAAGTATTTTCGATAAACTCTGTATATATTACATCTCATAATGTTCACATATGTCAAAAAAACAATAGCGTTTAATAATCCTCTAGCTTGAGTGGATCTTGGACCGGGAATTGGGTGCGTATTTAGTAAAAAGAAATACGTTTGAATTGCTATGTTAGAGGAGAGTTTTACCATTAACAGTTTCCTTCGCCACGTGTTTTGTTGTGCTTTTCTTATATTGGTCAGGTGGACTAAGTCTGTCCTGCTATATACCGAATAATTGGGTGGAGAACATGAGACAAATTCTTAGACATTACGCGGACAATAGGGCAAGATGAAGTTAACAGACAGAGTTCGAACTCATTTTGCTTATTCCATATTCCGCGCCGATAACCATGACGCTAGTTCCGTCTCGAGACCTACAAGTATTTGATAAGTTAATGATTTTATTAAGAGACGAAATAACAATTTTGATGCTAAGAAAAATCAGACAAAATATATTTCATTATGCATTTTGCTTAATTGCAAAAAATTAATTTGGTTAAAGTACATCAAAAGATGTCAATAAATGTATGAAGACAGTGAATTGTCGATGCAATATTAAATAACAAAGCTAAACGTCTGTCATGTCGCTATTTTGAAAACTTATTTTAAATTACCACATTAAATAGATTGCGTATATATATAAGTTGAAATGCGTATGAAAATCATCTTACATACTGTGTTAGACAATTACCCGGTCATATTTGGCACTAGACATAATTAAATGCTTTAGATTTTAAAGAAATTCATTCAAAAAGATCGCTTTTGTTTGGATGTCAGCTGACGTGTATTTTCTAGATTATTATTGTTGCATATTCTAATAGTGGACAGAAATGTAAATAAGCATTATGTTATATTATTTTAGTCATTTTAAGAAAGGTAAAATTCACTGGAATTTTGAAAAAAAAATGTATTTTTAAATTAATGATGTTCCTAAATAAAAGAACGAAAGACGCAGTAATTATTATTTGAATGAAAACAAAAGTCTTCCAAAGTGACAACGAACTTATGAGGTGCGTGCCGAAGATTCAAAATCAAACAAATACCTCCATTTAATTATCAGGGTCGTGTAGCAAGGGACGATGGTAAATGAAACACCAAATTGCAGGTACGCATAAGAATACTTCCTAATTCCAGCAAATAATACAAAGGTAACAAAATATCCTTAGAAGCAAAAAAATGTTTATTGAACTATTATCCGATTTGGAAGCGAATCTATTCACAGTGAAGAGAAACATCAAACGAGTGAAATGCAATTCTAATAAAATATATTAATGTCGTACTGTAACGGAGAGGAACTGACGCTCAATTTCACACTGATATAAGCATAGTCTCCATCTTTGTATGAACAACTGGACCAGAGAGAATGTGTGCAGTTTCTTACATTGCAGCCAAGGATGTAACACTATTTCCGACAAGCAACTACGAGGGCAGCACTCACTCACCCTAGCCGAGAGTAATAAACAAACTTTTGGACTATTAAAATACTAAAGATTCGTGTCTCGTGTTATCATTGTTCTGCAATGGCTTGCGGAAGGTACATTTCCATTGCAAATGTTCAGACAAGATACATTACTTAGATCTACGGGTTGAGGATATCACGAAAAAACACTATGCCAAGAACAGTGGGTCAACTCTTACTCATTCCTTTCGTGTTTCTTTAGTAAAGAAGAGTTTCCTCTCAGAGACCGGCTTTTCCCTTTGTGGAACACACTGCCGAGAGGATAGTACTACGTCCACAAGAATTTAAACCTCTTTAAGACAAGGAGCAGCCGTTATATATCTTACATATCCTTAACATATATAACTCTTATTTCGTCAAAATACAAGGACCTTGAAATAGAAATCTCAAAAATGTGGCACATGGAAACATCAACAATCCCTGTTGTAGTTGGAGCCCTTGGACTGGTTGGAAAAGATTCCAGTAGACTAATTGAAGAGATTCCTGGAATACATGCCTCAAAGAGATACAAATAATTGTTCTGACAACTACAGCTCACACTTTACGAAGGGCTTTCTCTATGTAATTTTTTTTTTTTTTTTGGTCAGTGGAAAGTGTCATGATGCCATTTCTAACCTTAGGTCCCTGGGCGGGA
>OZ038486.1:99037232-99062232 GCA_964036315.1 Acanthosepion esculentum
TTTTAACAGTGGATGGAAAATGTCATATTTGAAATACTAAGGCAAATTGGATTAACGAAAAATACATTCGAAAAAGTAAAAAAAGGTATTAGGATATACAAAAAATTAATTTAAAACAAAAGAAACGTGTCCTGAATTGCTACATCCTCTTATAGGGCAGTGAATCCTGGACAATTTCCCCCTCAGCAGAAATATAGTGCTATAGAACGGTACAGAAATTTCCATGAATGGATCGAGAAAGAAAACGGGAAGCCTTAGAAAATGGCAGCTAAAAGAACACTTATACTCAAAATTCGAAAGAGACCGCTTGAATAATTTGAGTACAAAGGGTTGAAAAGCATAACACTAACAGGGCAAGATAGACAGGACAGAAAAAAGGCTGACATGACGAGATGGTGTGAATAGATGTAAAGCGACCACGGGTGGTTTGTCAAGATTTTATGGAGAGCCATGATCGGCCATGCGTTGAAGGTATAGCCATCAAGCCAAAAAGGACCTGATGGAACAGCGCAGTCGTCTCTCGTACAGGGCGGTCGTTTCTCGGCGTCCTCCTCGCATCGTTCGGGCCCTAACTGCCAAAGCCTTCAGACACGCTCATTTTATAGACCATGGCGATTGGTTGAGCTGGCGAGTTTTATATATGCTAAGGTGCACTCCGTCAGTTTCCTTTTCTTTTAATTTCACTACGACACCATACACAAGCAATGCGTGGGCGTTTTCGTGCATCGCTCACGACAATCACACGCCTCCCTGATCTGAGGATCACACAAATGGCAGCGCGGTGCTGGTCGTTTTATCCTGCTACTTCGTCTCAGTGGAGCGGGCCCGGCTATTTCCTCAGTTGTACTTTCCTCTGCCGTATCGCCGAGTTGATCTCATTCGAGGATGCCACTTACACTTTCCGTTGAAGTTGTGTCTTCCTGCATCTGCCCCTCATACACCATAGATGTTTCTTCATCTGAGGTAGTATCATGGCTGCTGGTAATCTCCACCCAACGCACCGATCGAACATCTTTTACATGGACTATAAGGACTGAATGAACCTCGTCGTACACCAACCATGAGGTCTCTTCACCCAAACAACATCTCCTGTAGTGTTTATTCCAGAACCTCCGACGTCAGGCGGTGGTGTGGTATCAATGCCCTTCACGCAAGTGCGATAGATATAAATTAAGTTTGCTGGCGCTGTTGTAGCAGTGGTGTCGTCCTGTGGTGTCACATTATCTCCGTATACTGCCTCCATAAGAGAGCATTGTGTTCACGCGGGGTTGCGCTTTATCGTGCGGTGGGATCTTTCTAGTTTCCCATTTGGTTGCATCGGTATCTTATCCGGACGCTCCATTCTTTCGCAAGTCTTGTGAATCTTTCTCCACAAAACACTACAGCCTTGTCGGCAAGCAATTCAATCGGCGGTCCTCTTTCGAAAAACATTGTCTCCAACTGCCGGATGATACTGGTGGAGTCTTGGCGCTGCATTGGCCTCCAAATGGCAAACCGACTTGGACCACAGTCTATCAGCGTTAGATAGTGATAGCCCCAGAAATGGGTCACATACGTTGCCACTCTGATACACTTGTGGCGTAGAGGAAGCCTGCCTGGCTTCCAATGCACCAGGGCAGGATTTATGGATGGAAATTCCCTACAGTCCCTGACTACCGCCCGAACAGACACTCTGGAAACTCCGGGGATGAACAATTTTGCAATGTACAGTGTGCGCTTCAAACTGGGGTGTCCGCTAGACTGATGAATGGCTCGTATACGAGCAGACTCATCGCCTTCTGCAGCCACAGCGCATGTCCGTTCTGAAGGTTCTGTCTCTTTCTGAATATCATCCAGCCATCGCTGCAGCACTCCAGTTAGCTAATCGGCCCAGTTGTCATGGGACTTAACAAATACCACATCAATCTTCAGCTCATATTCTGAGGCCAGAAGCGTGCCGAGCCGGCGCCTCATCAGCATCTCGGTGGCAGACTTGGTTCGTACTTTCCGGACAACGTATCTAAGACCCAGCGATGCACGCATGCCGAATCTGTCTTCAGGTGAATCACCTTTGCTTTCCACTGCAGTGCGAGGTTGATACAACGCATCACTGCGTCGAGTTCTGCCAAGTTGATGTGCTTATCCTCACTCATTGGTCGCAGCTTCATCCACGGCTCCACCGCTCTCAGTGACGACACCAGTAGCTAATGAGCTCACGTCCACCCATACAGTGACGTCCTGTCCATCAACGCACCAGACCCCATGCATTGGATCTGTTTGCGCAACTCCGGTAAACACGACCGCCAACATACGGCTCAGGAGGTGGTCTCATACTTTATCGTCCCATGCAGTTATCTCGGCATTTGCTCTACGCTTTATGAACGCAATCGCATCACGTAGCCAGCCGCACACCGGAAAATGTCCCGTCCATTTCCCACAGGCAGAGAAAATATATCGACGTGTTAGTACATCGAGCAACGTCGGCAGCTTACGTCCACGACTCCACTGAAGATTGTTGCGCTCCTACCAGACGTGCAATCCTAACTCGTGTGTGCCGCTCCGTAACTGCTTTGTGGCCTTGCACGTAAGCCGAAACCTCTCAAGGTGCGCTTTTACGCGGGATGCAGGATATACCTTCTCAATGACGAATACCTCATAGTTATTATAAACCACATGTGTGTGTGTGTGTGTGTGTGTGTGTGTGTGTGTGTTCGTTTATATATGGGATCGGATTTCCTACATTTTTCAACCGATTTCAAAAACACTTCACAGGGCTACGTAAAATTACCCGGCGGTGGTTCTGATAGCGCCACGAATTGGAAAAACACAATTGTTTTTGCACGAAATCAATTTGAAAGCACGTGTAAGGCCCATTTATGCAGATTTTTCGCAGTCTTTGGACGATGTTTTGTTACCGAGCCACCAAAACAAAGCAAATGGTCCAGTGTCTGATAGCACTAACGCTTGGCTATCTAACAAGTACCAAATTGTTTGCAAGACTGTCAAAGCCGCTTGATCAAGGAACTATAAACGAGGGTACGAAGGGACAGGATTTAGCCCTCTGAACACACATTCACTGGCACAGTATGTACAGTTTTGGGTTGATTCAAATGAAATTTACGACACCCTTGTGGCTTACTATCACCTTTATGTGTGCCAAACTTCAGAATTTTTCGGTAAAAGTAACCGTAGCTGCACGCGGATCAATCTTTTTTGTAACTTCCTTACGCACACACAGCTGCGTACAACCGAGCTGGCGTGTCGATACCGAGACTGATGCAAGCCCATTGGTCGCTTTCACAGAGCTTGACCTTGGGGCCTGTCCAATCATCGCGCAGGATTTCTCACACGTTATAGCGCCCGCGTGATCGCGCATCAGCTTATGTGTAAGTGCGCTCAAGGTCAGCCACCTCCATTGCGTGACTCGGGCGTGCTTTCACACTTTTGTGTTTATTGTCGCCCGCGTGCACGCACTTGGCTTAATTTATTCGCCCACTTCGGACACCGCAAGTTGTTGATTACGTGTTCTAGCTGCTTTTTTGTTTTATAGTTCCAACACAACCCCACACACGTTAGCCAATTGTACTAAAACCCCATTTCCTTTTGGATTTACCCTTGGTTTACATTTTAAATTTCCACTTTTTAAGTTTCGAGTTCCCCTTTAGTAACATCTGAACTCATTTTACTGGGTATCCCCTTTTTGTGTCTACGTTAGCAGTGCACGTTTTTTTGTTTTGGATTTGTCGAAATCTCTTTTTAAGCTTTACCCTCTTTGATGCTTTTACTGTTTGGATGCCACCTAAAAGGAGGAAACTTTTGGGACGGCGCAAAGCAGCTGCCTCCGCTGCTAGAGCAGCGAGGGCGAGTGAAACCCCTGAAGAGACGTCTTTGCGTCTTTCACGGATGGCCTCTAGCTCAGCTGCTCGCTTATCTACGGAAAGTGCCGCTGCGCGAACTGAAAGGTTGCCTTCAGCGGCTTCAACCATATCCGCACGCCGCGCCAGACTTTCAGTTGAAGAACGTTCACTTCAGAATTCACAGGAAGCAGTCCGCGTGGCTAGCTTGAGGGCATCACAGTCCCCGGCACAGAAAACCCTTCGTCGTTTGCGGGATGCCACCGACAAAGCTTGCTCCAGGGATTTAGAAAGCCGCGAACAAACAACACGTCGTCTTAGGAATAGTAGGGTTACAGGCGCATCTAGAGCTTCGGAACAACCCCAAGAAACCGCTCATCGTCGCTTTAGAAATGCCGCGTCTGTCAGAGCCTTAGAAAGCCCTTCACAGACCATTGTTCGTCGCGATAGCAATGCCCGCTTCACTGCATCTGCTAGAGCCCTAGAAAGCCCTGCACAGACCACTGTTCGTCGCGTTAGAAATGCCCGCTCTACTGCGTCTGTCAGAGCCCTAGAAAGCCCTGCACAAAGCACTGTAGGTTGCAGAAAACCCTAAAGACACAACCCTAACGGCTTATGCTCAACAAATGCTTTTGCCAAAACATTGATATACCCCCAAGTCCCGTCATACTACGTGTGGTCAAACAACCGGTGGGTTCGGCGATAGTCTGGCGACCCTGTCGAAGTTTATTCCGATGTAAGTTCTAACTCTTGCCTTGGACGCGTTTATACTGTGTCCACAGCCAGCAGGAGTGCTTTTACCTCCGCCTTCTACTTCATGAAATTGCTGGGCCAATGAGTTTCACAGATATTCGCACTGTCAACGGCATAGAGTGCCAGTCTTATAGAGAGGAATGCTTCCGTTTGGGATTGCTTGAAGACGACTCCCAATGGAATGCAGCCATGGCGGATGGTGAACTTCTCACAACGCCATCACGACTTCGAACGCTGTTCGCCATTTTACTTTTGCGATGCGAACTAAGCGATCCTCTGTCGCTCTGGATAAAGTACAGAGAATCCATGTTAGAGGATTGCTGTTCTCCGTTCAGCGTAACACCCCAGGAGTTGAATGCGGTTTCACTGACTTCATATTGAACAGAGCACTGGTGGCCCTAGAAGATGTTCTTTTGTAACTGTGAGGTGAAACTTTACCAACTTACGGTTTACCATCACCGCTCAGAGACGGTTTTGACACTGTACCAACTGAGCTATTGCAGGAAACATCCTACTCCATCGAGGGGCTGAACGCATACATTACCGAAAACTTCTACCTGATCAGAGGGTTGCTTTCACTACCATAACAGACAGGGCAAACGGCAATAGTGGAGGTATATAAGTTTTAGATGCGACCGGAGGAACTGGCAACACTTTTGTGACTAAATTAGTCCTGGCAGAGGTACGGAGTCGTGGGGAGATAGCTATTGCGATCGCATCTTCTGTGATTGCTGCAGCGTTGCTACCGGGAGGTGGAACCGCTAATTCGGCTTTTAGGTTGCTGCTTGATCTATGCCGGTCACAAACTCCTCTCTGCAACATAAAGAATTCGCCACAGGCTGAAGTTCTGTGGAGATGCAAAATAATAATTTGGGATGAGTGCACAATGGCACACAAGGGCACCCTTGAGGCACTTGACCGAAGTCTTCAAGACATCCGCGACTCCTCCGACTCCATGGATGGAGTAACCCTTCTCCTCGCAGGCGAATTTATGCAGACTCTCCCTGTTATTCCTAAAGGTACACGCGCTGACGCTGTCTGCGCCTGCCTGAAGTCGTCTGCCCTTTGGCGCCACGTGGAGACTCTTAAACTGAGCACGAACATGCGTGCCTACTTGAATGGGGACCCCAGATCCGCCGACTTCGCACGGGACCTTCTTGCTCTTGGGGAGGGGAAAATGCCATCTGACACACAGCGTTTTGTGCAGATGGATCAGCTTGCCACCACTGTTGAATCACCGGATGAATTGATGAATGCAGTCTTCTACAACCTATCCACTAATTTTGCCGATGTCGATTGGCTTGCTGGGAGGGCTATATTGGCACCGAAGAACTGTACAGTTGATTCCATCAACCATAAGCTGTTGGATTGCATTACCGGGCAATGTCATGTTTATAAGTCCATCGACAGAACTTCCGATCCATCTGAATTAGCGGAGTATCCCATAGGAAGTTTTGAACTCCCTTCAGCCGCCCGGACTCCCACCTCATATTCTTCGGCTCAAAGTTGGTGCTCCGATTATGTTAATCAGGAATTTTCTCCCACCTAAACAGTGCAACGGGACTCGCCTCATTATTAAATCACTTTCTCCGAACCTGACTGAGGCGACCATTGCAACTGGCTGCGGCAAGGGGGAAGTCGTTCTGATTCCCAGGATGCATCTTCTTCCGTCAGACGCAAGTATACCAATCAACTTTCGTCGCTCACAATTTCCCGTGAAGCTTTGCTTTGCTATGTCCATTAACAAATCACAAGTACAGACGCTTAGCATCGCATCTGCATTTACGTGAGCAGTGCTTCTCTCACGGCCAACTTTACGTTGGGTGCTCTCGAGTTGAGTCTAAGGAAAGGGTCTTCATTTACTCTCCCAACAACTGTGCTAGAAACATAACCTACACAGAGGTCCTGTAGACAACCCGCCCGATGGCGTTTAATCGCCATACACACATATGCAATCCGATTGCATGGCAATTTATTTGTTTGTCATATTGGTTTTAACGTTAGGCCGTCGTAGTCTCCACTTGCCATTATTAAGACATCTTTGTAAAGGTTATCCAGCTCTTTTGCTGCCTTCTGACTTTCATACCTTCACCCGCCATCATCGCGATTGTTTGTACACTATGATAACCTCACCGTATTCAGTTGCAACACAAGCTGCTAGACACAAGAACACCGGCATTAGACATGATTGCTCCACTAAAGTTCCGGTTTCATTAACAGTTGATCGGAGGACCTGCAGTTCGTACCAGTGCATACAAGCATATTCACACTTGAGAAGCTTCGGAGTTCGTTTAATTGTCACGAAATTCAGGCTTCTGCTTCCATATACACTTTACGGCTGCCATGAGTGAAATATGTCAGCCATAAGGCTCTATTGTTTTGTTTGTAGTCGTGTAAAAAAAACTAAAAACACACGCCAAGTACGGCGACTCCGGTCGGTTTTCATAAGCTCTCAGCTGTGATGTTGACTGCGACTGAAGAGAAGACACTTCTCCATTGCAATTGAGGCGCTTGGCCGTACGGCGACCCCGGTCCAGTTTCATGAGCTCTCAGCGTGATGTTGACTGCAACTGAAGAGATGGCACTTCTCCATTGCAATTACGATTCTCGGCCTTACGGCTACCCCCGTTGCAGTTTTAAGGGCTCTCAGCCGCGATGTAGATAGTGACAGATCAGAATAAAGGAAGTTATATCACAGAAATGTTCTTGCTATGACACCCCTTCACTGTTTGCTCTTCAGTCGGTTTTACGGTTCTGCTTTATGGTCGTGGCAGCGCCGTCTTTTGGGCATAAGACGCGTCTTTTAGTTAGACAAGCAGTTTGTTTGTGATTGCGCATGGCACATACTTTATGTCTATGGCTTCCTCACGGCACGTTTTCCCTTCAATCCCTATGTATGTTGCAACTGAATCGTGGTTTCTTGACTACTTACAACAAGTGCTTCCAGTAATGCTTAACGGTCCAATTGGTTAAAGCAGTAATTGCTGCCAGCTTTTACGCGCAGATGTCTTAGTAATGGCAAATGACTGATGCTACAACGGCTTTCCGTTACTTCCTTCGATACCTTCGAATACTTGGGCCTGCATGATGTCTGCTTAAACTTTGTGTGCATTGCGTTTCAATGTTTTCTAGAAACTTAGTTCCTGTCGACTTACAAAGCACATCTTTCAAAGCAACAGCCGTCCCAAACACTTACTGCTAGTCGTTAATATATGAAAATGTATCTGCGTTGATGTTCTCATCTTGACCGCATTTTCATGGGTGCCACGTTAGGCGCGAACTCCAAGCGAGTGAGGCATTATCTTTTCCCCTTGATTTTTACTGTCTGGAATGGGTACAAGGACTTCTGAACGTGAACTTTCAAATAGGCCCGGCGCAAGTCCAGCACATCAACGTCTGAAATTTGCTGTCGCCACTCTCTTAATTTGTGTGCATATACATCTGCGTTGGCAGTGCATGTATCTACATGCATACACTGCCAGCGTTGAGCTCGCGGTAGTCTACGATGGGTCGAAACTTTTGTTTGTTTTCCTGTAGGTCGGTCATTAGAGGAATCAGAACCTTTTGTGCCCAGGCTCGTCTTCAGGTAATGGAAACAGCCAGCCGTTATGTATCCAAGTTTGCAGCCCTCGGTTGTACTCTGCCCGAAGGTGCTTAGGAGTAGGATATTCTGACAGCCTGTTTTTTAACGTAACTGGCGGATGGGCACCGGACCACTTCCACAATGCGATCCATATCCGTCTTTTAGCGTCAATCTCTGCTTAAAAACCGGGCTTGTTGACGGTGATGGCAGGGCAGATTGGCTTTTGACATTTGGGAGAATTTACCTCACCGGAGCTAGACATAGACATCCCAGCCAGCTGTTTGATTGCGTCCAGCTCAAGCAACAAGTCAAATCTGAGTAATTCATCGTCCACGACAAGAGCTTCTATGTCAATAGAGGGTCTGTTACTTATGCCCAGCCGGATCACCCCGACTCCACCGCACCTAAGGGTATTCCCGCCTACAGTCAGGACGTGTACCTCCTTTCTCTCCCACACCTGGCAGCATGCTTTGCGTATGAGTGTTTGGGTGCAACCAGTGTCAACAAGAGCTAAGCTCCTCATTTCATCGATCTGCCCAGTCATTGTAGATAGCGCCCTATTTAAAAGGGCTCTGGGAAGAAGCTTGGCGTAGAAGCCTCGTCCCACTGCCCGTTTCCCGGATAGTTTCGAGCCATATGTCCCTGCCGCTTACACCGATAACACGAGACCGGTCTTCGGTGTCACGCATTCTCTTTCCTTGATGTTTCACGACGCGAGAGACAGTCGCGTGCCAAGTGATTGGGATCGCCGGAAACATAGCATTTTGTCGGTGCATCAACTTCCTTCGCCTGACAACGCGATGATCGTGCAGATACCGCCGCTTGCTCAATATCTGCAGTATTTTTCTTCAGTATGGCGCGTGATCGAGCGATCCCTTGTGAAACGTACATATCGTCTAACTGGGAAGAGTCTCGGAGCAATTCCTCGGGATGCTCCGGCAACCCGGCGATAAACGCACACATCAGATTTCTATCCGTCATACCAGCGACCAGAAAGTCTACGTAATTCGGCCAAAAAGACATGGATAGTCTCACTCGGGCGCAAGCGGCGTGCTACAAATGGATTCCAAGCTGTAACGGAGTCCAGAGCAAATGTCGTATACAAAACATTTTTGCTGCAGGTAAAGTCTTTCTTCTTTTCTTCGCTCAGCTGCTGGTGCACTGCAATTTTGCTCACGAAATCATAGAAGGGACATGGCATATTGAAGAAGAAAAACCGCGGATAACAGTTATTTAATTATTAACAGTAGTACAATTGTAATAAAATGTTAATGGTTTTCATGTGGACATCTGTGATTAGATATTAATAAATATGCAATTATATAGTCAGGTTGCGATGGATAAATTGTCGTCTAGCTACCATAACGAAAAGTCCCTCAGAACAATTACCATGAACCTATTTGTAGAAAAGACACAAGGAAGCAACATTGCGATGGTGGCAATAGGACTGAAGGCGAAATGCCAAGCCAGATTCTTCTTTTGGATTTTATCAAGAATCTTTAAATACACTACAGTTCAAATGTTTGAGGTTACCTTGCAACTTTTTAAATTGGCCCCAAATTAATTGTTTTGTAATTTCAATAAAAGAAAATTATTATAAAATGTTTAAAAAATTAGACATGTTTATTTATGTTGAAACTTGACTAATGCATGGAATAATAATGCAAACACAAAATGTAGTTAGAATAAAATGTATTGAAACAAGAAAGTGTACACAATATTTACATATAGTCTTTTGTATATTCCTGGGAAGACCGTTCCTGGAGAATGTGTTGACTAAGTCGCAGTCGGGCAGAGTCTCTAGTTGGATCTCTTGATTCGCCTCCCTGTCTTCCGGTACCAACTATATTTATATCGTCGGTACTCCGCTATGCAAATTAGGTGGATCCTACCACAACAATTTATTAGATATTTTATTATGACACAATAAGAAAAATAATATTTATGATTAAATTTTGCTCTCGTCAAAATATACTTCTTTATTCTTGATAACTGGAATACAAAATTTTGGCATTCGTTGCAAAGGTTTCTCAAAATATAAGTCTGCTGATGAATTCCATTCTTTTTTTTCACTGATTATGAGATTTCTTTTTCACATTTACTCTTCTGTCAAGTATATCCCATGCTACTTCTAGGGGTGGCTTGAAACCTTTGAACTCTAGTGTATATACCAGCAGCACCAGACCAGATATGCTAATAATATTCAAAGCAATGACGAATATAAAACTTATAAGTATGTAAAATTGATTCTGGCAAGAAAGTTAACCCATATTCGAAGCTGCAGAATCAGCCATTGATTCAATATGCACTTTTCTGTTCATGTCAGCTGAAAACGTTAGCCAAAAGAGAAAAAAAAAGACGCAATGAGTCACTGTCCTAGAGGGTAGTTTCGCCCATGTTAATGAAAGGAAAAAAAAGTTCTTAAAAAAGAACAGCTTCGTTTATACGGCTTTAAAATTAATAAGCCACTCCTTGCCCCATTTAACAACAGATTGCTGATCATGTTTTAGATCAGCAGCTAATTTAACCTTTTAAAACCGATAACGCTTCTTATTACAACTGGAAAAAATAATTGTGTCATGAACATAAGTAGTGAGTTGAGAACTGATGGCATGAGGAAATTCTTTGATGAAAATTAGAAACAGCGTAAGTCCAAGGATAGACACCTGGGGAACACCTTCATTAATGCAAAAGACCTTGAAGAGTAGCTATTTAAGTTAAATTTCCTTTCGCGATTTGATAAAATAAGACAGAATAAGATTTAAAAATTCGTCAAGAAATAACATAACATTCAACCTATGTCTGGCAACAGGACTCTGCACCATGACACACAAGCAAGAGAAGACAATCATGGATGTCAGACAATTTCTGCAACCACATCACCCCTTACATCTGGCTCCCTAGACGTCACATCTTTTGATTATTGTGTGTGGGGCGCAGTCGAACGAGAAATCAACAAAACTCCATATGGCACCAAAGAGGAACTGAAAGCAAGGATTATGTATAGAACTTATAGTTACATCTACATATTTCATCTAAAAATTATGAGATCTTTAGCGGCAAGATCTCATCATTTTACAGATGAAATATGTAGATGTAACTATAAGTTCTATACTAACTGTACTTTTTCTCACACTTCTTGCTTGTGTAACTCTCTTCCGGCTTCTTGCTTTCCAGTCAACTTTGATCTTCAAAAATGTAAATACAATTTTAATCGTTATCTTCTGTCTTTTTAATTCTCTTTCTTTTATTGTCCCCTCTCGTTAATACTATTTTTTTATATTCTCTAACACTCAATAACTCCATGCATCCTAGTGATGTTATTGCCTTGCATGGGGTGAAATGATTAAACAAATGCTTTTTAAATATTTTCCTTGTAGACTAGCAGGACACGCTACAGTCTGTAATTTTCTACCAATGACAAATTTCAGATATTTACAATAAATGTTACATAGGTTCTCTTAAAATTACTGAAGTGTCCTCAACAGATCGTTTGGTCACGTAACATGATTTTAGTTTGATGTATTTTGTTTAAGGGCTATTTAATGCTGAAAAGACTTTTAGGATAGGTTCCTATAAGTAGAATGTGTATTCTTTGTAATAAATCAGTTTGTAGATCAGGTTTCCTTGACGTATTTTTCCGAAGAGGGTTTTTTGTCGAGAGTCAAATATATTTTTTTTTAATTTTTTGCCGATAATAGGTTCGCTTTTTTCAAAAATTATTGCTGGTATTTATATAATGTAAATCTATTTAAACTCGGTGGGTAAAAAAACTTGGATAGTACAATTTTCAAATGAATTGGCATCTGCTGATGAAAAATGGAAAGAAAGAAAGCACCAGAAACGTCCGAACAGGGTGAATTAAATCGTCCAGCAGCTTCAATATTTGGTGTAAAGAAAAAAAAAAAAACAGCGAGTAATAAGTTAAAACGAAGAGTACCCTAAATAGAGCAAAAGTAAAATAAATAAATCCTAAGTACTACCTACCTAGGTTTATATATATATATATATATATATATATATATATATATATATATATATATATATATATGGGGGGGGGTAAAACTATTTAAACTCGGTGGGTGAAAAAACCTGGATAGCAAAATTTTCAAATAAATTGGTATCCGAGGTAAAATGAAAAAAACCGGCAGGAACCCTCGAAAAGAGCAAAAGAAATCGTCCAGTTCCTTAAATCTCTGGTACAAAGGCAAAAACTCAGCGAGTAAGAAGTTAAAACGAAGCGTGTTCAATACACCAAGTAGAGCAACAAATTAAAATAAATAAATCCCAATGACCCAAGTACTACCTACCTAGTTTTCACCATATGGCATCATCATCATATATATATATATATATATATATATATATATATATATATATAATATATATCTATTAATTATTATAGTCATTTCCTACCTTATGAATACATAAAATTATCGGAATCTGAAAGTTTATTTTGTTGAAAGAGAATAAAATCTCTTCTGACATTGTGTGTCATTTTCAAATATAAACATACGTCAGACATTTGGGTTTCGCAATCTCAAATTAATAGAATTGTTACGTGCCTGATGCATTCAATGGATTGTGAATTCGCATTGACAAATGAAGATGGATTTTTAATAACTTCTGATATTGCCAGGCAAAATACAATGCCGGAAATTAAAAAACAAAAACAAACTAATATTCTCGTACAAAGACAGTTTTAAGGCTATATCAGGTTGAAACATCGACTCTCGTAAGATTGTTGAAGAGCTTGGTTAGTACGCAGATGGTTGAACACTTGGGAATACCAGGTACTGTAAGTTTATATCTGCGACTGGGGGTAATGGATAACCTCTCATAGAAATCGAGCAGTCGAATTCTAATTCCAGTTGATTTTATTCATATTCGCTTAAGCGCAAACACCCTTGGGAAAGATATGAATCAATCTCTTATTCCCCAGCCATGGGTTAATTAGTAGAAGTTGGATCAGTAAATCATTATTATCCCCCAAAATGTATTTAAGATGAAGAATGATCTCGAAAAGAAAATAAACAACCTTCATCAAGTGTTCCAATTAATAGGAGTCAAGATAATTCGTTCCCAAACAATAACTGATAGAACATACACTAAACTAATAATAAATTTAGCATAGGTGATATGGAAATCGGACATACCTGCCCTAGATGTAGTCTTACCCAATACCGTAACCAGAAATCTTGAGTCATATTTTTAATAGTGTTATCAAGTTCATATAACGCTCATCTTTGCGGGTTAGTAAGACTGTAAGAAAAACACTAGAACAAAATGTTCAGTGGAGAAGACTTTAATCACATGAGTATGTGTTGACTATTCACTTAGTACAGTGCTACAAGCGTACGCCTGAATAGCGATACGCCTTTGCAAATCTTCTTCTGCCGCTGATCATGCGCAGAACTTCTACTTATAGCGGATGGGCGAGTCCATGTTTCAATAATAGGTGTATAAATGTTTAATCGTTTTTTTCTATAGAACAAATAGCCTTTGCCAGATTGAAACTTTCATATGGATGACAAGCATGGCACCAAAACCGTTAAAAATAACTGTCTGCTATATACAACCGCTTTCCAAAATGAATGATCATTAATGGCTTTGAAAGGGTGAAAACTGAGCGTCTTGTTTAAGACCCCACTCATTTTAACATTGTGGACAATGATACAGAATCACAAATAAAAAACTGTCAAATATTAGAAACTACATCTCCCGAGGGGCAGCATCAAAACGTTAAACGTATATCAAATTTAACTCGAAGAGAAAGTAACAGTATAATCAAGATATTGACGTTCTATAATACGTCAAATAAAAATACTGAAGGAAACCCCATCATTACTGGGTAAAAAGACCCAGTAAAAGTTCAATAACAGTTTCTGGAGTTGAGAAACCTATTTTCCTGAAAAATTCTTTTAACAGAAATATATTATAAATTTCAACGAACAGTTGTATTGGCTGATTGGTCAATGAATGCTAAGTGTTTCCTTATAAGGAAACAGCTTATATTACCATTACTGGTAATAGACCAACGCAAAAGTACGGGGCGAACAGCTAAAACAGTGGGCGACAGGTTTATATTCAGGCTCAGGGATTTTCTTAATTTTCCACCAATGCCATTTATAGTCTGCCTTTGTCGGATTGTCCAGTGAATAAAAACAATGAATTAACGCATTATTTTATTTTTATTTTTAAATTCCCTATTCGCTCTTGTTCAGGTGAAAACCATTTTCTAAAATTGTGTTTCTTTTTTTTCTTTTTTTAAAGAAGAACGAAATTCGGCTCAACGCCCCACTTATTTTGGTCCAAGGAGCGTTTTCATCCATCCTGTAGGGAGGCGAGCAAGGCCTATCAAACAGCGGAAGATGGACTCACGAACAACTAACTACAGTAAGTTTTTCAATAAAATCACCATGTAGAATATAACGGAAAACACTTCACTATCTTCCCCAAGGAAGATATGGCAATACTCATTTAAAGCAGGCTCACGTTTTATTCATGGTATTCGTTCAGTTAAAGACTCATTCTGAAATGTCTGCCTAATGCTACACAATTCACACCTCTTTTCTAACAAAGCGCTCGATATGAGAACACTGAATGTCTTATGCTTTCGTTTTAGGCTTTTAATGTAAGAGAGATACAAAATAATATTTGGTTATTTAGTGCTTTAACCGACAAGGAAAATGTATGCTATCGGTTATCAAATTGTAATATATGAGGAAACGGGGGAAGTAGATACAAGACTGCAATCTGCTTGAAGTTGAACCGTGGCACATTTCAGCGCGGGAAGAATTTTAGTTGGCTTCATGTCTTCTTTGAAGATAACAAAAAATATTCAATTATGACCAAATGGAATTCTAGAGAAAAAAAAGTATGATAGCGATGATGGATTGAATAACAATAATATAAGAAAATGTACATCGTGATAACGGATGGATCTTTTCGAGTCGTCTTTAAATTAAAAAAAGAATGAATCATAAACTGTAATTGAACCAAAAACATAAGATATGAACGAGGGAGAAAAAATTCCAAAACGCCATTATCTATCGGACGAAAGATAAATGTTTTGGGTATATATATATATATATATATATATATATATATATATATATATATATATATATATATATATACAAGTAAAGGGTTCGTACAGATGGAATAAAATTCCAATAAATAAAAACACTATTCTTAAGGGGGTGCTCAATACCGAGTAGTGCTAATAATATTTATTCATATTTATAACATGCATATTATGAAATCACTGCAAAATTTGTAATTTTGTTTCGACACGTCTGGTGTCTTTTCAAGTGAAGATGTTAAATGGAATATAAAACGGTTTTAAGAGCTTTTACAATAATAATGTCTTCAACAGTTATAAAAATTAAAAAGCAAGACGTAGAGCAATGGTGCAGTAAATGATAATAATTATAATAATACTAATAGCAGCAGATGTAACTGTAGTAATTCCAATGTTTGCCTACTAAAACATAACTGCTTAGGTAGTTCCCCAGTTTATTTTAGTACTAGTTTTACACTTGAAAACTCGAGTTATTAAACATTCTACATTGGAAGCACTGAAAACACGTTTAAAACCAGATGATATCAACATGTCCTATCCTTCAAGTATAGTACTTATAAAAAATAATATTTGTTGCCGAAGTAATTTAGGAGTTTAAAAGAGAAAAAAACTACTACAGTTAAATGGAAACTACTTAGGAGGGCCTGAACCTATAATTCATTTTGTCTCAATGAAAAATTGGAAATCATATTTAATGACAGTATTAATCTCTTAAGATAAAGGAATGAACTGACGGTTAACTGTAGACTTAGTTCACTCTTTACCTTGCAATATAAGTAATAATATTATGAATGATAATGGTTAGTGTGAGATAGTAATATTATTATTATTTATTGATATTTATTTATTTATTTATATTTATTTATTTATTTTATTTTTATTTTTTTTTACCTGACCACCGATGTTAATTATAACCTACACTTATTTACTAGCGTTTTAATCTGACATCGATAGTTAATTTGATATTGAATATTTGTCACCGTTTATGCATTAATATTACAGGGACTATTATTGTTATTGTTAAATATGCATACATAACCCTATGTACGTATGTGTGGTTATTTCTATATCTGTTTATATACGTGTGTATATATATATTTGTGCATATATATCTGTGTGTTGGTATGTATATGAGTATATGCATGTGGGTGTATATTTATACATATATATATATATATGTATATATATATATATATATATATATATATATATATATATACATATATATATATATATATATATATATATATATATATATATATATATATTAAGACATTTTTATGTTTATACATTCTTTTTATAGATACAAATATTTAAGTAACTGCTCTCTTTATAATAAACAGTATTAATAACATTTACCAGCCTGAAAATAGTCCTCCTCCGAAAAGCAGTAAAATCGAATTTGCTCAGTGACTATACGTACATGTATTAGCGTGCTCATATATTTGCTTTTATATACGTGCTTGCCTATTATGATGTGAGTGTGTTTTTCCTGTCTTTGAAAATTCCATTCCCTACCTACCTCCTTACTTGAATTCTGACTTCCATGTATCAAATATGTGTAGAGATCGGAGATACTTTTCTATCAGCGCGGAACATAACTGATAAACGAGCACTTCTCTAAGAGTAATAAATTATATATATATATAACTAGCAATAAAGCCCGGCGTTGCTCGGGGTTTTATGTAGTTAAATTGTTTTGGCGTTTGAATTATTGAACTTACGCGCGTCTCCGCAGTTGTTGAGGACAATGATAGGCCGGGAAGCTCACTGGTAGCAAAATCAATAAGATCAAGGGCAATCGGTTGCAATAGGTGGCTGCTGTGTTGCTGCTCTGTTCTTACCCGAAGATTGGCACCCGTTCATAGTCGGTCAAGATTTTTAATTCTGGCAGTGTAAAATAGTGGTTGCGTTTTCACTGTAGGACTCGCCCCTTCACTATTAAGTCCATAAGTTTTCCCAGTTTTAAGCGGAATACGCAGGCGGTAATGTCATGCCTGTGAGGGTAAGACGTTGCAGGTTGGCCACCCGGAGTATGAAGGGGAATGCCGAAGTGGTAGCTATCGTCACCATAAGGGAAATGTAAAGGGTACTACAACGTCATATGATAGATGGGTCTCTGAAATTCTGCGAAGAGCCCGCCTCTTGATTTGAGGACAATATCGCGAGTACGGTCTTGCCCCCCATGTATAATAGCTGCCAGTTCGTTGCACGCAGTAGCATTGTAGTGGCGTTCGTGTTCAACATGGAGCCGTTTGTCGGCGTTAGTTACAATGCTGAAGGAAGGAAAGGGGGGCATTTTCCAAAGCATATTTGAAACTGTGAATGTAGATGTTAACCTCGTGAAGTATGGCCTGAAGTAGTAGTATGACGTCCCTGCGAGTAACTCTTCCCGACGGCGGCAAAATACCAATCCGGGTTTTGGCCAGTAGGTTGTAGACTGCAATAAAGTACAGTTGAAGGAATTTAGACGTAGAGGTCTCCTCAGGCAGCAGAGACCCAATGCGGTGGTATACCTGGCCCTATACTTTGAAAGTGGGTATACAACCCTCTTCTTGAACAACCTGAGCTCCAAATGAGGTCATTTGGAAGGAGGAGTTGTATTGGCTAATTGTTTTAAGGAAGTGATTGGAGTCGAGATTGGAGCCGGCTATTAGTCCCCTCAACGGTAGGTGGTTCATGCAGAGGTGGCAGTCTAACTTTGCCAGAGGAGTAGAACAGACCGGCAGGCTTCCCGACCCATTTGCGGGCATTTCAGAATTGGCAAACGCAGGTCATGGACATTACACTGATGTCGTCACCGTAGTTAAGTTAATGCCGGGGTCGTAATTGAAAGCCAAGAAAGACCAAAAAGAACTACTGCAACAGGTAAAACTACGGGAGGCCGCAAGGCGCTGAATGTCGTCGTCGAGGCTTATGCGGTGGGCGTGGGGAGTTTGAGATAAGCGCACAGCGGCCATGTTTGTAGAAGCCCTTGAAAGTCTGTTTGCCTTTGTCTGTGGGCCCTCGGCGTTTCTGGCAGCAGAAGTCGCTGCAGCGTTGCGGGCTGCCCGCTGCAGCTCTGTCTCGGACTCCCTCGACCTAGCTGATGCAGCAGCGTCCCTGGATTGACGGGCGCCCCTGCGTAAAATGTTTCAGGTGCCATCGACCTGGCAGTGGTGGCAGCATCCCTAGCATTTCGCACAGACCTACGTAGCGGTGTTTCAGCAGCCCTAGCGCTCGCTGTTGCAGCAGCGTCCCTGGATTGACGGGCGCACCTGCAGGCAGTTGTCTCTACTACCTTCGACCTGGCAGTGGTGGCAGCATTCGTAGCATTTCGCACAGACCTACGGAGCGGTGTGTCAGCAACCCTGGATTGTGACTGCGAGGCCTGCATCAGGGCGCTGCGTTGAGCGACCTGTGATAGTCGCACTGTAGTCTACTCCTGTACTCGCGGGCCTTTCTTGCCCTCATAGCGGACGCTCTTGCAGACCGAAGGCTCGGACGTACCCTCCTTTTTGGCGGCATGGGGAAAAGTGATGCTAGTAGTGGTTGATTAGGGTTGCTTAATTGCAGGAGTACAAAGTCTAACTTAGTATCGCAAAGCGTGAGCCAGAATCGGGAAGGTAGGTACTTAAGTAAAACAGCCGAATACATTGTCTATGGTAGTTAGAAAAATGTAGTTAAACAGACAAACGGAAAACAAAAACGTAAGAAACAACTTAGGAGAAATGATCAGATGAAGGAGCCTATCGTATCAAGCGGATGGCGGCGTAACAGGAGCAGAAGTGAGACCTTCGTCCCACAGCTGTGCACAGCAGGTTCAAATGCGAAGTATTACTGGTCAATCGGTTGTGCCAATCAGCGAGCGTCCTGGGGTCTCGAACACCAATCAGCGACCGCGTACTCTACTCAGTCAATGAGATTCCGCTATGTGAAGCATGGTCACGCGTGTGTGAGTAACAATCAGCTGTAGAGTAGACGTCTCAGTTAAATATACGTTTGATTGGTGTATTCGCAAATTCCGATGAAGACATGATTGTATCGACTTCCCTCAGGTATTAGTTGGTCACAAAGGAGCTCACAGGGCAGAAGTTTTGAATTGATACGACTACAGCCGATAAAGTTAATCAAAATCACAAGCAAGTTGCGAAAAACATCGCCAAATTCATGTAAACTCGATTTGAATGGGAAGACAAAAGGGGTATGATTTCATCGATTTTTATCCGATAATTGAAGCCAATATTGAAAACAGTCAGCACCTCAATACTCACGGTAAATACTATGCTCAACAGGAATTTTGCTGAAATTCTTCGCCATTTGCGAAAGATTTAGCCAAAAATCAGCTAGACTGGACTTGAATCAGATGTCCCAAAGTGATCGATTTTATCGATTTTTCTTCCGATAACTGGTATAATTTTTTTAAAACAAAGAACAGCACCTCAAAACTATAAGTAAGGACATTGCTCGGCTTGAGTTTGATGGATATCACTTATAATTTGTGAAAACTATCACTGAATAACTGATGATTTTTTTCGAATCAATATTCAACCCCCTATCGGTTTTATCGATTTTTCCAAAATAGGAGGAACAATCGAAAAATCCGAAGAAGTCAAGTACGAACGTCGTAGGTTTCCAATCTGTGTGTAAATTTTCATGCCATTCGGACGAACGGTTTGCTCAGAATGGGGTAACAAAGTGAAAAACACACCGACACACAGACACACTAAAAAAATGCAATTTATAGATATAGATTTAGATTTTTTTCTGCTAGTTTCATTTCTGAATAATCTTGAAATAATATTTAACTTGTTGCTCGATTAAATATAGAATTTGACATTTGACATTTTTAATTTTAAATTTAACTGTTAACTGAAAATTTAAATTTTATATTGATTTTTAATTTGATCTAATCTTAACTTTAATGCACTGGTAGATTGTACTTATTATAGAGTATGTTGACACGTTATTTTAAATTACCATATACTTGTTTTCTATTTGGTCATCATAGATTACATAACAATGTTTCTCCTACTGAACTCTTACAACCGCTTTATTGTCCATTCAACAAAACTGTTTTTGACAAGATACCAGAAATGTCGAAACAAATTTTGTAGTAATTTTATTAAATGCATCTATTATAAATTTGAAGATATATATATATATATATATATATATATATATATATATATATATATATATATATATATATATATATAGTCTTAAAGTGTGCTATATTTCTGGGATAAAGTGGTCAATATCAGAGATAGAGCGTGTGTAAATATAAAAGTGAACATAGAAGTCAACACTTAGAGGCGACAGTCTGTTTCATGCTACGTGGCCCGATGATTGCATCTAGCATGAAACAGACTGTCGCCTCTAAGTGTTGACTTCTATCTTCACTTATATATATATATATATATATATATATATATATATATATATATGTATGTATGTTTATATGTATATGTATATATATGTATATATCTATATATATATATGTATATATGTACATATATATATATATATATATATATGTGTGTGTGTATATATATATATTAATTAAACTACAGAGTGCACCACTTAATGAGGATATTTGGTACAATTTACATAACTGTTAAAACTTTTGATACTGTTATTTGAAACAAAAGAAATGATACAAATTTAATAGCATTAAACAGAAGAAAAACTCAAATTTAAGCTTTTTTTGTGGGGAAATCTGTATATATTTGTCAGCTCAAAACTTTATTAAACAAATTACAACGGCTTTCATATTTATCGAGCTGCAATAAACATCTTAACTGAAAATTAAGATATACAAAAGGAAAAGAACCCTTACATTTGCAATCCATTTTTGTTTTACATATTTTCAGTGAAATCAAAATGATAATTTTTTATCTTTTTAGTAAACTTTGTATACTGCAATGAGCCATTATAAATAAATAATAAGTAATTTTATACTGCAGTCAGCTATTATATAAAAAAAACTAATAAGCCATTAGTATATTCAAAAGAGTGAATCTCCGGAATAAATGTAAAAGGAAAAATATGCCTCGAAGAAAAGAACTCCCTGAAGCATTGAAAAATCGTATGGTTGAAGCATATACCGATGGGGAATGCTATAAAAAACTATCAAAAGAATATGGTGTCAATGTCTCCATTTTGCGACAAATTACTTATAAATGGAAGGCCTATAGTATGATGTCATTACTATAAAAATTGTGAATATCTGGAGAAGCAATTAGACGTCTAGTTCGGTAAGCCGAGAAGATTCTTGCTCTGACCCCTGCGGTTCTCGAAGGATCTCTGGCCAATATCGGAATAAATGTGCATACGTATACAATGAGACGAAATCTGAACGATTCCAGTGTTCGTGGTAAAATGCCAAGAATAATACCACTGCTTACGGAAATTTACAAGAAAGCTCGGCCCAACTATGCCAAATTTCATATTCATAAGCTAGAAACTTTCTATCAAATGTTTTTTATGGTCGGATGAGACCAAGCTCGAGCTTTTGGGGAGGAACTATAGATATATATCTGGTGAGTTCCTAATATGGTATTTGCAGAGAAGTAGCTGCTGCCAGCAGTTAAATATTGCGGCGGCAGTATCATGATTTATGGGTGCTTTGCAGCAGCTGCAACAGGCAGTATAGTACGCACTGGCAGCCAAATGAACTCTGCAAGAGATCAAGCAATTTTGAAAGAAATGTCTTGCCCTCTGTTCGAAAGTTGGGTTTAGGTCGGTGCTGGATTTTCCTACAAGAAAATGATCCGGAGCAAATCAAACCCACAAAAGTGTGGGGTCTAAAAACGAACTTTTGACGCTATTTCTAATGGATAATCGTAAACATACTGCGTAATAAATAAACAGACCGTCTACTCAAAGATGAATATCTACGTTTAAAGTGATAAAAATCTATCGGATTAATTTAAAATATCTATTCTAAAAAATCTATTCTAAATATATATATATATATATATATATATATATATATATATATATATATATATATATATATCTCGGAATCACCCCAAACAAGGCAGTACAGCGACTAAGAAGCTTGGGTTTACAGGGTGTAAAGGAATTTGGAACAGAAACATTAGCAATGAGTACAAATAGAAAGGAGAAATCACGAGGACAACATATAGCGATTAATCATTTACAGTTGAAAGTTGGCGGGAAAGCATGAAGCCGGAAATGATTTCTACAGATGCATGGTTCAAGAAATAAACTGTCAGCATAGGAGTTACGGCTGCGTCCAACTAGCTCAACTGTAAATTGATGAAATATCCCCGCCAATCTGGTATTCATTCAGTTCATCCTTTTACTTACGATGAAAGTATTTATTAAACAGGCACAGAGAGGAAACTTACATCAGTGAATAAGTGACTGCAGTCGAAACACCAGATCAGGACCAATAATATTGCTGATTTTTCTTTGGACCTAATCAAGGTGATCTAGATCAAAAACAGTAGCACTGGACCATATATGGCATCAATATTCTAAGCTTGGTCGAATGGTAGACATATAGATATGAATGATAGATTCCGGAGACAGAAATCGATTCACCCGGTACATAGAACCGATTTTCTTAACAGCTGACACGGATTCAATATTGTCTTGTCCATACACATCTACCTACATATACATACATCAATATACGCATATATATACATACACACACACACACACACACACACACACATATATATATATACATACATATATATATATATTCATATATACATATATACACACACATACACACACATGAACGCACATATACATATCTATATATAAAAATCAAAATGTTAAAGCTGAAAAAATTTTTCTCAACATCAAAAAATTAATTAAAAAGAAAATTGAGGTGAACATATCCATCCATATATATATGAGGAAGACAACTTTATGAATACTAAAAACCGGCTGAGTGATTAACGCGTATCTCTCTTACGTTTACCTATGTATATAAATATTATAAGACTATCTGATTTTGCATATCAGTTATTAGGGAAAACGTCTACCTACATACCCACTTACACATATATCACCACATGAATAAAAAAATATTAAAAACATAGCGCAACACATAAACATACACAATGATACATATAGATAATCAAAATAGTCATTCCATTAAAATGTCATACCCGATGTCATTGAACCAAGATGGAACTGTCATAAGTTATAAAACCGTGTTTATGTTTTGAATCGTTTTTTTATGTCTACATTTAGATCTCACTACGAAGATTTAGCAACTCACCTTGATTCTTAACTTTAATAATAAAAAAAAAATTCTGCAGTACACAGATCACACCGATCACGGAAGTTATTAGGGGTTATACCTCTTGATAAGTATCTCCATTCGAAAAGTGGGGTTAGTCCTTTATCCACCAGATCGCAGTAGTGTTTGCATAATGAAGTTTGATTTTTGAATATCTATATCTAAAATAGCGTCTATGTTTGTATAGACGCTGCTTCCAATCACACGCGGATATACCTATATATCTTTTTTTCTGGTTTATATTTTCCTCGGGGAAGATTGTTGCCTCGTACACTACATTTTCATATATATATTTACCCCCGATTGGACAAAGGTCTTTATCCCTCCAATTGCAGGTAGGGTTACTAGATTGAGAATCCTTACTATGGTAGTTTCTAAGTATTCTACAATTATGGGAAGATATAATTTTCTCCATATTTCTAACGCATGAATAACTAATTTTCAGTGTTTTCCTATTGAAAATTTTATCCACTACATAAATTTTCAATAGGAAGACACTTATATATAGATATGTATATGTGCGTTCATGTGTGTGTATGTGTATGTGTATGTATATACGTATATATATATATATATATATATATATATATATATATATATATATATATGTGTGTGTGTGTGTGTGTGTGCGTGTGATGTGTATGTAGATGTGTTTATATGTGTGTGTGCATGTTTAGGTATGTATGTATACATATATATCTGTATGTGGGTGTATATGTACGTATGTATGTATAGATAGAGGGATACATTGTTTAGTTGTTTAGATGGGTGTGTGTATGTATTTGTATGGAGATGTGTAAGGTTTTATGTATATATTGTTTATGTGCACGTATGTGTATGTATGTATATATGTGTAGATGTATATATGTGTAGGAGCGGATGTGTATGTATGTATGTATTATGTATGTATGTGTGTATGTGTATGTATGTATATGTATATATAAATATATATATGTGTGTGTGTGTATGTATGTATATGCATGGGTGTGTGTGTGTACACGCCTATATGTATGTATGTACGTGAAAATATGAATATGTTGTTGCGTATGTGTATATACGTATGTGTTTTTGGACATAGAAATACAGGTCCTTACTGGATTAGATAATCGTTATTTTTATATGTTTATATTAGATTTGTAACCTGTAGTCGATATTACCTATGTCAGTCACAGTCGAACATTTTCAGAGAAATCCATTGCTTTAACAATTCCATTGCAACCATATTCTGATTTGCGAAAATCACTAGCAAAATTTTATCAGTTCACCTGTGAGACATTAAACATAGCGCGCCACAACCTGTTGGCATCCAATTTTATATATTCGTACAAATACAAAAATGGTGTTTGTGATCAACTACTAGCGGAATAAACAAATTACCCACTGAAAAAGCTTCACCATACGTTCATGTTTATCCTTTATTTTAAATATTTCCTAAAACCTAGCACTGAGTTATCAGCTAAGCGCTGATTTGGATAAAATCT
>OZ038486.1:99064732-99092232 GCA_964036315.1 Acanthosepion esculentum
CTGTTGCCGCATTTTTTAAAATCTATTCACAGTTCTCTTGGTGGTTCTTGAATGGACTTTGAAGATGGAAGTCAGGATATGAGTGTTAGTACAATTGCTAAAGACCTGAATGATATTTTGCTCTCACCATTGATCATTTGAGAAGAGGTTGAGTCTGACACAAAACGACTTTAACCTGTTTTCATTCTAGCAGAATAAATCAAAGGTTTTTTTAGTGATTCTTAACACAAATGGTATTAAGATGGCTACATGTTTTATCTGAAAACCTGAAAAAAAAACCAGGTATTTTCGTGTTTTCTTTTTAGGTATTACATAATTTGTAGGATATACAATTTTGCTGTTACCACCGGTATATATATATATATATATATATATATATATATATGTATATATATATATATATATATATATATATATATATATATATATATATATATATATATATATGAAGAAATATAATCTTAAAGTCTGCTATATTTATGGGATAAAGTGCTCAATATCAGAGGTAGAGCGTGTGTAAATATAAAAGTGAAAATAGAAATCAACACGGGCCCGATGATTGCATCTAGCATGAAACAGACTGTCGCCTCTCAGCGTTGACTTATATATATATATATATATATATATATATATATATATATATTAGGTCATCTCATAAGTTCTGTCCGAGAAGGGAACTTCGTGGGCAAAAGGTTCTTCTTTCAATCTGGTGGGATTGCCAAGGAATAATCCACTTTGAATTCTTACCACCTAATGCAACAATTAATGCTCAAATATACTGTCATCAATTAGAGCGTTTGAACCAAGCTTTGGGAAAGAAAAACCTGCTGTAGTGAATCGAAAACGGGTGATGTTTCATCAGGACAATGCGCGACCAAACACAGCAAGAATCACGTCACAAAAGATCGAAGAACTTGGTTGGGAGAAAATTCCTCATCCACCTTATTCTCCCGACCTTGCTCCTTCAGACTACCATTTGTTTCGTAGCTTACAGAATCATTTGGAAGAAACAACTTTTGTAACACAGGAAGAGGTTAAAACTGACATTTGTGAGTTCTTCGAATCAAAACCAAAAGAATTTTACAGTAATGGAATTAGTAAGCTTGTTAATAGATGGAAGGAAGTCATAGATAATCAGGGAAAATACATTGTTGATTGAATCTGTAATTAAATGTAACATTTGGTCACTTGTTTTCTTTATTATAAATACGGACAGAACATATGGCCCAAAAATTTCGGGAGTTTTCTCTCATCAGAACGAGCAAAGTGTGCTTTCCGATTTGCCTTACCGTCGTAATCACTATCAGATCCATCCAACTCTTTGCGCTTTCTCTGCATTCTCCTCAGATTGAAACCCAAACACTCCGAAATGTTTGTATTGGGGTTTCCGGCGCGAATGCCAATCAGTAGAAAATGGCGTTTCAAATTTTTTGTCGGAGTGATTTGTGTCAAATTTACTTTTTTTTGGCAGACATTACTATAATGTGCAACCGACAAAATAAAAATATAGTCGACGCGCATGCGTGAAATTGAATATAAAAAGTAGCGAAGATTTACCCATCGCACCATTTGTACCCCATATTTGCCACTGTACAATGATACATTTAATGCATTTCCATCTATCTATCAGATATATATATATATATATATATATATATATATATATATATATATATATATATATATATATATATATATATATATATATATATATATATATATATATATGGAGACACGGTGGAAAAGGGAATCCTCGGATTGAGGAATCAGAGAGCCGAGTTCGAATTCCAGTCGAATCCATTACATTCACTTACATGCTAATATCCTTGGGAAAGGTATTAATCCTCTTCTTCTCCCTCCAGCTATGGACAGACTGGGTTCTATAGCCATGGATGGCAACTGGGTCTAAGAGAAGGACAGCTCTGAATTTAAAACCTGCGGAGTTTCGTTTGGGGACCTTGTGGCACTCAGGGCACCAGGTCCCTGTATTCGTCCCTCCAAAATGTGTGGATGGCCCTGCGCAAAGCCTTCACCACTATAATCAAATCTCATGTGTCGGTGTCGGGCTCTCAGTTTCTAGGAACTGATCTGCCTTCCCCTTATACGTCGAATTCGACGGGAAAGTCGATCATATATATATATAGATGTGTGTGTGTGTGTGTGTGTGTGTGTGTGTGTGTGTGTGTGTGTGAGCGTGCGTGCGTGCGTCCGTGCATGCGTGTGTATTTGCGCAGCAATTATTCTTCTATAAAATTTATACTGAATTTTTACATTAACTTTTTCAACAATTCGGTCTGGATGGTTAACATCAGGTCCGTGGCTGCACATGTATTAATGGAATTATAATCGACTTCAGCTTCCATACATCATTTTCAAACAAACATTATATTTGATTTCAATGAATATATTTATATTTTTTTTATTTATTCGTCGTTAAGCGTTACTCTGAAATTGTACGCTGCCATGTGGTCAGTAATTGTTCACATTATCTTCAAAGTATTTTTACCAAAGCAAATATAAGCTTCCTTTGAAAACGGGCGTATGAAAATCGAAAACGTTAAGTAATTAGACAAAAAGTGTGAAGCCTCCGTCCAAATGTCAAAAATCTAGACATAAAACTTGAAAATGAAAAAATTTTTCGGAAGGCATTTCTCTTGAAATTCTATAGAAATTGATCTGAAAATCGTGTTGAATCGTGAAATTGAAATTCAGCACGCAAAGCTGAATCCAATGAACACGTCGTCTTTTTTCTTTAACATATATATATATATATATATATATATATATATATATATATATATATATATATATATATATGTACAGGGGTTCGACAAAATAATTCAATCACTTGTTAAATTCAAAGAAAAATTATTTAATATGGAGTTGGTCCTCCTTTAGCCTCACATACAGCTTTAATACGTCTAGGAATGGAATCATACAGCTTCCTGACTTCATCCAGACGAATTTCCAGCCATTCTTCCATTAACACCTGCTCAAGCTTTTTAAGACACAACAGTGGAGGATAGTGGCTCCTAACTTGCCGCTCCGAAATGCACCACAAATGTTCTATAATATTGATATCTGGAGATTGGGGAGACGACTCCATGTGATTTAGCTCACTTTCATGCACTTTATATCAATTCTAAACCACTCAAGCCGTATGTATTGGAGAATTATCGTCTTGGAAGATGCAGTCACCATCAGGGAATAAGGTCTGGGCCATTGGATGAACATGATCTCCCAAAATGTTCAGGTAATCTTTGCTGTTGATTTTACCATGCAGGGCATCTATTGGACCGAAATATTTCCATGGTATGGCGGTCAAAACTATCACTGATCCACCTGCATGCTTCAATGTTGGAAGAAGGGAGTCAGGGTTGTAACCCTCTTTGGGCTGCCTCTACACATAAACTCGCCCTGACGTTGGGAAAAGAGAAAGATTGGACACGTCTGAGAATATGACTTGCTTAAAATAGCCTGCAGACCAGGCATTGTCATCTCTGCACCACTTCAACCTCTTGTGAATGTTGCGAGTGAAGAGAAGAGGTTTCCTTACAGCGGCTCTTCCATGATATTCAGCTTTATGGAGCTCACGATGAACAGTTTTAGTAGAAACTGGAGTATTCAGATCATTATTCAACTCAGCAGTCACTTTGGTCGCAGTAGTCTGATGATTTTTTGCAACTTTGTGTTCAATGCACATCGGTCCCTGTCGGTAAATTTACAAGTCCGGCCCAAATTGCTACGGTTGCTACAGGCTTTGCCCTGTTTCTCTAATTGTGTTATAATTCTTGATATGGTTTGCTCTTGAAAAACCAGTTTAGCAACCTTAGTGATCGAGGCTCCTGCCATGCTAGCTCCATAAATTTGCCCTTTTTCGAACTCAGAGAGGTCACGCATTTAGCTTAAATTTTACTAAATTCTAAAAATAAATAAGACAAAGACAGTAAATTAGATAAATAAACGTATTTACAATAGATATAACCTGCAATTACGAAGTTTTAGCTAAAGTTCTTAATATAATAGGTCTTTGAAATATACGGGTGGATTTTGCATACTGTTCCAATTATTTTGTCCAATCCCTGTATATAAACGTATATGTATATATGTATATAAATGCATATTCCCAGCATCCAATTAGTCATACTGTTTCTCTATGAACACACACACACACACACACACACACATATACATATATATATATATATATATATATATATATATATATAAACACACATATATATAAACACACACATATCTACACGCTCTCATATATATATATATATATATATATATATATATATATATATATATATATATATATATAAATAAATAATTTATATATTTTAATATTTCGGCAGAATATATAAACAAATATATATATACATATATATATTATATATATACACACATATATATTCACATACATATATTTATATATACATAACAACCTATACACACAGACAAATATATATATATATATATATATATATATATATATATATATATATATATATATATTAGTTATATAGTTATAGATATATATATACATATATATGTACACACAAACACACATATATATATAATATATATACTCGATTCTCCCGTCGAATTCGACGTATGATTGTTAAGCAGATCAGTTTCAAGGAACCGACAACCCGACACTAGCACATGTGACATGATGGTAGTAGTGAAGGTTTTGTGCAGAACCATCCACACTTTTGTGGGGCCGAATACAGCGACCTGGTGCACTACGTGCCACAGTGTCCCCAAACGACCCTTGGCAGGTTTTGGATTCAGAGTTGTCCTTCTCCTAGACTAGTTGCCATCTAAAGCAAGAATTATTAATCAACCCAGTGAATATATAGAACTCAGTCTGTCCTGCAATGTACCCATAGCTGGGGGGAGAAGACGAGGTTTCATACATTTTCCAAGGATATTAGCATGTAAGTGATTATAATTCATTTGAATGGACTTCGTCCTCGGTTCTCCGATTCCTCAATCCATGCCAATATGCATTACTCCACCATCCCCCATAATATATATATATATATATATATATATATATATATATATATATATATATATACATATATATATATATATATATATATATATATATATATATATATGTATATATATATATATATGTATATATATATAGTCATATTTGTAAATATATATATATATATACATATACATATTTATATATGCATATATATATACATATATATATGTATACATATATAGACACACCCTTATAGAAACATATATATATATATATATATACACACAAATATATATGTGTGTATATATGCATACATACATATATCTAAATCTATATACTCACACACACATACACACATACCCACACACATACACATATATATATATATGTATGTGTATATATATACATATACATATATATATATGTACAGTGCTTTTCGATAAAAGTGACATTTTTACTAAATGTTCTGTTCTCCGATGAAATGAAAGTTGATCTAAATTCAAAGGATAAGCGATCTAAAATCCGAAGAAGAAACTTTGAAAGCTCTTTGAATTTAGGGATGTATATATATATATATATATGCTGTTAAAATATGCATTTATATATATATATATATATATATATATATATATATATATATATATATATATATATATGTGTGTGTGTGTGTGTGTGTGTGTGTGTGTGTGTGTGTGTGTGTGCATATGACGTTACGCTACTACCATTAATGCCTACGCCCCAACAATGTACAGTACCGATATTTTAAAGGCTCAATTTTATTAGACCTTAAGATGTATGCTCTACATTATTCCAAATGTTGCCAAGATTGTCCTCCTCGGTGTCCTCAGCTCCCGAGTTGGTGCGGATTGGGAGACCGAGAGTAGTTTAGGGAAATATTGCCAGTTGCATCTCATTGATTATTTCATCCTCCCCAAGAGAGATATACAGGGAGTCCATATTGTTAGATCTATGTGAGGTGCGGATTGTTGGACTGATAATGCCCTAGTGAGGGCCAAGATAAACATTGTTCTTAAACCAGCAACTAGACAAAGGGATCACTAAAACAACGACCAGCTGAAATCAGTGTTACATATCCAAGAAATGTATATATTAAGCTACTCACGAAATTTTGGGTGAAAAACTAACAAAACATCGAGAATGGTTTAATGAAAATGAAGATTCTCTCAATTCCATTGCAAGAACTTTAATTCACCTTATGCACGATCTTTTTGTAAAAGTTTGGAGAGATACAGAAGTTCCAAAAGATTGCAGGGATACAACAATGATACATATAAGAGTAAATGTGCCCGGGAATTATATGGTATTTATAGAGGAATTTCTCTCCTTTATTCGGCATGTAAGATCTTAGCCTCTGTTCACCTATTAAGTTTAAGAACATAATTGACAATATACTGCCTGAGTCCCAATGTGATTTCGGCCAACCCAGAGGGACCGCTGATATGATTTTCATAGCAAGACAAATCCAGGAAAAGCGGAACTTTATCAAATATTTGCAAATCTGAGGAAGGCTTTTGAAACTGTTAATCGTTCTGGTGTCTGGGGGAAACTCTCGAAATTGGGCTCCCCGCCCCCCGAATTTCTCAAAACACGCTCTATCTCTGATATTCCCGTAAATTTTTTTGTTTTTTTAATTAACTGACAAGTCTTTGCGGATAAGCTTTTTATATTTTAATTTTCTTTTGTTCTCATATTTTTCTTAGACATAAAATTAAAAATTTAAAAATTCCAAGAATTTTTTGTTTGTCCGAGCTCTTTTGGCTACATTTTTGGCCATTATCAAGATGATTTCTTTCAACTGAATTCGTGGATCTTTTATCTATGTCTCAAGAGTTATAGGAATGTTTTATTTTCCAAACACGATCAGAACATTGTGGCCGCGTACATAGTGGATGTACTTGTGATTTTTTTTTATATTCATTAATAATGCTTCATTAATTTTAGGCTCATTTACATGTCGATGTGGCTATTATATTTGTATTGTCAACGTGTATGTTGCGAATGAAGTTAGGTATGTGTCCATGTGAATTTAAATGAGATATAATTCAGTTATGATCCAAGTGATGTAACTTGAGTCTTCCAATTGGCATGTCGAATTATTTCCAATATAATTTCTCATATCCGTCGGGTCCTTAAGATCAAATTTCACCTTAAATCTTTTAATACCCTCAGCAATAAATGAATTGATAATGTAAAATTGCTCTGTTTAATGCTCGGGTTAACATTTTCCGGTAACATACAGTGGAAATATTATATTGAATTAAATTTTTACACCTGCTGCTAAGATAGTTGGTTCACTGAGTCGTGCTCGACAAGTTTTATCTCCAGAATCTATCTAACACATTTATAAATCTCCTATTCGCCTATGTATTTAATATTGCTTTTCCATGTGATGTGGTGTGCCTGCTATTTATTTAGAGATATTTTATAAAATTAAAATGCCGAAGATTCACAGTGGGTTTTCTATAAGTATTTTCATGCTATTTGTTCCGATTATGAAATGTAAGTTCAATGGCAATCGTTACTTTCTGTCTTCTTAATTATTCACTTACATTCAGTAAGTTCTTGCGTCATACTGGCAATATTGCCTTGCTTGGGGTGAAATTACACACACACATACATCGCTGTCAGTTGAGCTCGACTTCCCACAAATCACTTCAGAAAAGAGGACACTCAGGTCAAACACGTTGATTACGTTCAAGGATGAAACAGACTGTCGCCGTTTGGTGTTGATATCAGTGTTCACTTTTATATTTACTTACGTTCTCTAGCTGATATTGATCACCTTTTTCATAAATATGGCATGCCTTGAAACTATATTTTACAACACACACACACACACACACACATATATATATATATATATATATATATATATATATATATATAGAGAGAGAGAGAGAGAGAGAGTTTTAAGGCATGCTCTATAGAAGGTTAAAAGTACTTAATATCAGAAATGTAGTCTCTGTAAATCTGAAGTTTGACATGTGTTTGAGCACCATGCTTGACCACAATATGCAGGCCTCAAGTTCGTCTATCACTTGGTATTGATCTCTGTGCCCAGTTTTAAATATATCTATCTATCTATCCACAGACACACACGCACACACACGCACACACACACATATATATATATAAATATATGCAGAAATATAGTCTTAAAGTGTGCTATATTTACGGGGTAAAGTGCTCAATATCAGAGATAGAGCGTGTGTAAATATAAAAGTGGACATGGAAGTCAGCACTTAGAGGCGACAGTCTGTTTCATGCTAGTGCAATCGTCAGGCGACTGACGATTGCACTAGCATGAAACAGACTGTCGCCTCTAAGTGCTGACTTCCATGTCCACTTTTATATATATATATATATATATATATATATATATATATATTAAACATATATATGTGTGTGTGTTTGTTTCTCCTAAAAAGGACGATGCAGGTTCAAATCCTGCCTGAGTTCGTCTTTCCTTTAATAAGATTACCCGAATGCTCAGGCTTGTAGGCAAAAAAAATATTACTGTTTAATATAAACGTAGCGTCTTTTAAAATATGTGTGTCTACTAAAAACAACATATAACGTAATATAAAAGTCAGATTAATTAATAAATAGTCCACAAGTTCTTTAGAAATTGCTTTGATTATGTTTTGCATAAGAAAGTCTGCAGTTAGTTATGAGTTTTAAGAGATCTTAACCATTAAAGGTATGCGTTATTATGAAACTCTTCGTAGCCGAGTGTTCAAAAGCCTGTCAAAAGAAACTTCCAGTTCTGCAAAGGGGGACCCCAGATCGACTCATTGCCATAGGGTACATTTTCTAGAAAATTCATGCCGTTAGACGAAACAAGATCCTGTTTAAATTAAACGGACCGTCTACCCACATATGGGTATCCACTTAAAATAACATTTAATTAATATATATATATGTATGTGTGTGTGTGTGTGTGCGTGTGTGTGTGTGTGTGTGTGTGTGTGTATCTTTAGCACAAGATAAATATATGGAAGGTATGATGGAACTGCAATGCACAAATTACAACAATATTTTATTTACTTTTCTTAACTACGAAATTCTGTTTTCTTTGGAGCACATGTTGTAAGTCTGTGTTTGATCAATTTCATCCAAAAGAAATCTGGATCTTAAATAATTTCCAACTATGCTGGTTATGTCTATAATTAATTGTTGACAGAATATAAATTGCTTTATATGGTTCATGCATTTTAAAAATGCAGTTTCGTGAACAATTTTTTTTTTAAAGATGCTAAATCCTTTTCAGTTTCTATACAATTCGCAAGCAAACCGAATAATGTTTCATTTCGGTGCAAAACTGCTGACTCTGATTGAAATGGCTTGGACACGGGACAAGTCTCCCGCCTACAAATATTACATCTTAAGCATTACAGATATTTCATAATGGAAGAGAGGCCGGCTGGAAGCCAACGCAACAAACCATCTATAAAAACATCAGATAACGGACAGGAGCTGGAGTAACATCAGATTTATGACTGTTGATTACTATTTTCGGGTCAGAATGACACACAGCAACCGGACATGATTTTAAGGGACTTACATATGAAGATAATGATAATCTTTTCTAAGAAATAAAACGGTTTCACATTTTAATATAATACAATTTTTAATGAATTTGAAATTAATACTTCTTTCAGAGAAATGTATATTTTTATTATATTCGAGCATTGATCACATACGGTGTATTCTATACCTTAATAAAAAAAAAATGGAGTACATAAGGCCGCATATAACACCATCATCTTTTGTGTAATCATGGCTCTCCACAAACTGCACTCTTTTTGTTCTAAGTAATATAGGGAGATATAATTCCGAGTAAATAATTATAAAACCCGTAACATGTATATGTACAAAATACTCGTAAAATGAAAAACAACAAACAGAGTAGTATTTATTATCTGATTGTGGTATAGTGTTGGAAACACAAGAAACAGCAATACTGATTAAAATTCCCAGTTTGGGATCATATGTAAAGAGTGTACAGTCTTCCTTGCAAGTTGTTTTAGATGTGTGTAATGAATGCCCTGATAATTTAGTCGGAAAATACAAGATGTTTTTTTAACTCGAATTTTTGTTGAATGCTAAGGTGTAAATGTTACTATTATGGCCTAAGAAAAATCAAGAGGAGACGAAATTTTTATTGACGTACATGTTGACGGCCTGTCCGTGGTCTCCCTCAACCCCCGCCGATACTGTGCATCTCACGTGTTTGTGTGTGTAGAGGAGAAAAGTTGGTTCGATTCTCATTGGTTTACAAATAGTTAAGTAATTATAATTATAATAACTTTCGACTCTTTGCAATTACATTGTGTACTTCTATCCATTCGCACACAGTTATAATACTGATTACTCGCTATTCCCAACGTTTCTCTTCCTGCCATTATCTCCGGTGGATGTTTAATTCACTACGCCCACTTGCCTCATTATGTCTTTCTGCTGTTCCGATTGATTCTTTCTGATTTTATGGATTTTTCTTTGCAGGTTCCACGTCCTTAAACCTATCTCATTGCTCTCATCTTGTCCATTCTTTTTTTCAACATTTGTTAGAAGAGACACGTCTCTGTATGTTCCCGAAATGTCTTTTTATTTTTATACAAATATGCACCCAATACAAAGACCAAGTGCTACCTATTGAAGCTAGTTACTAAATGAGGTTTTGTAATTACGCAGAAAACTAGTCGACGATAATTAAAATGATTTGTAGAATAGATAACGGTTAAACTTAGTCTTGAAGAGTTTAAAATTATTGTAGTCAGGGAAGCATTCTCTCGGGAGTCTTTTTCAGAAAGTGATAATTCTGGGAAAGAAGTCTTCTGGGTGAAATTTCCAGCTCATCAAAAAAAGTCTAAGGTAATGAGGTTGTGTTGACATCATGTAATAGCTATAGATATTCCGAGCTGTGAAGGGCTCTTATACATCTACCTTGAAAATAGCGATAGACTAGCGTGCGGCTGGCTACGTTTCGTATGCAGGAAAGAGGCTTTAGGTTGGGAAACAATTATTTATGTGGATATTATCTAGTGTTCATTCGTATATAGCGATACAGATATTACATAGATGGCTCAGTAGGCATTTCTTAGTTTTAAACGACTTTTCTGTCTTAATACTTTGTTTTGTTTCGAGAAAGCATCTTTTACTTTCCAGATACTACTTCGGGTTTCTGTCTCACAATTACTGTTGACTGATACTTAAATATCCAGATCTCCCACAAAAAATGAAGGTCGAAGTTAAATAAAAAGAACATTTCAGGAAATAAAGTTTTTAGTAAACCAATAACCTTTCTTGCAAATACGGTTGATTATATAATAGTAGATGATGTGGTTTAACAATAAAATTTTTTCTCTATCTTACTACTCCGCTTATTTTACGAAAAGAAACTTTTGATGTTCATGTACAACTTCGGATTACCCTGTCAACCTTCTCGTGATTGCTCGAGAATACAGATGAGAAGAAAAAAATGAATGGAAATATCGATAATCAGAAACAAAACTATTTAAAAACTATTTTACTTAAAGATATGCTTGTAGAATTTTAAAGAAAATGTCTAATATCTAAACCTACCGGAATCCAAGAGATACCAAGTCTATGTCTATATATTCTAGGATTTTCCTTTTTTCTTTGTCAATATGATAACTCTTTCGGTTTGCATTTCACCTGCGAATAAATGTATTCAATGCACGTTGTTTCACGACACCTTGGCAAAAGGCCTTACTCGTATGGAAACTGACACACGTGAAATAATTTGAAAATTGGCTGTGAGAATGAAGGATTTGGTAACACTAGAATATGTCACTTAATCATAACACTGGCGATTTTGTACTGAATCTGATCAGGGGAGAAGGCAAACTTCTTATTATTATTATTAATTGCGATCATATCATTCTTATAATTTCTCACACGTTTATAGAACACGTAATGTTTCTCAAGATAGAGAGTGAGATCGGCTAGCTGAGTTCAAAATACCCTCGATTTCAGTTGAGTTCAATTTCACACAAATCACTTGAGAAAAGTAGACACTCAGGTCAAACACGTTGATTATGTCCAAGGATAAAACAGAATGTCGCCGTTTGATGTTGATATCAATATCCACATTTATATTAACTTAGGTTTTATAGCTGATACTGAGCACTTTTCCCCATAAATATGGGATATCTTGAAACTGTATTTTACCAAACACACACACACACACACACACACACATATATATATATATATATATATATATATATATATATATATATATATATATGTGTGTGTGTGTATATATATATATATATATATATATATATATATATATATATATATACAGTTATATATATATATATGTGTGTGTGTGTGTGTGTGTTACATTAAATGTTATTTTAAGTGGATACCATATCTACGTAGACGGTTGGTTTAATTTAAACAGAATTATATAAATAAATAAATATATGTATATGTATATATATATATATATATATATATATATATATATATATATATATATATATATATATATATATTTATTTATTTATTTATATATATATATATATATATATATATATATATATATATATATATATAGATAGATAGATAGATAGATAGATAGATAGATAGATAGACACTTGGAAATTGAGACATTAGCTCTCGTCATTACTTTAGCTTGCCTTCAGTTTCTGATATATTTATTTGCGCGGGCTGTGTCTATATAAAACTATGCCGATGATTGGCTCGCCACAATTTCCTATTATTTCTATTTTTATTTAGTAATACTGTATTGTCGAATAGTTTCAATATGGTTGTGAACTTTCAGATATTTCACTTTATTCACAAAATTGATAATAATCAACTCCTATTTTTCAATAATGATCAGTAAATCGACCAGTTTCATTCTTTTTATTTCATTTGAATGATAACATTCGTCATGGAACGAGACGAGTTGTCAGAATTTTTTATTTTGTTTTCATTTTATTTAAAAAAATGATATCAGTATCATAAAAAAACATATATATATATAACCGGGTTAAACTACATGTCCCAAATTAGGACAAGTGTTTCTTGATAGCAGGATCATTTGAAAGAAACTTGCTTTTGAAGTCATAAGAATTAACAGTTTGAGCACTGACCACCGGTTTATCGGTGGTAGAGAAAAATGACATAATACTCAACCACAGGTTGAACAGTGGTATAGAAAAATGACTTAATACACAACCACCAGTTTAACGGTAAGTAAACACTAGTAATTTTTTTTTTCATAATTACCGTGAAACATTACATACTAATTATTTAAGAATTTCGACTCAGGAGCTCAGGGAAAAGGGTTAAAATTCTTCAGGAAAGCAACGCTCAAAGGGTTAAAAGAAATGAAGCTCTTTATATGAAAATTTTAATCCATGCCTCAACTTCATCCTATTTGACAATAGGAATAATGTGTTTCTTGTTCAAAAGACACCACAATTTAGAATCACAGTCGCATTTCTCCTGGCTTAGATTTCTTAGTTTTTCTACAAGAATACAGCTTGGAATACAAACATAAATAACATATTAAGAACCAACCATTTGTGTAATAAGATGAATAGTCGAAAAGCTGCTCGAACAAATATCATTATTGACACTTTCCACACATTCTTATCTCCATCCCCCAAAAGAAACAGTAGAAACTGAAATTTGAAGTAATGATTTGAACTGTTTCTATGGGGTGACGTTCTTGAAGTTTACTGGGGCGTCCATACCTTTTGTCTGACTTTTGTTTTCATGAATGTGTTTCCTTTTCATATTTTTTCGTTTTTTATTCGTCATTTATTAGTTTCCTTTTATATTATATTGGTGAAGTCGCATTTGAAAGATTTACCGATACCAATTCCATGTGTGCCCTGGTTTGAAAATTCTACAAACATACATGCATACATACATATATTTATCTTGTGCTAAAGATACACACACACACACACACACACACACACACACACACACACACACACATATATATATATATATATATATATATATATATATATATATATATATTAACCTTCAAGATAAGACATCTAACGTAGACCTGCTTAACAGGTGTAGTATTGGAGGAATCGAGACTTTTCTCATACAGTCTCAGTTACGGTGGACTGATCATGTCTCGAGAATTTCTGATGACAGGCTACCCAAGATCCTAATGTAAAAACAAACAGATAAGGGCCTATGGCTAAGATAAAAAGACAAGCTGAAACAAATTCCATCTGTTCCTGGTTTAAAGATTCATACATACATACATGCATATCTATATATATATATATATATATATATATATATATATATATATATATATATATATTTATTGACCTTCAAGATAGGACATATGTCTAAGATACAAAGACAAGGTGAAAAGCAAATTGTCAAGCGGGTGGAATGGGGATCAGCGTGTTTTAGTGGACTCAGCAGTTTTCAATCTGCTTGTCTGAATCATCTTCAAGAATCGAGAGCAAGATCTAAAAGGTCAGCCAATCTAACAGTGATAAGATCTCACAATCCTCCCTCATGCTCCGTATGGGGCTTCCTTTGTAAATCACTAGCGGGTCTTAAATGCCACTTAAGATTATCGCACACAATTTCATACCTGAATCCATTAAGCTGTCAGATCCCAATATATCGAAACCGACGGAGAAACCGACATATATATATATATGTAAATCTAAGTATGTATATAATGGATGTTTTTTTAATATTTCACATTAAGCAAGCAATAAAGTCATTAAGATGCGAGGTATTACTGAGAAGACGTTAATGAGGAGAAAGGACATTAAAAGAACAAATTCCAGGAAGACAGCAGAAGGCGATTGATGCTGTACTGAGATTCTTGAAATTCGGAGATGGCAGTCGATAAGAACCCGGAAGAGATGTGAGAAAAAAGAAACTATTAGAGCTTTTCAAGAGGAAAACGATGAGATATTTTTACCAAATTAATAGTTAAATTCACCTTGTCGAGATACAAATTATATGAAACCTTTAGAATTTTTAGGAGGAGAGTTGTATATATATATATATATATATATGTATATATATATATATATATATATATATATATATTTAACACATACACGTACAGACAAGCACACACATACATATAATATATTTAATTTATGCCTGTATAATTTAGTATAAATTTTAATGCTGTTATTTCACAAGAAATACAACACGCATTTATTGCCATCAGTATTCACTGTTTGCCATTATGTAAACATACACACACAGGCACAGACACACACACAGACACACACACAGACACACACACGCACACACACACACACACACACACACACACACACACATATATATATATATATATATATATATATATATATATATATATATAAAGCTCAAACCCTAATATGGAATATTAGTGTTTGAGCTTTTTATTATATTATTACTCTGTCTTCTATATTGATTTGTACGTGGATTCTATCATCTCGGAAATTTATACATATATATATATATATATATATATATATATATATATATACATATATATATATTGTCCAAATGGTTATCTGAATTGATCAAACCAGTTTTTGATTACTTCTCTACATACTGTGTATCAAATTCTTTCACCTTTTCCAAATTCCTTAGAAACTGTCTCATTTCTTCTGATGATAAGATGTTGGTTTCTTTTGTTATTGTAAGTCTGTACACCAATATCCCCCTCCAAGAAACAGGACAGACATGTGCTGATATTCTCTACAGAGGTTGCCTGGACCCTCCTTTTATTCCAGAGCCTTTGTTTTTGGAGTTCCTTATGTTAGCAACTAAAGGAATAGAATTTAGTTTTGAAAATATTATGTACACTCAAGTAGATGGTGTTTCTATGGGTAGCCCCTTGGGTCCCATTTATCTAACATTTTTGCTGGTTATCATGAGAGCCTTTTGTCTGAGAAGCATCAGAAACCGTATATCTATCAACGTTACGTTGATGATACTTCTTCTATGTTTTATAACATAGAGGAGGCAACTCTTTTTTTTGTGAATCCTTAAATGGTTTACATCCATCTTTGGTTTTCACAATGGAGGAAGAAGTGAACAACTCTATTTCTTTTCTGGATGTTGTTGTGAAAAGAAAGAATGATGTTTTTATTACCAGTGTTTTTCTTAAAGACATCTTTTCAGGTCTTTACACCAGTTGGAATTCTTTTGTCCCCCAGCATAGAAAAATAATTTTGATTAAATCTTTAGTACACCGAGCGCTATTAATTTGTTCGTCATGTACACTGCAGCAAGAGTTAAATAAAATCCGTTGTATTATTGTAAATAATGGTTATCCAACTCGCATTGTGTACCGTACAATGGACGAAAAATAGACAACTTTAATATGCCCCCTAAATTGGGTCCTGGTCTGTGTTCTATTTATCTTAAATTACCTTGGCTTGGCAGAAAATGCAAACTCTTAGCTGACAGAGTTTCTACTATTGTGTCTGCCACTTTTTTTTTCAGCCAAACTACGTGTTATTTTTGGCACTCGCTCGATTCTACCTTCATTTTCTAAAGACCGTCTACCTTATCACAATAAAAGTTTGCTTATTTATAAATTCAAATGTCAGTGCGATGCTGAATATATAGAGCGGACGAGTCTCAGGCTAGAGTCGAGAATAAGCCAACATGTTCCTAGGTATATTAGATCACATTCTTGTGATCATTCTCATGTGTCGCAATCAGCGCACGAGTCTTCAATTGGACAACACCTATTGGATAATGAGGCATGCTCGTCTCGTTTTTCGACTGACTCGTTTTCCATTTTGCATACAGGCAGATCAAAACACCATTTTTTTTAATTTTGGAAGCTTTATGCTTAAAATTGTTCCAGCCTGTACTGTGCAAGCAGAAGGAGAATTTTTTAAGATCCTTGGATTTATTCGGAGATATGTGAGCTTTATTTTTACCGTTTTATACTCCACTAGATCAATTTTCTTTATTTACGTATTTTAATAGTAAATTCATTTGTTTTTTTTTTCTCTTAATTTTATGTATTTACAACATTCGTAATTTTAAGCGTGTTCCAGTCCTATCTCTTATCAACCCAAATGAGTTAAAAGGACAGTTGTCCCTGATAATGCGTTGGTCGAAAGGCGGTCTTGGTCCGGATATCTACTTTTTAAATAAAGAAAAAAAATAAACATAAAATTATGTTTATTTAAATCAATATATATATATATATATATATATATATATATATATATACTATATATATATATATATATATATACATATATACATATATATATATATATATATACATATACATATATATATATATATATATATATATATATTTTAAATGGCTTAGACTGTTTAAACTGAAAAATTTACGAAATCTCAAAGATAAAAAACAAAAAAAAAAACAAAAAAAAACGCATATTCCAATAGAAGTTAATGACACTTGTTTACAACCTCTTTCTCTTTTTTTTTTCTCTCTTTTTCTTTTTCTCTTTTTTCAATATAGATTTCTCTCTATCCCCCTTCCTAATCAAGATATAACTTCCGTTAACAGATTTAAAGTGTCAATGTCTAGATTTCAGCGAATATTTAAATTTGAAACAATAGAAATGTTACATCTAACTCAACGCTGTCTCTCTACCTCCCTACACTGCCCCACTTCGTGAGTTTCCTTATTGTTGCCCGTCATAAATGTGTAAATATATTTTCATTTTTTCATTTCAACATTTGGAAATAAATCTGATGATCCACTGCCCTTTGGAAGGGCTGTGGTGAAATAATTTATTATATGGAACCTTAAAGTGGTCTGTTTTTATTTAAATTATTAGCTCTGATTTACATTGAGCTCTCTGGATTCTATCCTCATTGGGTCTACCCATACGGATTACCTAGTTTTTCCTAAACTATATATATATATATATATATATATATATATATATATATATATATATATATATATATGTATTCAACATTATAACATATGCATGTTATAACATCACCGAAAAAAACGCAATTTTTTTCAACACTATTGGTGTCTTATCAAGTGATGATGTTGATAGCCAAATAAAGGGTTTTATGAGTTCAAAAACCAACCGAACCCCCTCAGTATGGGAAACATTGTTACATAACCTAGGATGGGAACTCGGAATACGTCAATTCAAAATAACGTGACAATTTACCCTACATACAATCTATTAGTGCATTAAACATAAGATTGGTTTAATTAGAAATCGTTATAACAAATGAAGTTTTAATTTCACAGTTAAAATTAAAATAAAAAAAATAAATAATTACAAATGTCAAATTCTAAATTTAACCGAGCATCAAGCTTAATATTATTACAAAATTATTCAGAAATGAAACTAAGAGAAAAAAATATTTTTGTTCTTAGCGAAGTGCCAATTTATCAGTTAAGTTCAACGCTGAACTAAGATGTATCTACGATCGCTATACATATTTGATACAGTGAAGTCTGAATTCATATAAGAAAGTGGATAGGGAAGGGAATTTTCACATGACAGAACAAACACATTCACATCTTAATACACAAACGCGTATACATAATCAAATATATGTGCATACATATATAAGGGCAGATATTAACACAGGAAAGAGAAGGAAAACACCCTCGTAAATATATATATATATATATATATATATATATATATATATATATATATATAATGGTGGTCTGATAACTTCATAGGGCTGATGATAAAGGACTGATGCTAGACCAGTGAAAACTTAGAGAAGGTTACTGAATAGAATAATCACACGAAGGTTGGTAATGAACGATAATACTTAGAGCAAGAACTACACATATAAGATTCGCGAAGGGCACGTAGAAGAATTATTCAAGTGAGTCAAGTGAATTCCACAATGAATATCCAACTGCAGATCGGCCAAAAATGTCCTGTAGACCCCGTATAAGCTGGGGCTCCTCGTCTGGGGTTACTTTCTGCCTGGTGGCAGAGAGTTTGACCGGCACAACTGAAGACTAATCCCCAGCTGCAGGATATCTACCCCCCCACACACACACGGTCAGATGTGGCAGAAGATCGAATTTAATGTGAGGTATCCAAGCCCGTAGGCTCGGCCAAAAAATCCCCGTAGACCTCATATAAAATGGGGTCGGGTAGCTATTTTCCGACACGAGACTCTACTCTTCGACATAATATCCTCTAGGGATCCTCTCCGCCCACAGTCAGAGAGTTTGATCAGCACAACTGGGGACGAATCTCCGACTGCAGACCAACATACAGTATTTACTACTGTATTTATGTAAATGCGTACATACCCATTATCGTCTGTAGGTATGCTACAACACTAAGTCACACCTGACTGTACATCATGCCATCATCATCAGATATGACGTCGTCATCTCTGCAATAATAGTGATTATTTTTATGTTGGGAAAAAATGATTGACAACGCAATTGAATAGGGAGGTTTATCAATCAGTTGAAAGACATATTAGCAGCCATTGAAACAAATTTATGTACTGCGCATTTCCTTGATAAGTCCTGGCTACTTTCGTCAATGATCTTCTGCATGTGTTCATGATAGATTTTCATAACTGCCTCAGAAGGCTGGCTTAGTACTCTGTATTGATGATGTGGACCTTTTGGAGTCATTTAACACAATGCTTTTTGTATCCCCAGAGAATTGAGGCTATCACTTTCACGGCAAATGAAACGACATTGGTTTTCTTTGGAGCACGCGAGCAGAGATGCTTTCACTGCATGGATTGTCTCTGACTCAAAATAATGAATCAAAAACCCATCTTGGGTGAGGAAACCCCCTAAAACTCCATCTTAGGCGAGGAAACTATCCCTAAAAACCCATCTTGGTTGAGGAAACTAACTGTAAAAACCCATCTTGTGTGAGGAAACTAACCCTAAAAACCCATCTTGGGTGAGGAGACTAACCCTAAAAACCCATCTTGGGTGAGCAGACTAACCCTAAAAACCCATCTTGGGTGAGGAAACTAACCCTAACAATCCATCTTGTGTGAAGAAACTAACTCTAAAAACCCATCTTGGCTGAGAAACTAACCCAAAAACCCATGTTGGGTGAGAAAACTAACCCTACAAACCCATGTTGGGTGAGGAAACTAACTCTCGAAACCCGTCTTGGTGAGGAAACTAACTCTAGAAACCTATGTTGGGTGAGAAACCTAATCCTAAAACCCCATCTTGGCTGAGGAAACTAACTCTAGAAACCCATCTTGGTGAGGAAACTAACCCTAAAAACCCATGTTGGGTGTGAAAACTAACCCTAAAACCCCATATTGGCTGAGGAAACTAACTCTAAAAACCCATCTTGGGTGAGACAAATAACCCTTAAAACCCATCTTGGCTGAGGAAACTAACCTTAAAAACCCATCTTGTGTGAGAAAACTAACCCTAAAAACCCATCTTGTGTGAGGAAACTAACTCTAAAAACCCATCTTGGGTGAGAAAACTTTCAAGGAAACTAGGTGCATCTACATCAATGTCAGATCTTCCTGAGTTGGGATCAGTGTGCTGAGCTTCTGACCAGGTGTCAGGAAACGTGGCAGCCTCCGAGTATAATATTTCGTTAGGCATAATATTCTCAACATTTTCACGGGATATACTACTAACATTAGTTGTTTGATTTATGGTCACTCGCCTGCCATCTATCACCATATGCTGAACATGATCAAAGTTGTCCTCGGTGGTGGCTGTTGCAGGACGTCCAGACCTCGTGTCATCTTCAAATCTCTCAAATCCCCTCCGAAATTCTGCTACCCAACTCTACACTGTTGATATAAAGCTGGAGCATCCTTCACTACCCTATCAACAAAATTCTCCATTTTTTAAAGAGAAGTCGCTGGTAGGCACTTTTTGAAGATTTATTTAAAAAATGCAATTATTAATAAGAAGAGTTTAATTTAATGCGTGAAACATTTCACAGTACTCGAATCACTCCTTTACAGTCAGTCTATGAACTTTTCAGACTACTTTCATACACACACACACACACACACACACACGCATATATATATATATATATATATATATATATATATATATATATATATATATATATATATATATATATATATCCGTGTGTATGTCTGTGATCGTGTGTGCGTATGTTGCATGTATATATATATATATGTGTGTGTGTTTGTGTAAGTGTATGATATTCAATTACTTCGATCCAATCCGTTAAGTTATTTCGGTTTTCTATTGGAATAATCGTCTCTGTTTTTCCATCACCAAATATTCCTGCCACTATTTCATTTATTATTGCTCTCATTACTCTTTTATTATTACTTTTTTCCGTTTCTTCTTCGCCAGTGGAAATCTATTTACTCTTTAATAAGCCGCTAACAATATACCGTCTCTGTCTGCCGAAATTTTCGCATTCATAATGAAATTGTTGATTTCATTGCTGCCATTGTTTTGTTTTTTTTTTGTTTTTTTTGTATTTTTCGTTCGTTTTTCGTTCTTTCTTTCTTTCTCCGTCCAGCAAGATCGTCAGACATTTTCTACTTGAATTCTGTCTGTTCGGATGTCTGTGCGGGATGGACATATTAAATGCCAGGGAAAATGCTATATTTCTTATTTAAATCAAATCTATTTTTTTAAAGTACTTAAAAATCGATGATTATCAGTGAAATCTATTTCATTTGACCTGTCTGTTACACACACACACACACACACACACATATATATATATTTATATGTATATATATATATATGTATGTATATAGATTTATGTGTGTTTGTGTGTGTGTGTCTTTATCTGTCTGTGTGTCTGTGTGTGTGTGTGTTGGGCAAATCGAGGTGTTGTAATAGTTAGCATCTAAGTCAATTACGACTGGGTGATGAGTTCAATCCTTACTTGGTATCCCATACTACATTGTGCCACATTTAAACTACGGTTAATAAATCAATATATATATATATATATATATATATATATATATATATATATATATAAATATATAAAAGTGAACATAGAAGTGAACTTAGAGCCTCTATGTGTTGACTTCTACGTTCACTTTTATATTTACACACGCTCTATCTCTGATATTGAGCATTTTATCCCATAAATATAGCACACATTAAGACTATATTACTTCATATGATACAATCCGAGTAACGATGGATGTTTCGTCCCTTTACACGAACATTCCACATGTTGAAGGAGAATCAGCTTGCCATGAGATCCTTAGTAACAAAAAATTACCTAACAACCAAATCACAGATATATGCCAATTAATAAATTTCATTTTAACGCACAATAATTTTAAATTCAACAACAATCATTATTTACAGATTTATATTTATATTATATTTACAATATCTTTATGCACAGACAAATGCACGTCAAATATAAGCAAGATCAATCTTCACTTAGAAATAACATAAAATCAGCCCAGTTGACTTGAACCAAAAAATTAAATTAATTACAAAAAATAAAATCGGTAACTTTATCTTAAAAAATAACAACACACTTGCAAAAAAGAAATTACAAAGAACAAACATTATTTACATGTTTAAATTCCCCTTAAAGAACTGTGTCCCTGATAAAGCCGAACTCATAAATAATTACATAGGTCACACTACTAAATGACCACATGACTTACATTACACCTAACCGACCACAACTCTGTTAAAAATTATTTAAGCATGCACACAAACCTGAAAGATTCCATCTGAAACATACTAGTACAAAATTCAAGCATACTAAGCTCTTCCACGTGTAAACATTTTTAGAAATATTGAAAATCCTCATAATAAAAATGACCATACTCAACTAGAACTAAGAACATGTCCACAATGAGATGACTGTGTTTGTGTTATGGGTCCCTACCTATAACTACAGAATGAACTCTTCCTACGTCTACGCCTCTCAAGAGAGAGAGGGACGAATCGAGTAGAGCCGATAGTAGTTCACACCAAACCAGATTGACAGTTATACTAACAACTTCCACATCTTGTATTATTATTCCGTGTAATATATCTTCGTTATTTCTACTCTTGTGTTCGTGTTGTTCTTCCTTGATCCTAACCTGGACCATAAGAGTTTGAAAAATAAAAAAAATCTCGATGTATACAAACAATTCATATATTCAATTAATAAAATAAAAATAAAAATAAAATCATGTGTGATAAGGGCTAATAGTATAGCTTAAAGCGCTCGAAAATGCATAATATTTGGATAATTCTACACACTTGTATGAACAAAGACAAATTTAATAAATAGCTTGACCGAAGTACCTTGTCAGTAGTCTGTAATGATATATATATATATATATATATATATATATATATATATATATATATATATATATATATATATATATATATATATAATTCACTATAATTAACAGAATACAAAAGTTCTGAGCAGATTACATTAGAAAGATTTTAGAGTGCCATGAAAATAAGTGGGTCCGGCGTTTAAAAACGCACTATCCAGACAGGCTCAATCACAAATTTAACTATATAGATAGTATTAATATATAACCCACCAAATTAGGACCTACCCATATTTCTCACCTACACGAGACAGATATGCTTGCAGAGGTGTTGAGGCCTCATACTTATACATACACCCACACGAATATACACACTTACACACATCATACTCACTCACTCCCTAAGAACCAAATAACACACAAGCTTAATGGAGACGCATCCACTTTCCAGGAACCAAGAAATCTGTCAAAATGACAAAGGGAATTCAGAGCAGCATGAATCCATCCAGCACTTATCTTAAATAACAACTTAAAAGAGGCTTTTTGAACAACACAAGGTCTGACCCAAATTCATGTTAAAAAATAAAAGAATAAAAAATACAAATGAAAACTACAGGCATAAAGTTCATTTTCTCCATCAAGACATTCATTTCTCTAGTTCATGTATTGTAGTTTACTGCTACTAACAGGCAGAATTATTTCTTCCTAATGACGGCCATGTTGGCCAAAACTAGTCGAGCAATATAATAATAAAAACAAAAGAATATTTATATACAATCCAATGTGTTTGAAGATTTTAATGTTTTAATATTTTTATTGTTCAAAACACACACACATCTGGATATATAAATACACAGACACACACACAGACACACACACACACACACATATATATATATATATATATATATATATATATATATATATATATACATATATATATGTTGTTAGATATAACAGGTCTATTATGTCTGATCATGAGCCGTTCTAATGTTTGTACGTTTGCTTTAATTTCGCATGAAAATGAATCTCCATAAACAAGTCATCCTCAAAAAATTAAGCAATATATAAAGGAAAAATACTTTTACCAAACATCAACGACAACTTCATTAACCTATCGGATATTACCAACTCAATCCAAATGAAATGCAATTCCTTAATCTTGGAACAAATTTTCATGTTGCTCAGAAACCTAATTTAATATTTAAACAAATGCAAATTGAAGTTTTATACCAACAAATACTTCTATTGCAACAAGATAGCCATATTACTACACAGGTAGGTTTAAAAGAATGACCTATAGCCGAATCTAATAAACACCACTAACATGAATTTCCGAATGGAAATATAAACTCTCCTTTAATAAACGCAAACACACAATTAAAAAGTAACCACTGTATTACTTATATGACTATTATTTTCGTTATTTTAAAAAATATGACTTCTCAAAATTACAGGCTATTTTGGATGAACATAATAAATTAAAAAAGTTAATCCAAAACACCACCTCCCAACTTAAAAAACATATCTTATTATTACTGGTAACAATGCTGACACACGATCCTGTAATATTATTAAAGGTGATTATCAAACTGGCTACCTTGGAAGAAGAGCAGATAGGAGTGGTAAAGGAGAGGATGTGGAGAAAGAGAAAGACAGTGGGTCGATCAAGGCAAGGGGGTTACAGAAATTGGAGCGAGAGCAGATAGGAATGAAAGTTGAAAGGATGTGGAGAATGGAAGTTGATAGATCAAGGCAACTGCAGATGTCGATTGACGCTACACTTAAACCGTTGGAGAATGTATTTGTCAGGGAAACAGTAATAGGGAAGGGAGGCGAGATGTGCGAGACATGAAGCTATTGGAGTAGAAGAGACGTCTACATCTAACAGTCTATATATATATATATATATATATATATATATATATATATATATATGTTATAAAGAGGTAAACTTTCAAGGAATTAATTACCAATGTTAATGTAATCAATGGCAAAGTCTCTTCGCTAACAGACTTTATAAGGCATTAACTTAGCAACAATTCATTGGCTGATGTGATCCTTATGTTTAAAATGGTTTCAGATCGATTTGGTGCTACACGGTAGAGTACTTTCAAAAATTTCACATTTTCCTCGTCAGCGCGTAATTTTTCCAATTACAGGTGAACTCCAAGACGAGATAAATGAATTAGTATGTTATTTTTCACAGAATTTCATACTGCGGATAGATTTTCATAAATATATTACATTACGCAGTATATATATATATATATATATATATATATATATATATATATATATATATATATATATATATATATATATATATATATATTATAAAGAGTTAATCACACAAAGAAGTAATTTAAAAAATACTACATATATATGTAAAGCCATATATATATATATGTGTATATATAGAAAAGTATGACCAACTGGAACGTTTTTTTTTATAGCGCATTTCTTCCGTTGGGATTTCAACGGATATATATATATATATATATATATATATATATATATATATATATATATATATATATTTATATATATATATATATGATAAAGAGTTAATCATACAAAGAATTAATATAAAAACTATATATGTAGAGGCATATATATATATATATATATATATATATAATATATATATATATATATATGTGTGTGTGTGTGTGTGTGTGTGTGTGTTTGCGTGTGTGTGTATGAATATATATATATATATATATGTGTGTGTGTGTGTGTGTGTGTGTGTGTATGAATATATATATATATATATATATATATATATATATATATATATATAAAAGTATGACCAACTGTAAAATTTGTTTTTTTTTTTTAGCGCATTTCTTCCGTTGGGATTTCAACGGAAATATATATATATATATATATATATATATATATATATATATATATATATATATATATTATAATATTTTTTATATTGATAAAAACAATTTACTCACGATAAAGATGGAACTTCGTTTCGGTGCATTTAGATGCACCTCGAGTGGTGTGAACCAAAATGGTTATGAAGAATTTTGTTTGTAAACAGGCCGCACGTCGAGCATCGCTTCCTTTTTTTTCTATTTGTTTGAAAAAAATAGGTACATTTTAAGAGGTGACGTATAAGGATAAAATAAATAGGAGAGGCAAAAGTGTGACAAAGTGCAACAATTGTGTTTGTTGATATCAGTTTGGTGAAGGATTGTTGAGGTGTTAAAGTTATGGCTTAACCTGATTTATTTTTAATCGACAACAACGGTCAACGGTAAAGGAACGGTATTTCCAAGACTCCTAAGAGTGAGGAGTGGGGGAGGAAATGTGAGAATAGGAGAGAGTAAGAAGGTGAAAGAGGAAGTAGGGATAAGTTCAAACGATGGTTATTGTAGTAATTGTAAATATTTTTGGTAAATTTAAAATGAAGCCAGAGCTGATTTTCGTATATTTAGACTAGAATTATTGAGACTTGTTTTTTTATCGTTGAATGTATTTTGTTAATTAAAAAATTAAGAGGTGGAGATATTTTATCGGCATGTTCAATACATAATTATACATAATAATAATATTATATACATTATTTGAGGTTTTTAAAACAATAAGTTTCAGTCCAGAATTTAAGATATAACTAGAACGGGTTTTAAATGCATGGGATATTGATATAAGTTTTATAAGCAAATTTAGACTTATTGTATAACTTGTAGAATAAATTTATCTGATACTATTACAAATATTATATATGTGCAAAAAAATTTCAAGAATCATAATCTAAGATAGATTAGTAGAAAGGTATACAAGGAGTAGAAAGTATATCAAAGGAGGTGAGTTATAATTTTAAACGTTTATTGTTAAGGATTTAGAAGCTTAGCAAGACTGTAATGATAGATTTTTAATATGCCTACAAAAACAGTGGTTTCAAACCTTTGATTTATTAATTGGCTGTTGTTCAAAATTGTAATGATACATATTTTTCCTCCAAACATAAAAAAAGATTCGTTCAAAGATTGGCAAGTTCTGGCTTGTTTTAGTATTTTCTATTTAACCTTTAACCTGTTTTCCTTCTTCAGTTTCCAAAAGTATTTAAAAAGTGATGGCATCTTGCGTTTGTTTGTATTAGTGAAAGTGGATATGTGATTGTCATATTTATCCTTAAAAGCTTTTCTAGTGGATTCCACATACAATTCTATTTTCTATGGGTTCTGATTTGAGAAGATATAGCATATATATACAATGAATTTTCTTAAGGACCTGTTTG
>OZ038486.1:99097232-99169732 GCA_964036315.1 Acanthosepion esculentum
CACTGATACGTAAGCAAGAGAAAGGTAACAAACGCTTCTATAGACAGATACACAGATTTTCATGGATAAAAACTTTAAGCAACTAAGAAGTCAAAAAAATGGTAACAAAAGAACCTTTATGTCAAGAATCAAAAAGAAATAATAAGGAAGTAGTGATCTTCATTGTATATAATAATATAAGGAAGTAGTGATCATAGTATATAGTAGTTTAAGGAAGCAGTGTTCATAGTATTTACTAGTATAAGGAAGTAGCGATCATAGTATATAATAGTATAAGGAAGTAGTGATCATAGAATATAATAGTATAAGGAAGTAGTGATCTTCATTGTATATAATAGTATAAGGAAGTAGTGATCATAGTATATACTAGTATAAGGAAGTAGTGATCATAGTATATAATAGTATAAGGAAGTATTGATCATACTATATAATAGTGTAAGGAAGTAGTGATGTTCATAGAATATAATAGTATAAGGAAGTAGTGATCATAGAATATAATAGTATAAGGAAGTAGTGATCTTCATTGTATATAATAGTATAAGGAAGTAGTGATCATAGTATATACTAGTATAAGGAAGTAGTGATCATAGTATATAATAGTATAAGGAAGTATTGATCATAGTATATAATAGTGTAAGGAAGTAGTGATGTTCATAGAATATAATAGTATAAGGAAGTAGTGATCACAGTATATAATAGAGTATGGAAGTAGTGATCATAGTATATAATAGTATAAGGAAGTAGTGATCATAGTATATAATAGTATAAGTAATTAGTGATTTTATAGAATATAATAGTATAAGGAAGTAGTGATCTTCATAAAATATAATATTATAAGTAAGTAGTGATCATAGTATATAATAGTATAAGGAAGTAGTGATCATAGTATATAATATTATAAGGAATTAGTGATCAGACTATATGATATAATAGTATAAGGAAGTAGTGATGTTTATAGAATATACTAGTATAAGGAAGTAGTGATCACAGTATATAATAGTATAAGAAAGTAGTGATCACAGTATATAATAGTATAAGGAAGTAGTGAACATAGAATCTAATAGTATAAGGAAGTAGTGATCATAGTATATAATTGTATAAGGAAGAAGTAATCTTCATAGTATCTAATAGTATAAGGAAGTAGTGATCATAGTATATAATAGTATAAGTAATTAGTGATTTTATAGAATATAATAGTATAAGGAAGTAGTGATCACAGTATATAATAGTATAAGGAAGTAGTGATCTTCATAGAATATAATAGTATAAGGAAGTAGTGATCATAGTATATAATAGTATAAGTAATTAGTGATTTTATAGAATATAATAGTATAAGTAATTAGTGATTTTATAGAATATAATAGTATAAGGAATTAGTGATCATAGTATCTAATAGTATAAGGAAGTAGTGATCTTCATAGAAAATAATAGTATAAGGAAGTAATGATCATAGTATCTAATAGTATAAGGAAGTAGTGATCTTCATAGAATATAATAGTATAATGAAATAGTAATCATAGTATATAATAGTATAAGCAATTAGTAATCTTCATAGAATATAATGTGCGGAAAGGAAGATGGGAGAAGTAACACATTAAGTGTTACAAGGAAGTGGAAGTTTTGGAGAGCCATGATCGCAAATGTCCCGAATGGATTCAGCACATACACAAACGAGAATTATCCCAAAATCTCGGCGTGAGTTCCTAAGTAAACACACTAAACGTCAGAGTGTAAATGCTATATACAGAATGAAAAAGTGGATAAAAAATTTAGCAAAATGTTGAAAAAAATTAACCTTGACTTGTCAAGAGAAATAATGTTACCGCATTGAGCTTTCTTAATTTTGAATTCATTTTTATAGAATTTTTATATGAGTATCTCTCTACATTTTTGACATGAGGCATTCTGTACAGTATTTACAATATTCGGACAATTGTCCTCATCTTTGTAGCCATATTTATTACAACGTTTCGGCCGTTGTACGCTCCGGCTTTCTTCATGTGGTTGAAATGTCGAACTGAACCCTTTATTTCGCTCACTGGGGTATACTGTTCTAGATCCACGTGCCGCGTTTAATAGATGTCAATTATCAGTTATCTTCTGTTAATTCCCCTCTCCAAGTTCTCCACCGCCTTAACCAGGTATTGAACTCACACTCTTTGTGTCCCAACACTGGATCAAACTAACGCCTTTATCCACTGTGCCATGTGACAGGACCCTAAGAGGATGTAGCTTTCTTTCTGTGTCTGCTATCAGAATTATGATATCTGCATACCTTATGTTGTTAAATCTGTGGCCGCCAATAATTAATGTTGGTAAGACTTCTAGATCTCACAAAATGTTTTGATTGGACGATTGTTGAAAGTATGTTTCAAAAGAATTACGTTTATTTTAATTTCATACTGGTATCATTATACAAAACTTGTTTATATGATTCCAAAACTTACTTATCAGTCTCGCTTCTTAAGTTTTGACGCGAAATTTACTTATTTTCACCATAGTTTCGTAATTATATCTGCTTTACAAATTGTTTATACGATTCGTGAAATTACTTATCAGTCAAATTTTAATGAGATTGAGAGGATATTTCCTTCATTTTTCAATGTTTCATTATTTTAGCAGTTTTAAAACATTAGCCAGTTTACTTATTAATAATCTCTTATACTTTTAAAGGGAAATAAATTAACTGTTTTCTGATAAGCTTTACTTTATCGTTCTGTCAGGAAACATTTTATGGGATGGACATAATTTAACCCGAGGAAAATAAAGATTACTGAACTGTTACGTGATATATATCCTCCTATGTGGATGCGAATGTTGAACAATCTCCTGAACGATGAAGAGGAGACACGAAGCAACGGAAATGTAGTTTTATAGAAGGTTGATGAGGATGTCATGGACCAAAGATGTGAACATGGAGGTTTTAGAGAAAATGGAAAGAAAAATTAAATTTATATCTAACATCATGGGAATACTGTTGAAATTTGTGGGACATATAATGAGGTCGTAGGGCTTAAGGAATGTGATGCTCACCGGGCAGACTGAGGGAAAAGATTGTACGGGGGAAACAGCGCATAACATACGGGATGTACTTGAATAAGTGGATGACAGAACAGCGAAATAGCAAAAAGAAAAAAATGTGTTAAGAGCTACAATGGACCGGAAGTTGTAGAGAGACATGATCGCCTACGTTCTGGGGGAAGATAGCACATAAAGAAATATTTCTTTTATTGTAGTATCTGTTAAATTATTATATCTCATCTAAAACTTTTTTTTTTATAAAATTCAATACTTTTAATAAATCAAACCTGGTAACTTTTAAGAAAATCAAATTTACATTTTAATACGAGATTTATTAGTCTATCTGATATAAAAAATAATTTTCTAGGATTGGAGGTCTTATTTATCAATCGGCTCTCGGGATTACGAGTGGAAATAGTTTTACGTAAATTGGATATTAGTTTCTGAACTAAATCTTATATTTTATAGGATTCGAGACATTACTTAACAACTAACCCATTAAATAAATGTTCACGAGAAATACACTTGTCATATTTAAGTTGATGTCGACTCAGAATTGAGTCGAGTTTGTGATTCTCTCTAAAAATGCCACAAATCATCTATACATAGGTTTCATTAATTTTACAATATTTGCGTATAAATATATATATTTACAAAATGTACCGAAATTCGCCTCGAAACGACAGCTAAAATTGTACCATACCTCGTTTACTTTCAAATTGCATATTTTATTATACTTTTTCGTTTTCGTAATTTTTCGTTATTTTGAACGATTTTTATGAAAAATAGATTTTTCATAATTATTGATTTTAGTGCTTGACATGCAGCAGAATTTAACCAAATTTACGAGAAAGTGGCATAAATCTAATTTACACTTAATCCGAAATATTGTTCTTTTTATATTTCAATCATTTTTAAGAAATCAGATTTAAGATTTGTCGAGGGGAAAAATTTTTGTTTCATTCCAAGATGAAATGTATAGAGTTTAACCTTTACATCGGAAATACACATGAATCCATAAAAGATAGTCCAAGACTTTTTCTCTCCCCCTCCATCTCTCTTCCTCTCTCATTCTATCTCTACACATACAAACATGCACACAATAAATAATGCATATATTTATAAATGTTTGGTTTTAAATAATTTTCGTTTGAGATTATCAACTTTATTAAATAAATAATGTAAAATTTTATTTTATAAAATCATATATTTACCTTTAATTTCAATGATTTGTCGTTTCTTACAATGCAACGATGACCTTTGCGTAAAATTTCACAGATTTTGAGGTGAAAATGGTATCAACGAACTGGTTAACATTAACGAGGGCGTTTCTCATCACTCGGTAATTTCGAGCGTATTATTTGGAATCGGGATTTTTGTATTGGTCTATAACCTGATGTTTCTCTTTCAACAGATTTTCTTTAGAAAATGGAAAGAGAAATATTCGGTTATAAACTAAAACTTGTATTGGGTGAACCTATTTGGCATATTAACACATTAATTCATATATAAAAGAATAAAGTATTAGCGATTTTCCAAGCGTAGCTCGGATGTGGCACAAGGGCGAATGTATGGGGCACCCAGTGACGATCGAACTCACTACACAGTTGTAATTGTTCTAGCGAGACAAGCTTGCTAACCATTACACCGCTTCGAGGTGCCCCTTATTTATCTAAGCGCAGCTTAGACGTGTCACAAGGCCGAAAGTATGGGGCACCCAATGAGGATCGAATTCACTTTTCAGTTGTAACTGATCTAAGCTTGCTAACCATTACGCCACGCCAAGATGCCCGAAAGTATAAAGTAGTAACACACATTCAGTATTCTATTATGACTGCTACACACACCGCGTCTAACAGCGGATATATTAAGTGTGAAAACGACCGGAGCGCCGTTTATTATGACACATACGCTACCGTATAGGCCTTACTCAGAATTTTGAGGTAAAAATCTAGAGGTCGGCTTGTACGATTGTTTGACTTATACGACACAATTTACAAAGCATTACAAATGAAACTAAGACGGAAGATTTTGATTAATATTGTTTTGAAGAATCAAAAGCAGGGGTAGGTGAGTGTGAGAGTAATTGCAAGATAATGATGGGCGGCTTTTGACAATTATGCCCTTCTACTAACGATTCCAGCTAATCCCTGTTGCAGGTGGCTTCTCGTGCATATTTATTAATTCAAACCATCAATCAAGTTTGGTTTATTCTGAAACTATGCTGAGGATTGATAGTTAGAAATCCGGGGAGAAAATGACTAAAATGACGTGACAAGCCGTTGAAGAAATTCAGTTTGCTTAAATATTCCGTCCCTATGACCAGTGACTACGTATATACAAAACTATCTACCGATTCTGAACTCTTTGTTGCTGACAAGAGGTGGTATGCATTTCATTCACTATAAGAATCACACCGAACACTGGAACTATCTCCCCATATTGATATTATCAATAACGTTCCTCGATAAATCAATCATGAAATTTCTAATTTTAACACTCGCTCATATATATATATATATATATATATATATATATATATATATATATATATATATATAGGGTGACCCCCAAAAACGGGAATTTTTGAAGTGCGTATTGCCAGACATGAGCAAGTGGCAACACTGCGAGACAGTGACCTTGAGCAAGTAAACATTTCACCATTTTAGTAACGAGAATGAAATTCACAGTATCCCAGCTGAGATGTTGCAGCCGTCAATGAGGAATCTCAACAGCAGATTTCAAGAATGCATTCGTACAGGAGGACGCCATCTACATTCCATCATTGTTTCTTAAATGGCATGTTTTAAGGTTTCAATTACTATGAATTAAATATTTTTCTTCCATCACTCTTGGTTTTAATGGATTATTAAAAAGTTCCCATTGTTTTGGGTCACCCTATATATACATACATACATATATATATATATATATATATATATATATATATATATATATATATATATATATATATATATATATATATATATATATATATATATATAATCCAAAGTAAGACTATACATCCATTAAGAAATAAGAGGATTTGGTTTGGATTTTGTTTGACGGTATATCAACCTCATTGGGTTATTTAATGCCGACAAAATTTTTATTGCTGGTAATATTTTCTATCTATCTATCTATCTATCTATCTATATATATATATATATATATATATATATATATATATATATATATATATATCAGTATATATTGCTTTGGTTTGGTTTGTTGTACGGCATATCAACCTCAATGGGATATTTAATGCTGACAAAATTTTTATTGCTGGTAATATTTTCTATCTATCTATCTATCTATCTATCTCAGTTTATATTGGTTTGGTTTTGTTTGTTTTAAGGGATATCAATCTCAATGGGTTTTTTAATGCCGACAAAATTTTTATTGCTGGTAATATGTTCTTCAAAAACCTATTTCTGGGAATATTTTTCCTTGAAGAAATCTATATCTGGTCACATTTTTTTCAAAGAATGTATAGTTGTTTGTATTGCTGGTATATTTTTTAAAGTATTGCTGACAATAATGAGGAGAAAGCACAATAAAACAAAAGGAACGAAAGCTACAGAAGATGACGCTTGCCGTTGTATTTGCATTTCTGAGACTCGTTTTTGACAGGGAAGCAAGAAGCCGGGTGCCGGTTCTACAGTAGTGAAAAGTGCGAGTGACGAAATTCATTATAATATAACTTACGCTAACCCTTAGAAATTCCAACAGTGAAAATTTAAGACCTATTTGCCAATCTATTACTGTGCTTACATTCATGAATTTGAGGTGCCAAAGTGTAGAGTAGATAAGGACAACTAGCATGGAAATACTTAAAGGAAACTCACAGGGAAACTACGCTACGATAACGCTGACTTATTCATATTGTAATACTAATACTTCTCGCTAGAATTTGATTGATTGATGGATTTCTTTGTCGTTTTGACGGCTTATCAACACTTTTAGGGTCATCTAAAGCCTGAAACATACTTCATATTGTAGTAGTTTGTCGGAGATCCCAGGCCCCCTCTTCTAACAAACAACCGGTTCGAAACTGCTTAAATATTTTGATGTCTTTTTGAGTAACAATGTTTCGACTATTGTATCCAACATCGTCAGAAGCAAGTTGTTTTCTGCAACATCCTCGGAATTTCTTAGATAACCATTTGTCATTTTTTACGAGTGTATATTTGTTCTTGTTAGGCACAAGTTAAATATTTTGAGACAACTCTTTCTTGTGACGCAGTTTGGATAAATCAGTGTAAAATGTATAATACCTCATCTAAGTAATTCAGTATGGAAACACCGAGATAAAAAAATGAATACCATTAGAGAAACCACTTCAAAGGAAACATGAATATCAGAACATCTAACATTCTATTAGAAAGGCGGAGAGCAGAAACTGATTGCACGCTGCTAATGCTAATGACAGAAATTCCGTCATCTGCAGAAGGGCAAGAAGGATAGCGGACAAAAGAAGACGTATTAACGAAGCGAATCTGGTAAATGTTTTTGGGTATGTTTAAGGTTGTTACATGAGTAAAATATTTGAGCGATTCAAATTATAATATATATCATTATTCAAAATATTGATGATAAGTTTTGCTGTAGATATATGGCCTCATTTTGAATTCAAACGAAACTCAACATATCTTTTTCAATTTTAAACCTAAAAAGATGTAGGTCCCATACCATATCTTTCATGAATATAATATCCTGTATATGTAAATTTCAGTGAATAAATGATTATTTTAATGTTTTACATATTTTTATCTATTTCTTGAAGATTGGCGTATCGCGAAAATCGATGTTCAATAAGCATCAAGCGATTTCATTATTTTTATACAATAATTATTTTGCACATCTCTATGGGTTCCTAGCCATTTTTCTGGGTGCCATGTATAAATTGTGGTCTGAATTAGGCAAAAATGAAAATAACGCTGGTATCTCATTCGAAAAGATATATTTATCAAAATTACACATTATTATCTTGAAATACAAAAGAGTAAATTTGTTCAATAAAATCGCCAGTTTTCAATCACAGCCTAATTTAGAAGGAACGGCAGCTTGAAACAATCACTGTGATTGTTCTGATAAGAAAACTCCCGAATTTGTTTGTGAGGACCTCAGACTATGGAGGCCTACATCAAGTGTCTTGAGTGGGTAGTGCTGTCCTGAGTAAAAAGGTTGCCTGCTGGAAGACCCTACGTCTAACAACAAGACGCTGCACTCTGCCACACAAGCAGAAGATCCTAGTTCCGGTTGTGAAACTACATCATCTCTTATATTTGGCCACATAATTCCCCACGCTACAACCCCCTTGATTATTATGTGCTGGGGTGAAGTTGAGCTAGAGACCAGTAAAAGTCTTTGTAACACAAAATTTGAACTGAAGGCAAGGATTATGGCAGAATTCATCCACTTAAAAAAATGAGACCGTCCAGAAGAGTTGCAGGAGATCGCGAAAGTCGTCTTGCGGCCGTAATTGAAGCCAATGGGGATTTTACTGATTAAATTTACTCTTTAATATTTCAAGATATTTTTAAGGAATATTTTCGCTTTAATGAGTCAGATTTTGATAATCAGTAGGAAAGGTTATGCTTCAATGCCCTCAATGCCTTTCTTATGAGAACAATCACCGTGATTCTTCCAAACTGCCGTTCCTTCTAAATTATCATTAAGGCCGTGATTGAAAACTGGCGATTTTATTGAACAAATTTACTCTTTTGTATTTCAAGAAAATAATGTGTAATTTTGATAAATGTATATTTTAGAATGAGATATCAGCGTTATTTTCATTTTTGCATAATGCAGACCACAATTTATACATGGCACCCAGTAAAATTGCTAGGAACCCATAGAGATATGCAAAATAATAATTATTGTATAAAATGCCTTTCTTAAACGACGGCATAGCAACAAGTAGATGGTAAGTTGCAGTCGGATTCTGTTTTATTCGAACCATTAGAAGATATCCACCCAATCTCAGCATCATGTGTCGAATTCTTTCTTACTGCAATCTTATGAAATGCAAATCCCTGACACCCTTCTAACGATGAGGATAAAACAAATACCAAACAGCCTGTCAGTCGGTATGAGAAACTAAAAAGATAGAGGAAAATTAAATTATTTCTATAGAAGGAAAAGTGTGTTGCCTTACTTGTATAAGCAAAATTCTTCAGATAGAAATTGTCATGTCGATACTTGACCAAATAATGGGTAAAGTAGAAGTGAAATTAATCGGTCAATCGTCTTAGGAACAAAGTATAAAAACAATAATTAAATAAGTCTATTTGGAGTAATTTGAGCTGACAGGTGTGGTAGTTTTGAACTCTTACGAATTTAGGACACCTTGTAGCAAATCATGTTTTCCCTTAACTTGGGTTGCTCTGTAAATAGAAACAACCATTTGAAAATATTATATTTGATATCGATCATAGCCACGCCATTTAGTCAAAGATTTAATTTAGAGCGAGCATAACTGTTTGATATTGCTTAGCTAAAATAAGACGAATATTTTCATCGCAGTTTTCGTAACCCAGTAAGAATTACAGACAGCTCACTTGACGTCAATCGACTAGCAAATTTTGCAAAGCGTTCCGAAGAGAGTGAAAAAAAACTCCTTCAGATCTTCAAGTACAAACGTGGGTGAAAAAAATTATATCAGTCCATTTCATCGAAATCCGATTGCACATCGACAACGCAAAACGTTGATGATTTCACACGGCCACCTCTACTATGATGATTTTCTAAGGGTAGCTTTGATGGGGACGAAGGCTGAAAGTGCGCAGCATTATGTGAGGGCTGAACTCTCTACCCAGTCGTAATTGTAATGACTTTCTAAATGTAAATTAGATGTGGTAAAATGCCGAATGTGTGGTGATCGAACTCACCACTCAGTCGTAACTTATCTCGCAAGACAAGTTGCTAGTCATTACATCACGTTGAAGTACCCTGGCTGGCTATACTATGGGAGGGTTGCTTCACATGATTGTATTACATTTCTAATGTCAAGGCGTGAGATATATTATCGTGAATATATATTAAACAGAAAAAAGCACTTTGATAAAAATGTCTTTCTAAGTTTTAAAGTTATCTAATTCCAGAAACCGACCATTTTATTTAAGTAGAGCCAGAACCGTCCTTCTTTACGGCAGCGAATATTGGACGATTACGTCAAAAATGAAGAAGAGGCTCGAGGCAACAGAGATGTGGTTCTACAGAATGATACTAAGGATATCATAGACTGAGCATGTGAGCAACGATGAGGTCTTAGAGATGATGCAAAGTAGGAGGAGACTTATACTTAATATGAGGAAGAGGCAGCTGGAGTTTCTGGGACACATACTGAGGAAAGAGGGACTGGAGAATCTGATACTCGTGGGTCGAATAGAGAGAAAGAGAGACAAGCGAAAACAACGCTTGATATACCTGGCGGGCTTAAGCAAGTGGATGACAGAACGTAGTCTGGGGGGGGGGGAAGCAAATAGAAGGAACTTCTTGAGAGTTGCAAGGGATAGAGGGAGATGGAGAGCCATGACCGGCTACGGCCTGAAAGGACATGTCACAGACATATAAAAGAACTTCCGATACATGAATTTAATCTACACATATGAATAAAGTGACGTAATATTGTGAAACATGTTTTTAACCCGTGTCAGTATCGATCAGGAAAAAAATAATTTTCAAATTGTAAATTTGCTAGGCTTGTGCTCAAAATGATTTGAATTTCGAGATTGGTTGCCCGAGAAAGTAAGAGAGAAAAATGTGTCCAGCTATTAATCCCTTGGTGCAAGAGAGACCGGATGGAGTCACACATCTGTAAGGGTATTTGCTCGAAAGATTACGCAAGACTCTAGAGTCAAATTTAAACCAGCCCAATCGCAATTTCGGCTTTGACGTCCGCAATATTACGCCCATATCCAGGATAAATTGAAAGGTTTATATTTGCAGAAGATTTTCCCAAATGGGTGATTCAATGTTCATCCATCTTTGTTCACTGTAATTTTTGAAAAAACTTGTATGCATATGTATAAGGGGCGTAATTGTAATTGTATTCGCCTAACAATGAACATACAATCTATATTTCCAATCATAACTCATTATCGAGTCGGTGTAACAACAACATATAGTATATTTTCAGTAGCATACATTATACGGTAATCTTTTGCAGGGTTAAGCAACAAAACATTTAATATGCCATGACATTTTTACTTCTCATTACAGAGTTCAAAATAGGACGAAACGGCCGTGCAATGCTTTCTGTTTTCTGTTGAGGAATATTCTAGACTCGATGAATTACTATAATTATTTGTCTACATCCCCAAAATTATATTACCTGTATATCCTTGCTTGACCCAGCTAATGCTTTGCGATTGAGCTATTCGCGGGAAAGGAAAGTTGTGGCTCTTGGGGCACAATCCGCTGGGTCATGAATACTTGGATGAGTATCACCACGGAATTTGTGAGTAGCGGCGATATATCGGGTCTATTCTGTTTCTTCTTCTCCACCGAGGCCCAATGGTAGAGTTGATATGACGCTTGTATGGAAACGGTCCGGGTTCAAATCTGGATGGACATTGCTGATGTGTCCCAAAATAGGACGAAACGGTCGTCCAGTGCTTTCAGCATTCTGTTGAAGATTCTTCTAGACTCAATAAATTACTGTAATATTTTATCTAAATCCCCAAATTTCTATTAGGTCTATGATGGCTGGGGCACTTACGCAGTATGTGTACCGGCCACATCCCAAAAGCCATCCTGTACAGATAGCTGTGTGCGGGGTCAGGCCCAACTGGAAGATCTCAGCTTCGCGTCAAGGATGTCTGCAAAACGAGATATGAAGCTGACATCGATCCTAACAACTGGGATGCCGCAGCTTTGGAGAGCCACAGTCAGAGACAGCGTCACGACTGCAGAATCTGCGAGGGAAGATCAGCAAGTAGCAAAGAGAGCCAGGAAAAAAGCAAGAACAGCCTCCATCTCCCTGTCATCCAGCTTCATCTGCGCCGAGTGCCTGAGAGACTGCCGACCCGGAGTGGGACTACACAGACACCAGAGTCGATGTAACTCGATCGCCTAGCACCTACAGCGCTACTCCATCGTCTCCCGAGACGGACGGATGCCGAACCGAATATTGAGACATGTTTCGTTGAATAATTTAGACATGTTCTGTCTATTTATTTTCAGTTGGATCCTTTCATATTCCTGGATAAGCTTTTTGGTGTTGTTATAGTAGGACGAGTGAAAATCGCTGTGTTGATACCTATTTCTTTTATTCCGAGTACTTTTGAGACCGCACAATGTTATCATCAGGGTATTGTTTATTGCAAGACAAATATTGTAGTTTTCATTATTTTCGAAGACAAAATTGTTGTGTTCAACTGAAAGTTAAATGTCTTACTCGTGGATCCAGTATGAAAGGATCCAAATGAAAATAAGTATTCAGAACATGACTAAATTATTCAACGAAACATGTCTAAATGGAAACATGCTGCGAAAATATACGCATATATATATATATATATATATATATATATATATATATATATATATATATATATATATATGGATATGGAAGAGGTTGTAGTTGTTCCAACAAGAGAAAGGTGCATATTTTAAGAGTATAAACCGCAAACTTTTGGTGCTGAAACGTGTTTTTTTTTCTTTGAAAATATATATTATTCTTTATTTTCTACAATTTTGCTAAACGTGTTTCTGGTTTCGCGGCCTTCTTCTGGCAAAGAGTAGTTTTTTCCACATATTATAAAAATCATTTTTTTCGGGGTAGTGGTTCAAATCTCTTTCTTCGACTGGTGATAAGAGTACATATATATTGCATAGAGTTCACTTGTTAATATGTCGTTCTTTCGCGTCGTACTACGTCATAAAACTGTACTATGATCTTCTACATCAGCATAACAGAAACAACTACTGTATTCTGTCAATAGGAGTGGATGCTGGTTTGTATGCGTGTGATCTATTTATTGCTGGCGTAAATTTGTTTATGAAGTTTTTCCTTGGAAAAATTAAAATCCATATTTTGACCAAAAATGTTTGCGGCTAAACTTTTTTTTAATAAATATATATATATATATATATATATATATATATATATATATATATATATATATATATATATATATATATATATGTATGTATATTGACTACTGATATTATATATATATATATATATATATATATATATTTATATGTATATTGATGACTGATATATATATATATATATATATATATATATATATATATATATATATATATATATATATAATTCCAAGAGTATAGAATCTAGGTAGAACTCAATGTCTAGGACAGAGTAAGAATATAATATAAAAGGCTCAAACACTAATATTCCATGTTCATAATTTATTACATTGGAATCGTAATCACGATACAATTCATCAGACCTATATATATATATATATATATATATATATATATATATATATATATATTCTAGTCGTATGAAGATCACGAGAAGTTTGCACTGTTTAAGTTATCTGGGCGATGCACACTTTGGTGAGTGTTTGCCCTTTGGTTTTTCACTCTAGCTTTTTTTCCTTGTTCAGGATCTTTTATGGTTTAAGGTGTTTTGTCCACCAATACTTTTTCTGTTATTCAGACAAAAGAAGTTATTTTTCTTTAGTATTTCTTATAGCTTTTTTTCTGTAGTCTCTCTCTCTCTCTCTCTCTCTATATATATATATATATATCTATATCTATATCTATATATATATATATATATATATATATATATATATATATATATATATGTATGCGTGTTAATATGTGCTACTGAATTAAAGTAGCTGCGTTCTGAAAAATTGCTCTAATAAATTCGACTAGGACCATCACCTGATCTTTCGATGTATATTTGCCGGTTTTATCTTGTTCTATATCTATAAGTTATTTACTAATTACATTTAATCATTTCATTAGTTTTACTTTCCTTCGAAAATTATATATCTCAATTATCCTCCATTTCCTCATAACCTCCAGCAATGAAGTCTTTGCGACGGAATTTCACTGCCACGAATTGCTCATATATTCCTACGATTTGAACGGAATTATTTACTTTAAGATTTATTCATTTTCTTATATCTTCTGCTTTAGAGGAGCAGAAGTTTCATAACTTTTAATCATATGGAAAGAGAGAAAAACGAATTCAGTTGAATCTAGTTTCAGAATACCAACTTTTTTTCCCTAATTTTCACATAATGCAGACCTATTATCTACTACAGTTAAGTATATTGAATGAGGTTGCTGTGAAGTTAATGGTTAACGTCACGGATTGGGAAATCTTATACCCGTGTTCAATTTACGGTCGGCTCTATTACCTTCATTTACACGCCCATACTCTCTCTCACAACTATGGGTTGAATCGCAGGACAGACTGGTTGTCTTGGGTAGCAACCAGTTTAAAGCAGAAAGAATCGGTAATCTACTACGGGAAAATCTTCTGCCTCGTCAGTCATCATTCGAAAGAGACATGATCGCCCAGGCATGTATCGTGTATTGCACAACTGACTAGCCTAGGATGAGGAAATAAAGACTTTATGCTTCACATAATGAGGATATGTAGAATAGATAACGTTTGACACTATACCTGACGAGATCATCGTCGTAATGATCGTGGAAACGAAATCTCTGTTCCAAAAAAACAAGTTTTGGAGAAGAAGGTGCCCAATAAATCTTCCTTCTTACAAAGGCAATACGAAATGATGATGATATTTTGATCTTACACACAAGGAATAACGGGTTTCACCTGTAAATATTTGAATAGGTGGAAGATAAGGGAAGTAACTCGTCAGAACATTTTCTAAATATGTAGCGGCAGAATAGCGAGTGACTATTAAAATTTCGTCTATAGGAAAAGGGAATGTAGGATGAAAAAAAATTAGTTGTCCGCAAGTCAGCGTAAATACATTTGAACTCTGTCAGGAACTATAGTGTAGCTCCAGACCAGATATAGATGTAATACTCCATTTGGGGTCTGGTCTGGCTCTTGTAAAGAGAATGCGGCATATCGGATCAGGGACTTTCTGGATTAGTCTAATCATCGTTTTCCTTTCTATACTATTATTCCCCTAATAAAACACTTAGGAAATGAGGTGGTTATAAGAGCGTAAAATAAGAGAGAATTATGTGCAGATTATGAGGATATGTAGCATAGATAACGGTTGCCATTAGACTTAAAGAGGAAACGTTTTGAGATAAAGCTCTCTTAGAGAATCTTCCTCATTCCGAATGGACTACGAAGGGAAAGGGGGTGTATCGCCTCTGTGTACATAAGAGGAAGATTCAAACCTGTGAACAGGTGACACTAAGGAATATAGCTCGTCTGACCATTTGCTATAAAAATAGCGATTGAGTAGCCAGTGGCTGACAAGGTTTGACCTGTTCGAAAGGAGTTCTTTTGAAAGGCATAAATCTACTTCTTGTTAGAAATATAAGTGATAACTCTAAATTACTAATATCCTATGACTCAGCAGTATATGTTATTTAAAGATGGATACAAACTATATATATATATATATATATATATATATATATATATATATATATATATATATATATATATATATATATATATGTATGTAAAATGTGTATGTATCAATATATGCAATTTATATATATATATATATATATATATATTATTTATATATTATATATGCGCGATGTTTATTGGAATTCGTTTCGTATCAGTCATAGAGCTAACATATTTAGTTGAATTGATGGGACTTTGTGACCCTGGGTTCCAAGATCTCTGTCGATCGCAGCGTGAAACCAGGGTCACAAACTCACATCAATCCAACTATATATATATATATATATACATAAACACACACACTCACATATATATATATATATATATATATATATATATATATATATATATATATATATATATATATATATCAAACATTTCAACCCGAGCAACGTGAGAGAGAGAGAGAGTGTGTGTGTAAGTGTAAAGTGGGGTGCTTTAGGAAAGATTAAAGGAAAAGGGCGGAAATCATGATCAAGGCATCAGAAGATGTCAATTGACATTACCTTTGAATATTTGAAGATTATAGCTACCAGGGAAGCAAGTAAGAAAAGACAGAGGGAAGACACATCAGATCTGGGAAAAAGTGACTGTAGTCGAAATGCCAGGTCAGGACCTATCGCATTGCATATACGCTTTGGATTTTGTCGAGAACCTCAGACACAGAGAACCAAATTTTCTTCCGGTAGATGAAGCTATTGGTTCAATGAGTTTGTTCCAAATCAGGTCAATGGAAAACGTGAGACCAAGAAGCGTAGATTTGAGCATCAGCAATGCTGATAGGGTGAATGTAGGTTTCATATATATATATATATATATATATATATATATATATATACAGTTTGGTCCATAGGGTCTAGTCTACATAATAATTTTTTTTATTTCAGATGGCTGACACGAGCTCGTACAGTTTGGAACAGAGGTTGCTTACCAACGTATGGACACATTATCGTATTAATTCTGGCAAGAGCATGAAGAATGTGCGACATGGCTTTAATTCAAGATTCGATAAACCAGCTCGAAGAGGACTATACTGGTATGGGGTGAAAATACTTCCGGACCACATTGAGTAAGAATATAAGGTTTCATACGCTTTGCAAGGTTATTTGTGCGTAAGAGAATATAACCATTTAGATGGAGAAAGACCCTAGGCTATGTCACTTTTGAGGCCCCTCCGAATCCACCACGAGTAGAGGGAAATGGAAGAGTTTTAAATTTAAATTGAGTAAAACCGAGGATGATAAAGGGGTTTTAAAATTACCCAGTTTATAATTCCTCCTCGAAAGGACATGTCATTGTTAAATACCGTATGTAATTGAAAAAAAATACATGAATATTAAAATTCAAAAAATCTATAAAGAAATCCGAATTATGCTGAAATGGAAGAGTTATTTCGAGTCTACAATGCGTTATGATACAGTATATAAGAAAGCCGTATGACAGTGTCAAAAATATTATACACCTTGGATGGAGGACCCCTAGATTTTGAGGCCCTAGGCTTCAGCTTGCTAAACCTATTAGTAAATCCGACATTGATCTTGAGCTGTTAATCGAACTCGTATCACCGATTTGTTATGCCGAGCTGCTATCCATCACACACCTGATATAATTCATTTAGCTTTATCAATTATTTTGTTATAATATATATATATATATATATATATATATATATATATATATATATATATATATATATATATATATATATATATATATATATATATATATATATATATATATATATATATATATATATATATATATATATATATATATATATATATATATATAACAAAATAATATATATATTGAAACGGACAAAGTCCGGCAATTATTTTAAGACATTTTTTATATTTCTACGTTCTTTTTATACATACAAATATTTAAGTAAACAGTATTAACGACATTTACCGGCCTGAATGTCCGAAAAATAATTTTCATAGAAAATATGCGTCCTCCGACAGGAGTCGAACCTGTCTCCTACACGGAACCGTCATATAACGAGATGTGCTTTACCGATTTAGGAGGGGGCATATTATCTATGAAAATTTCTCAGACATTCAGACCGTTAAATGTCGTTAATATGGTTTATTATAAACAGAGCATTTACTTAAATATTTCTATATATAACAAGAATGTATAAACATAAAAATGTCTTAATATATATATATATATATATATATATATACAATTACTATATATATATATTAGACAATTACTATATATATATATATATATATATATATATATATATATATATATATATATATATATATATATATATATATATATATATATATATATATATATTGCTTTACTTTTGAGAGGACGTAGAAGTTGTCGAATCTTAGAGAAAGAAAATTATATTGTCTTCCGATTGTAGTTATCTATCAGTACATCATCAGTAATAACGCAATGCTGCTTCAACAGACCTAATCAATCATAGAAACTTCATTTTGATTTATTTTGGGGAGGACGTAGAAGTTGTCGATACTTACAGAAAGAGAGATTGAGACAGATAGCGCGGGAGATATCAATAGCTTTGAATCTTCCTGGGGTTGTGATTCTTATTTAAGTATCTCTTTTAAATTCACCGACACAAAAATTAATCTCGGAGAGAAAGGGCTTGGACGAGTATGAGAGCTGTTGGCCTCAATACTGTCGCCAACGTATTGCTTGATTTCGTTTCTATTTTACGTTTCCTTTTTAAGCAATTCGCTCCAAGCTAGGCAGGAGTGTCAGTAGTACACAAGGGTCTACAAAAGTGTAAGTAAGGGAAAGACTGGGTATACTGGGGTGAGGAAAGGCTAAAAAAGACGGGGGGATAATAGAATACCGAGGATCGAGTCAACACTAGGTGTCATCTGACATTCCAATTAAATTTTTGAAGATTATATTTATCAGGAAATCAATTAAGAGGAAGGGAATTCCACTGTCGGGAAGGGCGAGAGAATATATATATATATATATATATATATATATATATATATATATATATATATATATATATATAGTCAAGTTACGAAAAACTTGGTAATCCGTATGGGTAGTCCCAAGGAGGATGAAATCCTGAGAGCTCAATGTAAATTCAGAGCTAATAATTTAAAGAAAAACAGACCACTTTAAGGCTCCATGTTTATAATTTATTTCACCATAGCCTTTTTAAAGGACGCTGGATCATCAGACTTCACTTTCAAAAGGTGAAACGAAAAATGAAATGAACATTTACACTTTTGACTGGTAGTATTAAGTTTATGTGATTTAACAGTGAGGGTAGTGAGGAGTGGTGTGAGAGACATGATCGAGTTTAGAGAGGGTTTATTTTAATATTTTTATATATCATACTTAGTATTAGGGGTGGAGGGACCACATCTAAATTATTTGTAAAAGAGTTAAATATTTAAATTGCTAGCAAACATCAAATTAATTTCTTCTGTGATTTTTTAAACATTTAAATCACAATCAAACATTAAAATCTGTTTTTTTCCATAAATTGCTAAATGTTAACATTCCTCTTCCTCCGTAAAACCTTCTTTCTTTTTACTCACCACTTCTTTCTTCTTTTTTTCCTCTCTTCTCCCCCTTCCCTTTCAATATATCACTTCCGTTAAGTTAGTCGATTAAATAGGTCAATGTCTGGTCCCTCCTCCCCTGATGATCCAGCGTCCTTTAAAAGGTCTATGGTGAAATAAATTATTACATGGAGCCTTGAAGTGGTCTTTTTTCCTTTAAAATATATATATATATATATATATATATATATATATATATATATATATATATATATATATATATATATATATATATTATGAAATAAATTAAGTCTGATAATTACTTAGTATATTGTAATTAATATATTTCTCGTACTATATCCATTTCATATTATATTGTAATTTTTATGTTATGTTTCCTGAGCAGAAATAATCGAAGGTGTGTATTTATAAACAGTAATTCGGACATTGCTAACCAAACGTTTCTCTGTGGATGAATGGGTAACAACACGTCAGATCAAATGACGTTTCCGATATGTGTTAGAGTTTCGATTACCTGTCGGAGACGCACACATTTCTACGAAATTTCTCGAACATTCAGGCCGGTAAATGTAATTAATGCTATTTAATTAAATTAACTTATGAACAGAATACACATACACAGGTACACAAACACAAACACACGCATACACACACACATACATACATATATATATATGAAGAAATATAGTTTTAACGTGTGCTATATTTATGGGATAAAGTGCTCAATATCAGAGATAGAGCGTCTGTAAATATAAATATAAAAGTGAACATTGAAGTAAAAACACAGTCGCCTCTGAGTGTTGAATTCAATGTTCACTTTTATATATATATATATATATATATATATATATATATATATATATATATATAATACAACATAAATATGTTATAAAATCACGACAAAAGTAGCCATTTTGTTTCAACACTTCTGGTGTCTTGTCAAGTGATGATATAGAATAAAACCATTTATTCTATATTCTATATCATCACTTGACAAGACACCAGAAGTGTTGAAACAAAATGGCTACTTTTGTCGTGATTTTATAACATATTTATGTTGTAATATTCAAATAAATAATTATATCTGCTCTACTCTGTATTGAGCGCTCTTTAAAGAATAGTAATTGTTGGTTATTGGATTTCACTTCGTATATACCAATCCTAAACTTGTATATATATATATATATATATATATATATATATATATATATATATATATATATATATTTATATATATATATATATATATATATATATATTGATACTAGATATAATTCTTCGTATGACGAGTTTAGTACTTTAACTTTTTTTAAATTAATGTTTTGTGCATAGAATTTAGCCGATCCCATTTGTTATTTTGTTTATGTTAACATCATTTCTGCTATAAAATATCCCATATTGTAGCAACAGGTCTGCCAATAAGAGTGATAATTTGTAAGGGCCATGGTGCCAATTTACTGTGCATGATCTAGCGATTAAAACAGTTATTTTTTTAGATATTTCCGTCTTATTAAATTGTTATCTCATTCAATTAGAGGTTTCTATGTATTTTTTTGGCATTTATTGCAGCTAATAGAGTAGATATTTATTCAAACCCACACGAGGTCAGGTTGTGACACAAATTGAATGTGGGAATCCCGAGCGCGGTCATCCGAGCAAGGAACAAAAATAACCTAGCCGAAGCCCCGCAACCGTCGGTTGCACTGGCCTCGTTGCGTGCACCGATCCTTCTCTCTAGAGCAATGAGAAGGCGCGGCCTCGGGCAGCTGTTCCTAAGGGCCGGTATAATTTTCCTCAGTTGCGACTCTGTCCTTTGACGCAGTCGCCCCTGAACGCCATCTGCCCAAAGACAGAGACGCACCTGAGAGATGAAAAGTGACATGAACCTACTCAAAAAGAGTAAGCTGCACGCTTGCAGCTAATAGAGTAAATTCCTCCTTCGAATGTTAGATTATTAATTCGTTTTGTATTAATTAATATTTGTATTACTTTAGACGTAGTTGTAAGAAATTTTATGCTGAGTTGAGTTAATTTCTTTCCCATTGAAACTATGGTGGATTTGGTAGGTAGAACAATACATTTTTATTCTTTGGCTTTGTCAGGAAGGATGACTTTTGTTTTGCATGGAATATGAAATAAAGTATTGGATGAAGTTAAAAGTATTTTGCTGTTCATGTAAATAATTACATGAAAATCCTTTTCTTCGTGAGAATGTGCAGTCGATTCAACCTAAATTTATCCTAATGTCAATTAAGTTCTAAAGCACGAAACGCGTCACAAGATCCATTTTGCCACTTTTTCATAACTTTCTATCTGCTAAAATTCCTATTGATATATAATAAAATGTATTAGGAAATCAAGCGTTAGGAAATAATTATTTATTTACTAACGCCTGATGAGATTTGTTAATGCGCATCGAAACATGATTGCATTTGTGTAGCGTTTTTCACATATTGTTTTATGTAATATCCTAAAATAAAGAATATTGCTCTACTATTGTTTTGAGCTCTCTTTTAAATTGAATGTTATGAATATCGGAATTTTTTACTCGATTCGTTCTCATCTCTGGCGGGTTTATTCAAGTTAAATACGTAAAAATTCACTTTCCTCTCTGCCGAGACCCGATTGCATAGTGGAAATTATCGAACTGATGCCAAATAAGTAGTGATTCGATGCCTGATTGAGGCAATAGGATGTCTAACCACACTGATGAACTGTGATACAGCGAAACTGTCTATCGATGGATGACAATATATGTATATATATATATATATATATATATATATATATATATATATATATATATATATGTATGTATGTGTGTGTGTGTGTGTGTGTGTGTGCGGGCGTATATAAATATGCGTGTGTGTATGCTTATATGTAAATCAGATAAAATACGAAACGTCCTTTCAAAACGCAAAGAAATTTATATACGTATTGAATCATGAATTAATTGTCTATATTTGTTTGTATTTACGCTTGTATGAACACACCCCTTAGGCTCGCTTGTGCGCACGTATAGAAAAACAGACGTATAGATATAATTTGCAAAAGAAATATTAATATGAGTATATCAAATCATAACTTAAATATACGTAAGGGCATTTTTTGTACACCTCACAACCACCCACCCACCCATACACACACACACATATATATATATATATATATATATATATATATATATATATATATATATATATATATATATAATTTACAAAGAAGTAGCAATGGAAACGTTTTCACTAGTGCAAATTCTTACTCGATAATTGATATCATTATATCGCTTGCTCAGACAAAATAGTGATTATGTGATTCAATGAGAGACTTTCATAATATTTTAATGGTAGATGTCTACGCTTTTGTTGATTTCTTTCTTTTCAGTTTTCTTTCCTATTTTCTGAAATAATGACTCTACTCTTTTTCAAGTCGAATATATTTCATCTCAAAGCCTTTTTACTATACAAGCAACATTAGAAATAGTAATCAGAATTTTCTGCGGGGAGTTTACTCTTGCCTCTTTGATATCATAACACATATTAAACGTATTTTAAATGTTTACTTTTCAACTTTAATCACCAAGATAATTTTATTCCAATAAGATTTGCAGATATTGCCAATTCCCATTAGGGTGTTTATATATATATATATATATATATATATATATATATATATATATATATATATATATATATATATATATAAAATAAAAACAGACCACTTTAAGGTTCCATGTAATAAATTATTTCACCAGAGCCCTTTTAAAGGACCGCGGATCATCAGACTTTACATCCAAAGGTTGAAACGAAAAATGAAAATAAATTTACACATTTTTGACATTTTAGGGCTAAGCATATGTAAATTAACGAAGCGAGGAATTTAGGGTGGGGGGAATAGACATGATTGAGTTAGATGTAATTTAAAATTTCAATTCTTTCATATTTAATATTATTTGAGGAGGTCCAGACATTGACACATTTAATCGGTTAACTTAACGGAAGTTATATATTGATATAGAAGGGGGAGAGGAGAAGAAAAACCTAAAAAGGAAAAGAAAAAGAGAGAAGGAAGTCATGAGAGAAGGTGTCACTAACTTCTTTGGAATGAAAGGCCCATGCAAGTTTCAAATATACATATTTTCCTTTACATTTGAAGTCACTCATACAGGTACACATGTACCGATATACACGGGTAATTTCATGTATCAGTACCTACATATATCTTTTTAAAAGTTTACACATACTTACACATATATATATATACATGTGTGTACTTAGAATTTCCCTAAAAAAATGTTTTTTTAAATTAATTAATATTAGGTGATGACTTTAGTATTCAACTATCAAAAAATCTAAATATTTTACCATCAATAATGATTATTAAAGGGTAATACATTTAAACTCAAAATTAAATTATCAATTTTAAAGATTTACCTCCATATTGTAAAGAATTTTAAACTCACAATTCCAATTAGAGAATATTAAGAGAGAAAATGGGGTAAAACATTAATAACAGAACTGTAAGTCCTTCCTTTTATAATATTTTATATATCTATATAAATACACACACACACACACATATATACACACATCCGTACACATGCACACACATATATATCCATAAATATACACACCAATACACATATACACACACACGAACATATATATATATATATATATATGTATATACTCATACATACACACACACGCATGTACATATACACACGTACAAACATACACACATATACACATATATATACACATATATATATATATACATAAACATATATACACATACATACATACATATATATACATATATATATACACATACATATACATATACACATATATACACATATAGACACACACATACATATATAAACATACCCACATATACACATATACACATACACACACATATATATATAAACATACACACACACATACACGCATACACACACACACACACACACACACACACACACACATATATATATATATATATATATATACACCCACATGTTCTTGTATGCTAAAAACATTATTCAAACGTATTTACATTATTATATTTCACCCATATTCACCCATATTATATATACGAACTCACAAATTCTTATATTTATACATACATACATACACAGATTACCCGCAATCCCATATCTATGGCACAACACGCATATATCCATATATACACCCACACACACACATACATATACATGTACCCACATACCCATACACATACATATATGCACCCATATATACATACTACTACATATATTTGCAAATAAGAAATCAATAGCCCACCTATATAGACAAATATATATACATACATATCCATATCCCTACCCGCCCACTCCAAATATGTGTTCACAATACACAATTTCAACAATGCATGCCTATCTTTCCATATAAAAGCATATACATATACATATCAAAAGACGTATCAATGTTCCAGTTCAATTACATAGTTATATACATACAGTTATGTGTTCGCATTCATGTGTGCATAGCAACATTTCCAAAAGCAAAAAACAAAGATCATGTAATATTAGTCTTCCTATATAGTTACTTCTAAATATATTTCGTTAGGTTGAGGTTGTTCTTATGTCGGCATTTAAAAATTAGTTCATTATGTCTGTTTAGTAATACATCCGGATCTTTATGCTTTATAATGAGGATCTTTTCTTTTAGACATAAGTCGCATCTGTCTCTGAAATTTATTGGAGTTCTGGCTCTCGAGATGATCTTCCACTTTATTTGTGGGGTTAAGCCACCCTCCAACACATCCCAATAATGCTTTGACAGTGTCGTTTGGTTCTTTTTAAATTTATATTTGAAGGACTGGCGATGGTTATAAAATCGATGTTTCCAACTTCCCGCCGATATTCCTATGTATATTTTCTTCTGCTCCATATTCTCTTTGGGGAAAATTGTTGCCTCATATATTACATCGATATATATATACATATATATATATATATATATATATATATATATATATATATAGATAGATAGATAGATAGGTAGGTAGGATGTCCATAAAGTTCGTGTGCACTTTAAAAATTAATAACTTTATTTGTACTTGCGATAGAAATAATTTGTAAAAAAGTATTAGAAAGAAGTAAATCTATATTTATTTAAGGTTTTATTTCCACATGTCCTCCATCATTAGCAATACAAAGGGTAATACGATTTTCCAGTTCACGGAAAAAATTTGCCAAATGATTTACAGTAATGCCTGAAATCACATTAGTTCTTTTAGCTATACTTAAAACTAGGTACAATAAACTATATAACATTTTTACAGATTATTTCTATTGCAAATACAAATAAAGTTATAATTTTTTTAAAGCGCGCACGAACTTTATGAACACCCTGTATGTAGAGATTTAACAAAATCAAAGTATTTTCAAACAAACAACAATATTTTTAAAACATACATAGGGCTAAAAATTATTTTCAATGTATAAAATTGAATGAAATATTTCATTTTAATTTATATCGTCTTTCGATTACAGATGTCTATCCGCAAGTCCTCCGTAAGTAACTCAACGCAGCATCAACAGACCGAATCAATGACAGAAATGTGTTTATACTTTATTTTTGGGAGGACGGAAAACACTATTTAAAATATTCGGACTATTGTCCTCATCTTTGTCGTCATATTTTTACATCGTTTCGGCCGTTGTACGTTCAGGCCTTTTTCAGGTGGTTGGAATGTCGAACTAAACCCTTTATTTCGCTCACTGGGGTAGACTGTCCTAGTTCCACGTGCCATGTTTAATGGATGTCAGTTATTAGATATTTTCCTGTTGATTCCCCTCTCCAAGTTCTCCACTGCCTTAACCGGGTATTGAACTCACACTCTTTCGGTCCTGTCACTGGATCTAACTAAAGCTTTATCCACTTAAACATGGCACGACAAAGATGAGGATAATAGTCCGAATAATGTAAATATTGTACATAATACCTCATCTCAGAAATATAGACAGATACTGAAATGCCGAAACGTTGTAATAAATATGGCGACAAAGATTAGGACAATAGTCCGAATAATGTAAATAATGTACATAATACCTCATCTCAGAAATATAGACAGATACTGAAAGGCCGAAACGTTGTAATAAATATGGCGACAAAGATGAGGACAATAGTCTGAATAATGTAAATAGTGTACATAATACCTCATCTCAGAAATATAGACAGATACTAGATGACGTAGAAGTTGTCGATTCTTAGAGAAAGAGAGAGTGAGATAAATAAAAAGTGGGATATGGACAGCTTTGAATTTTCCTCGGGTTGTGATTCATATTTAATTATTCCTGTTGAAACCACCGACACAATAATCTAGGAGAGAAATGGCTCGGACGAGTATGAGAGCTCTTGGCCTCACTACTGCCGCCACCGTATTACCTTCTTTCATGCCCTTTTTTCTTTAAATTTTAAGCGATTTACACTAAGCGTGGCGGCAGTGGCCCTAGGTAAGTAAAGGAAAAGACTGGGTATAGAGGGATGAGGAAATGATAAAAAAGAGGAGGATAAAGAGAAGAACGGCGATCAAGGCAACAGTAGTTGTCGATTGACATTACACTTAAATTTTCGATGATTATAGTTATCAGGGAATCAAGTAATAGGAAGGGAGTTCAACTGTCGGGAAGCGCGAGTGAAGAAACTCTTCGAGTAGAAGAGGCGGTTGCATTTAGCTATTTCGAAAGTAAAATCGTAGAATTGAGATCCCTGCCTATTAGCACGCTTGAATTCTTGCCATCGGGGCTCCTGTGAAAATAGATCATCAGAGCAGATGCCATGAAAATATTTGTAGAGACGATAGAGGGAAGCCGCATCAGGTCTGTGCGAACGTGGCTGGAGTCGAGATGCCAGATCACGACCTATTATATTGCATATACATCTTTGGATTTTATCGAGGACCTCGAGATGAACGGCGGGGGAACCAGACCATATATCCAAATTTATATATAGACCACCAGACACAGTCTCAATTCTACACTCACAGCCTTCATTTCAGAGCAGAGTTCCTATCAGTACAGTAGGTTCTGGAAATGTATTCACTATGACCCACACACATGTTTAGTACACATGAGAATGTGTTTTTGTTTAGAAAAAATGTATCTAGGATTTTTATTTTTTCCTGTCTATCAGACGCATCTAGGGCAGATTCAACTCTGCCTCAGAAAATATTGCATTCTTAAATTAAAACACATTTGGCAGAAACGGTTTCCATCTAGCATTTTAATTTCAGCTAAGACGAGTTCTTTACATTTCCTCGTTTCGTTATATCACTAGATAAATATGATCTTCGGTCAGATAAATGATTAAAATATGTTCTTAGATAATAAGGGATGTGTTTGGTTACACGACTATATAACATTTCATAGGTTTTGTCCATTCTTAAGATAACCGTATTTTCTCACGTGTCAGATGATAAATGAACAATATAACCTCTGCCCGGAAAAAAAACGATTGCTACATTGTCACGTTTGCAAACTGATCAATGACAATCTCTAGTTCCGTCAGTTAAGATAATTATATAAGCATTTTTAGTAATTGATGTTTCCTTTTAAAAACGCCAAATTGACCGGATATTTAAAAGTTGTTTTTTTTTACGTACAGTAAGGTAAGGTATAATTAGATGCAAGATGAAATAATAAATATATATTCAGATTTAACTGATGACGATATAAATATGTTAGCTTTTCCTCGGATTAAACACAATTATATTATATATGTATGTTACATGAAGAATAACTTTTGTTTGTCAATGACATAAACTCACCAACGTGCCGTGAAAGACTGTTAGGCCTCAAACTAACATCTCGTCTCAAGCGAAACCAGTACATACGATCTATTTGTAAGGATGCAGTTAAAATGGTCGTCCCTCTGTGTTGCTCTACTATGTACCTGTCTCCTCCTGCTAACCTCTACCTTTACAAGAGTCAGATCAGGCCGAAAATAGAGTACCGTTGTCATATTTGGGCGGGAGCTGTCCTGATGTTACTCTCCAGCCTTGATAGTATTCAAAAATGTTTCCGAGCCCTTATGGTTGACGATTTATTCTCCTCTCTTCAATCTCTCTCCAACGATATGTGGCAAGCCTCTCTATGCTCTACCGCTATTTCCCCGTAGAGAGTTGGGACGAAATATATTCCCTGGTCCGGCTAAGGCAAACTTTCACAGCAAGAATACGCCATGATGCCACCCATATTCCCTCTGTATTCCATCAGTGAGAAATAAGTTCCTCTCGAGCAGCTTCATCCCGGGAACCACCGCCCTGTAGAATCGACTCCCAGGAGGCTGTTTCCTCGATCATTACCCACTTGATGTCTAGGGTTAACCGTTATTTTCCACTCCTATACACACACAAATGGTCTTTGAACGTAATATTCTACTTCGAGTAAGAAAAAGCAAGACTCTATTTTGTCAAAAAAATCTTATAGCTATACTTCCTTATCAGTATAAAGATATAGCCAGTTAAATCATACAAGAATATTTTATATTATATATTTTTTTCAGATGATGGGATGAAACGTAAATTATTGTCTGGGATGATTTAACTTTATTAGAATATAAGAAAACTGCAGCGACAGATTTATCAGATTATGTGACATATTTACTTTTCTCTTGACAGATGATTAGATAAAGATTCCTGAAGATTGGTAATATGTACAAAGTTTATAGTATTTGTTTTTTCATAGGTAAAGTTAACTTCTCGCTTTTAGATGATAGAATTAACAGTATATTCTTTTCTGTCACATGATATGAAACTGTTATGATTCTTAAATGATAACGTACCTTGATTTATCCTTTTGAAAGGTTAATATACTACCACATCATCTGTTTTGTTTGATGATTTGTGAGCCTTCTCTTCAGATCTCTTAGATGACAACTCTTTTATAATCAACTTTTTGATCTATAAAAATAGATACATAGATAAATATGCTCAAAACATTTGTAAACATCTATGCCGACGTTACGACTCTATACAATCGAAAGATCTAAAACTCTCGATAGCTAGAGATTGGCGACTGATCACTTTTCCGATTTTGCACAAACTACCCGTTGTGGTAAAAATTGGATGCTTACGCTTCGAAGACCAATCTAGTTATGTTCCATCATCATCGATCTAACCTCGAATTTCCACCATTCCAGATGAACAGAGGTGCTCTCGTGGAAGCACCATACCTTGAAAGACTGTTGGGCGTCAAACTCACACCCGGCCTCAAGTGCTACACATACATACGATCCTTTTGCTCCTTGTACCGCTCGAGTAAGTACCTGACTCCTACTGCAATCCTCTAACTTTGTCTACATGTCAAAAGGCTCGTTAGCCATTCGAATGAAATAAATCATCGATGATTCATTTTGAGTCCGACAATTCAATATTGACATACACATACTTGGAATTTGGGACCGATGATGCGACTATTTAGGGGCGCATCTGAGAAACTCTTGATGGTCAGAGATTGGCGAGTGATCTATCATCTGATCTAGCACAAACTACCCAATGGAATAAAAACTGGCTGTTTACATTCAATGCCTTGAAGACCAAGATAGTTACATTCCATCATAGCCAATCTTACCCTAAACTACCACCAATAAGGATGAATGGACGACCTCTCGGGGAAACACTGTGCCTTGAAAGACTGTTGGGCCTCAACCTTACACCCGACCTCAAGTGGAACTCGTACATACGATCCGTTGCTAAGGATGCAGGTAAAATGGTCTGCTCTCTGTAACGCTCTAGTCTCGCCTTCCGATTCCGTCCTGGTCTACGACAACCAATTGTCTCATTCAAGAACTTCACAATCGTTTTAAAGTCCAACACCCACAGCTGATCAATGAGATGATCGCTTCGATCTAGACCTTGCCTTATCCCACGATTAAATCGTCATCGGATATCTTCGTACTGGTCTAAGACGAATGAAGACGCAAGAAAAAGCAAAATACTTGAATAAAAACAATAAGTGTTTTTATATATGTACCTTCGTATAACACTTGGTTAATTCCGTCGTTAAAATCTAGCACTTCGCATGCGGACAGTTATCGACCCAACCCATTTCTTAAGTTAGATGTGACACTTTGGCTGGCTTTCTTAAATTTGGCACAAGGCTGATATCGGAGGCTCTCTTCAGGCAGATAGTTACGTGAGGATTTTCTCGTCCGGTGTCTGGAACAATTATCGACTCTCGTACATATAGACATTCACCTAAATCCGGCGTTGGACATGACATTGGGGAATTCGGTATTTCCCTTATGTCCACCAAGGACCCCTTTCTGCTGCCTGGGTTCTGAAAATTAATTACATTCCAAATTTGGAAGATCCCCCCCCTCTCCCATGGGTAGCGGTCGCAGTTATCGATCCGCCCCTATAACATCTTACTTTTCTTATTGATATCTCACACCAATATTTTCCACTGGTTGTGAGCAATTCCTTTACCTCCTTCGAGATTTCATCCACACCGGTCACCTTGGACATTCTCCGACTAATGCCTCTCGACGACTTGGCGTCGCTTAACTTTAAGGCCGTTAATCATAAGGATTATCATTTCAAATTTTGCCCACGCAAAATTTCCCATATAAGCTTTTTGTTTTGTTCAGAATTAGACACTGACCATATGGCTTCTTTCTCAGTCCTGTCAGGATCATTGCATAAAACTTTATCTTCGAAATTTGGTTTTAAATAAAATCTCACCCGTTATGTCTTGTTTTTATAGCCAGCTGTTCTAGAACCTGGTCATCAATCGTCAAAAGATTGCCACATGGCCTCTTGTGATAATTTCGCTTTAAGTGACAGTTCTGATTCCTGGGAATTAAGCTTTCTTTTGAAAAGAGAAATCTCCAATCTTTCTCTCGGTATATCCATAATTCTATTCATCAACCCTTCCCTTCCTTTACCAGCGCTAAATAGAGTAGCTGACTGCTGCTATACTCCACGTTTACGAGAACCAAATCAGGCCAAAAAAATGGAGTACTGTTATATTTGGACGGGACGTCGTTCTGCAGGCTTGATAGCGTACAAGATGTGTCTACAAGCCCTTGTAGGTGACGGATTATTCTGCACACTTCAATCCCTCTCCAGCAGGCGGGATATGGCAAGCCTCTTGCTGCTCTGCCGCATCTTCCATCAAAAGTGCTTTGATGAACTACTTTCCTTGGTCCCGCCAATACAAACGTTCACGACAAGAACACATCAGCACAATTTACATACTATCAAACAACCCACTTTCCCTCCATATATCCTAGGTGAGAAGTAAATTCCACTAGAACAGCTTCTTCCTGCAAACATCTACGATATGGAATCAACTCCGAAGTTGATGCTATCCCAATCACTAAAATATTAACCTATTCAAAGCTAGGTTTAATCGTTATATCCCCAACTTACACAAAAAATGGCCTCCTAACGTAACACTCGAGTGGCCCCCGGGCCTTGTAAATTGTGACTCTCACTATAATACATACATACACACACACACACACACACACACACACACACACACACACACACACACATATATATATATATATATATATATATATATATATATATATATATATATATATATATATAGATAGATAGATAGATAGATTCCCAAATTCTTGCTTGACAAGGAAGCGGGTCCAGACACCTTAACTCTACATAACTTAAAAAATTATGTTAGGAGTCTCGGCTCTCGCTTTTGAAACATGAGAACTCTTATGTAGCGAAAGAATCATATTTTTAAAAGCTAAAAATATTATTATAATATAAGCTCTACTTCTGTATGGAGCACTGTCTTTTTGAAAATAAAGCTAAATACTGAGGAACACCGGATTATCAACCTAACGTGTTCTTTCCTATTTTTCTGCACATCTGCATATATATATATATATATATATATATATATATATATATATATATATATATATATATATATATATATATATAATTAAGGAATTAATTGAATCTGAAAGAAACCTCAACAGAATGCAGAAAGGACTGGATGATGGTTTCTTCCTATATTTGGGACTCATCAGCAGTGCGCATCCACTACCGAGAATTTTCTATCATATATATATATATATATATATATATATATATATATATATATATATATATATATATATATATATATATATATATATATATATATATATTCCACTCTCCTGTTGTATTCAACGTATGATGGTCAAGCAGCTTAGTTCCTCGGAACCGACAGCCCGATACACAACACATGTGATTTGATTATAATGGTGAAGTTTTTTTGACGAATCAACCACACTTTTTGGAGAATCGAAAATAGAGACCGGGTGCACTACGTGCCACAATGTCCCCAAACGCCCCTCCGCGGGTTGTGAATTCAGAGTTGTCCTTCTCCTCTAAATATAAAACGTGATCAGCAGGCTAAATATGATAGCAATATTCGAATGGTAGATTTATAAACACGCACGAAGGATTCGGATTTGAAGAAATGTTTTGAGCGAACCCTAGAAATTGATGCAATATAATCAATCCAGTTCATGCTCGTGACAAACGTGAAATCAAGAAGCTGCAAAGTGTTTCTCTCCAAGAGATTAGCATCATAATATTCTGGTAGAAGTCATAAGTAGTACCCAAATATTAAGATTGATGGTATTTTCATTTTAGAGACATTCAAATTAGCAAGCCATTACTTGTCCAATTTAACAGAGGTTTAGATGTCATTTTCTACATCATCTAAGAATTTTAATATATCGGGCTGACTATAAAAACAGGTGTAATTCGTTTCCTTGTTCTAAATCGGTAACTCAAACGTATACTAGATTAGCAACTAAGTTCCACCGTTTTATTGTTGAAATAAATAGATGTAAAGGTAAGTTCTACTCTATTTTATCCTGCTTCTCACCTGTTGAACATTCTTCCAGTTTATTGACTCTCTGTCACCTACAATTTTAAAAATATAAATACAAACTTGAACGCCTTCTGCCTGCGTGATTCAATCAGTCAGTTATGTGCCATGCGTGATACACGCTTAGGCGATCACGTATCTTTTGATACATGACTTTCGATGAATTTTTTTTTCCACAGTAGGTTGCCATTTCTTTCTGCGGTAGAACAGTTGCAATCCAAGCCTATAGAATCCGGTCTGCCCTACTATTTACACATAGCTGGGGGAGAAGAGGAGGGTTCATACTTTTCCCTCCAAAACACCTCGCTGTTTCGGTTGGGATAAGTCAGTTCAGAAGACACTTTCTTGTCTTACACCCCATTCTATATTTGTATATCTGCCGAATTCATTTTCTATCCGTATGCATGCCGTTTTCTGGCAGTATAGGTTGTTGGTTATTCTAATATAATTCCCGAATATATCAAGGTTGGTGAGCAGTTATAACGTGTTTTTGTGATGTAATAATCGAACGCCTTTGCGTAATCTATAAAACACAGGAAAACGTTCATCTGCATTTGTATTGATCTACTGAGAGTGAAAGAAAATGAGAAGACACTTGTCTGAAGAATGAACAATAAAAGAAGAGTTATGTAGGTGGCACGGTGGAGTAATGGATAGCGGCTCGGTTTGAGGAGTCAGAGAACCTAGATCTAATTCTAGTCGAATCCATTACATTCTCTTACGTGATATATATATATATATATATATATATATATATATATATATATATATATATATATATATATATATATATATATATATATATATATATATATATATTATCATCCACAGACAGACTGTTTCGCAGCTCATCAGTGTGGCTAGACGTCCGGTTGCCTCTAGCTAGGATCGAAACCCGACTGAATTTGCGTCAGTCGCAATTTCTCCCACTAAGCCGTCAGCGCACGGTACGGAATGAAGGTGAATTTCAGCGTGTTTATTTTTAGATTTAGATAAACACACAGTGACTGACAGTGACTCAATTGTGTCGAAGAGTCGTGCAATATTAGTTAAATAGTCACTGTTTACAAATTCACACCCCAAACCAGAGGGCTCAACCGAAATTAATTTTTCAGGAGCTAATATATATATATATATATTCTGCTATATTTATTGAATAAAGTGCTTAATATCAGAGATAGAGCTTGTGTAAATATAAAAGTGAACATAGAAGTCAACACATAGAGGCGACAGTCTGTTTCATGCTAGATGCAATCGTCAGGCCACGAATGCATCTAGCATGAAACAGACTGTCGCTTCTAAGTGTTGACTTCTATGTTCACTTTTATATATATATATATATATATATATATATATATATATATATATATATATATATATATATATTGGCTTCACTCCAAGCAAGACAGGAATACGCAAGGGGCTACTGGTTGTGCAAGAATTCGAATCAGAAACATTACTAACAATGTGCAGGAACAAAAGAAGATTAATCAGGAGGAGAGTAGATAGCGATTGACATCGCATTTAAATCCTTGAAGAATAAGGTTGGCTGGAAAGCATGGAAACGGAACAGCTTTCCCCAAGCGAGAATTGAAAGAAAAGAATGTTAACACAGAATTTACGGTTACATCTAGCCAACTCAGCTCTAAATTGAAGGTATCTCGACGCCAGTTTACTACTTTGCTTAAATTCAAAAAGTCTAGATAACATAGCGAAGAGTTATTCCGAACAATTACCATGAAAATGTTTATAGAAAATACAGAGAGAGGCGACCTTTCGGCGGTGGAAAAGCAACTGAAGCCGATCTGCTAGATCAGCACCGATAATATTGCTCATTCTTTTTTGGATTTTATACTTCCATATCCATAAATGAATTTCGCCACTGGGTGTTGACCTCAATGTCCACTTTTATAATTACATATTGATGATATTGAGGACTTTAATCCATGAATATAGCATACCTTAAAATTATATTTAATCATATATATGTTTATATATATATATATATATATATATATATATATATATATATATATATATATATATATATTATATATATATATATATATATATATATATATATATATATATATATATATATATATATGCAGGTGTGCAGAAAAATAGGAAAGAACACGTTAGGTGGATAATCCGGTGTTCCTTAGTATTTAGCTTTATTTTCAAAAAGACAGTGCTCCATACAGAAGTAGAGCTTATATTATAATAATATTTTAGTTTTTAAAAATATGATTCCTTCGCTACATAAGAGTTCTCATGTTTCAAAAGCGAGAGCCGAGACCCCTAATCTAAGACCACTCTTGACATAGAATCCCCGTTGTAACTTGATACGCATTTTTGGAAGTGAACTGGCCTGTAGATAAAAATGTATTCTTAATTCTTACTTCAACGGCCGAAACTAGCCGTTTCCATAGCAACTAATGTTCCAATGATACCGCACTTATAAACACTTGCTAACCAAAAGATAGCTTATTCCCAAATTCTCGCTTGACAAGGAAGCGGGTCCAGACACCTTAACTCTACATAACTTAAAAAATTATGTTAGTGGTCTCGGCTCTCACTTTTGAAACATGAGAACTCTTATGTAGCGAAGGAATCATATTTTTAAAAACTAAAAATATTATTATAATATATATATATATATATATATATATATATATATATATATATATATACACATACATACATATATATGCAGATAGATAGATAGATAGATAGATAGATAGATAGATAGATAGATAGATAGATAATGCAAGTATTTCCTTTCGTAATGGATTTTATTATTTGAATACACATCATAAGACAGTTCTCTGCCAATAGGCTGTGCAATCAAATCGGTTGTGACTGCAATTGTGGCAGATACTTAGAATCTATTTCTCAGAATTCTCTATATAAAACTTTGCATACAAATAGGTGCACACGCGTTCACATGTCAAAAGTTATGCTGATATAAACCTGTCGGAATTATATTAATCTTTGATGAAAATCACAAGACACCAGCTGTTCTGACTTGTCAGCGAAAATAATTCAGAATGATTAATATTCTTTTTTTATTAAAATCTACGAAACATCTTAAATTTCTCCATCGATAGAGGAAGAAGGAATGTAATTTAGATTCATTGGAGGCGCCAGTCATGTTAAAATGGCAGACATTCATTTCTTCGAATAAATAATGTCATTTCCTTCTGAAACCCCAGTCTAGCGATCTCAGCTTAACATCTCAACTTGAGATGTTAGAATGTCGTTCGGTGCCTGGAATCTGTGTGCATTCCGGATTGTCTACAGGGGGATTGAAAAGTAACCCCCTATTTCATGTATGATGGACACCTCCGTCTAACTATATATATGTTTTTTACAAGACGGTAGAGTCTATCATATATAGAATAGCGAGTTAATTTTCAATCACCCTGTACATTTGAAACATAATAGTAAAGGTTATATTAATGGTTTCCTCATAAGTAATCACTGGGCATTTATAAAGCGAAAAGCCAGTGTTATTTTCAGTTAAAATTTATAACATCATTCTCTTAAATTAATTCTTTAAGAAAATAGGCTTCTTAATTCCAGTGACATGTATAGCTTTTTGCAGTACTGACGGAGAGTGTCTTTCCTCAGCTTTTTGTTTGAATTTGTCAACAGCTGAATTATGTTATTAATTTCTTTTACAGTTACAGGTGCTATCAGTTTTGGTTCTTGGAGGTGTTGAAAGTCCTCAGGTGATGTGGTTCCTGTTATCTGGTGTAGTTATTTGCTTGTGATTATTTAGCGCTAGTCCAAGATGTTCGAAGGAGTATGGTTTTCGCCAAGATCCACAGGCTTCACTCGCTCAAAGCCAGTCTTAGCCACTGATGTTGTATACGGCTGGCGTTTTAGACATTTTCTGGAGGCGCCTCGCACCATTCATGGGATCCATATGAATGTCGCGATCTTACGAGGCTATTTAAGAACAAAACCCCAGTTTTTGGGGTTAATGTTTTGGTTTTGGACAAAATTACCTCTAATTTCATTTTAAATTTCCTTATCTCCTATACGAAATTTTTACCACCTATCCATAAAACACTGTATTCATTATGTACCACTTCCATATCCTAACGGATTCAGAATTTAAATGTAGAATGGTGGAGAGTTAAGACGATTTTTAAGCTTTTCACCCCAGGCAAGGTTGGAAGCCACTAGCGCGCAAGGGGTTACAGAGGATTTTGAGCGAGAACAAATAGGAGTGTTAGAGGAAAGGATGTGGAGAAGGATAGAGGATAGATCAAGGCAACTGGAGATGTCGATTGACGTTACACTTGAAGAGTTGGAGATCATAGTCATCAGGGAAACAGGAATGAGGAAGGGAGTTCAATAGGCGTGAGGTGCGAGACATGAAGCTATTGGAGTAGAAGAGACGTCTACATTTAACAGTTTCAACAGTGAAAGGGTGGGAACGGGATGCTAGCCTTGTAGGACGCTTGAATTCATGGAGCCTGGGAACCAGCGATAGCAGCTCATCGGAGCAATTACCATGGAAGTATTTATAAAAGAGACAGAGAGAGAGGCGACGGTGCGTCTGTGAGAGAGAGACTGCAGACGAGAAGCCAGATCAGGGCCAATTACATTGCATACACGTCTCTAGATCTTATCAAGTACCTTGAGGCAAACAGAAGGGGCTCCAGACCATATATGGCAGAAATACTCCATGCAAGGGCGGATGGTGGATTTGTAAATTTGGAGGATCAATTCAGGGGAGAAGAATTTCCTGGACCGGCACAGCGAGCCAACTTTCCTTGCGGTGGATGAAGCAATCGACTCAATGTAATTTTTCCATCTCAGGTCAGCAGACAGCGTGAAACCGAGCAGCCACAGACAAGAGCTCTCGAGAAGTTGAGCATCAGACATTCTAATGCGATATTTTCTGACAGTAATATCAGATATATATTTTGAATTCTAGCAAAAAGTTTCAGGAAAAAGAGCAAGTCAACAGAATTATTTCCTTCATAAGAACATTTAGCAAACGCTAATAAATGACAAAAAATAATAACTGTTGCTATTACAATTTTCAGTTGAAAAATAATTCTTAATTTTTCAACAAAATAAACGGCTTGCGAGTCAACCGAGGATGTAAGTTAGCAGATTCTTCTCTCAGATTTCAAGATTCCGACTTTTTGCTCTCTAGTCAAAATTGATTTTCAAAATTTTAAAGGCATTATCATTTGTTATTTTCTGTATTCTTTATTCCTGTTCTTTGATTGTTTTATATGTTTAATAATGTTGTTTGTTCTTGTATACTTTCATACTCAGTAACATTAGAAGAATTGTTGCCTTGCTTGGGCTGATAGTAAAGAGATATAAGAGATATTTTTTAGAGAGATGGTTAGGTATTGTTTGAAACCAGTGTGTAAATTGAGCAAAAGGGGACATCGCTTGTATGTTCCGATCACTTTCTCGATTACTTTTAAATAAAATGACGGAGTAAAATTGGATATGAAATAATCAGTTTCAAAATAATGAACAAAAACATAGAGAGAAGCTTAAATATTGATCACAATATTATGTGATTGAGGCAAATAAAATATAGTTTAATAAACTCACACGCAGACAGAAAGCCATACAGATGGCCGCGTGCATACATACGAACACATGCACACGCACACACAAACACACAAAAAAAGGTTAATAGCGTGTATTTCTTTGGTCACAAGATAAAAAATAAAGGGTTACTATTTTATTTAGAAAGCTCCAATCAGTCAGAATTTACTTCCAAGACAAGCTAGCAATACATTAAATTGAAGAAGAGATCATATATATATATATATATATATATATATATATATATATATATATATATATATATATATATATATATATATATATATATATATATATGTATGTATTTCCATATAAATATATATAAAAATATGTATATAATTATATATTTATGAATATATATAAAAATGAAAAAAATAAATATAAATATATAAATATATATATAAATATATATATAAACATATATATTTTAGAATTGGACATAATCCGACAATTTATTTAAAGACATTTATATTATGTTTAACGTTCTTTTTATAAAAAGAACGTTAAACATAATATAAATGTCTTTAAATAAACATATATATATAAATATATATATATGAACATATATATAGATATAAAAATATATGTATATAAGAATACCTGTAAATTATATATGTATATATGAAAATATAACTATATATATAAATAAATATATATAAATATATATATATATATATATACAGAAATATATATATATATATAGGAAAATATATGAAAATATATATATATAAATATATATATATATAATTATTTATAGGTGTAAGTATATATATAAATATAAATATCCAAGTTTGGGATTGGTATATACGGAGTAAATTCCAATAACAAACAATTACTATTCTTTAAAGAGTGCTCAATACAGAGTAGAGCAGATATAATTATTTATTTGAATATTACTACATAAATATGTTATAAAAAAATAGCCATTTTGTTTCAACACTTATGGTGTCTTATCAAGTGATGATGTAGAATATAGAATAAATAGTTTTAAAAGTTTCAAATTAATTAACGATCCTTAGCTAGGAGTAAACGCTGTTATATAAGCTAGAATGACCAATCAAAATACAAGTATAGGGTAATTCGAAAAATTTGACAACTAAGCAAGGTTGTCATAGATATTAAAAGATTTATAAAATTTGAAATTCAAATTAAAAGCAAAAAATTAAAAATTACCTATTTAGAAATCTAAATCAAATCTCTATTAAGTTTTAAATTGTAGAATTACCGAGGAGAAAAAATATAAAAATATAAAAATAAAAATAAAAGATATATATGCTATTTAATTTATATTTTCGTTGAAATTATGCTAAAAGGGATGTTCAGAACCCCAGACAGAAATGTATACACTTTTAGTTTCATTTCAACATGTTAGTCGCCTCTCACGCGAAATCATTCGAACATACGCAGGTTATAATACATAAGCGCTCAGACGTATTTAGATATATACACACACATAAAATACGGTGACGAGACACGACCCTTGATAAAAAAAAAATATCCACACCACATACAACCACACGTACGCAAATGCACTTTTCTTAGACATAGACATCAATACACACAGGAACATACATCAACATTCACAATGACCTAGACGGTCAGATGTCATGGCTAAAGTGAATATATTCGTGGCTTAATATGTTATTAAACGAATTTTAACTTGAAATATAACTAATCTGGTCAAATATATATAGATAAAATTTAAACAAATAAATATATATGAATATATATATATACATTTTTAAATCATATAGTTTTCGACACATTACAGACAAAAGTAAATAACCAACTCCATATATAATTGTACATTCCCACATACGCATACAAACCAACACACGTACCTGCATATCCATATATACGCATAATTTATAATTTTTGTAATTTTTTAAAAAATATGTATATATAAATATATATATTTCATATATGCATTTAAATATATATATATAAATATATATCTATCGATATATATGTATATATATATATATATATATATATATATATTTTCATATAAATATATATGTATTAATACATATATATATATAAAATAAATATATATATATATTTCTAAGATGAGGCATTATGTAATCTATTTACATTGTTTGGACTATTGTCCACATCTTTGTTGCCATATTTATTACTACGACAAAGATGACAATCGTCCGAATAATGTAATAAAAATATATATGCAGAAAGATATATAAATATGTATATATATACATATATATGTAAATATATATATATATATATATATATATATACATATATATATATATAAATATGTATATATATAAATATATAAATATGTATATATATATATGTGTGTGTAAATATATATATATATATTCATATATATGTATATATATATATGTATATACATACATATATATGTAAAAATATATATATATATAAACATATATATATATAAACATATATATATATATGTGTGTGTGAATATATATATATATTTATATATATATAGATATGTATAATGATGTATATATATTATACATTTATATATAAATACATATATAAAATATATATATCAAGATATATATAAAGTTTTTTATATATAAATATGTCTATCTATATAAACATATATATTTAAGTATATATTTATATAAATATTTATATAATTTATATAAATGTAAATATATATATACCCATATATACATACATATATATATATAAATACATATATATAAATGTATATATAAATATGTATATATAGAAATATATATAGAAATATGTATAAGTAAATACAAATATGTATATATAAATTATACATATATATATAAAATTATATGTATAAATATATATATATAATTATATATATGGATATTCAAATATATATACATATGAATATATTAATATATATACATAAATATATATTTAAATCTATATATTCATATAATTCTATATATTAATATATATACAAATATATATATACATAAATATGTATAAATATATATATATATAAATATATATATAAATATATATATATATAATTATATTTATATATATATGAATATAAAGATATAATATATGCATATATATATTATATATATAAATAAATATATATATATTTTTTAATAAATATATATAAATATATATATATATATAAATATGTATATAAATACATATATAAATACATATACATATAATATATATATACGTAAATTTAAGTATATAAATATATATTTCTATAAATATAAATATATATATATATATATGTAAAAATATATATACTTGTATTTGTTTATATTAATATGAATATATATAAAGCTATATATATATATATACTAATATATATATATATACTAATATATATATATTAATATATATATAAATTTTATATATGTATATAAATATATATATATATACACATATATATATAAATATGTATATATATAAATATATATATATATAAACATATATATAAATATATAAAAAACACATATATATATAAATATATTTATATATAAACATATATCAATTTATATCGATATATTTATAAAGTATATTATATATAAATAAATGTATATATAAATATATTTATATATAAATATATGTATAACTTTTTGTATATAATATATATTTAATTATATATATATATATATAATATATAAAATACATATATAAATATATATATATAAATATATATATATAAATATATATATATATATATATAAAGATATATATATAATTATAAATATATATAAATTTCTATAAATACTCATATATTTATATATACATATATAAATATATATATATAAATATATATGTATGTATAATTATATATATATATAAATACATATACATACATATATACATATACATAAATATATACATATAATTTATATATAAATACATATATATGTATAAATTATATATATATAAAATTCTATAGATAAATATATATATCAATATATATATAAGTATAAATGTGTATAAATAGATATATATATTACATATATAATTATATATATAAATATATATATTTACAAAAATATATATATATATATAATTATATATATAACTATATTATAAGTATATATATATAAATATATATATATATAAATATATATATATATATATATATATATATATGTAAATGTATATATAAATATATCTATATAAATATGTATAGTAATATATATATATGTACATATATATATATAAATATATATATATATACATATATAATATATGTATAATTATATATAAATATATTGAGAGAGATATCTAAACATATATATAAATATATATGTAAATTTATATACATAAATATATATTTATATAAATATATATAATATATTTATATAAATATATATACAAGTATACATATATATAAATATATATATATATATATAAATATATATATATAAATATATATATAAATATATATATAAATATATATAAATGTATATATTTTTATATACACACTTATATATATAATTATATATGTACATATATATAAATTTATGTATATATTCATATACATACACATATATATATATCTATATCTATATATATATATCTATATCTATATATATAAATATATATATATATATATATATATATATATATATATATATATATATGCCTTTCTTTTCTCCGTCAGAATGAACACTTTTTTTTAGTGCAACTACTATTAGTTATAGTTTTTGGGAGTGATTATCTTATCTTGTCTGTTCATCAAATACAACAATTTTAAAACCTCTTGTCTTGATAAAATGCAATTTCTTCAATTACTAATGGCTAGCACCCGCGATGCCCCGTACACTTTGACAAATCGCCCCCATGACGTTTGTAACTGTGATATAAATAAGTTAATGTGTCATAACATTTGTCAATTATATAGCGTTAGTTTCGTCATAATGTATGTCTTTCCTCCATGATAATATGTAAAAATGTTAAACTTTCCCCCGAATTTCACTAATGGTTTAGTTCTCGTCTATTTATCTATAATTAAATACATTGCGAAACTTCTTTGAGTTTCTTGCTTCCTTCTCAACTACAATCTTCAAAAATTATAATAAATGTTGATCGACTTCTTCTGTCTTCCTGAATCCTGTTTTTTTTTTCATTTTTATTTCATTTTACTTTCAGTAACCCTAGAGTCTTAATGGCATTACCGATTTCCTTGGAATGTAATCATTAAAAATAATAAATTAATCAAATATCTTCATGTCCTTCATTTATTCCAACTTGCACCAAAATGTCTCTTTTTAAAGATTCCATTGCAAATCCACATCGATACCGCTTTAGAATCTCTAAAAGGATGAAAGAAATATATCAAATTTGATACTCCGAAAGTATTTCATCAATCGTACATCTATATAAGTAAAATACACGTGCATCTTGCGTTGACTTATTTTTAAAGAATTGTTGAAAGTGTAAAAAATACATATGTACAAAAGAAGCCATTTTTTAATTGGAGGATATATAAGTAAAAATGTCATACAATTTATTTTCTCTATCGTGGAAAGATTTAAATCGACCTTGAATATTAATTCTATAGCCAAAGAAAAATACGTATTGCAAGTGCACAAGTTACATTAAAAGTTCCACAGCTAATATATATACATATATACAAATTGGACATTAATTTAATTAGATTAGTTATATTTAGGTATATATACAGGGTGTATCAAATATACTTTTACAAACATTCGTGGCGTAATCCTCACGGCAAAACAAGAACTCCTTTCATTGTAAACTAAAAATAATGCAAGCATTTTTCTTTAAAAAATAGAAAGACAATACCCAAAAACATCATCTAAAATCACTGTCACAATGTGCTGATCGTCTTTGGAAAATAAAGCATTCCTACAACTCTAGATATTTACATAAAATAATTCTGTTAAAAGTAAGAATAAAATCATTCTCGATAATGTCTAAAATTATACCCGAAAACGCTCGTACAGAATATTCGGAAGCTTTCCATATGATATATATCCAGAAAAGAAAAACAATTATATATGAACACTAGACAAATTAAATAAAACCTTAACTGGAGTTCCTTGTCAGTCGATTTTAACGAAACTTATATGTATATCTATAGAAGTCAGTTTTATAGAGAAGATGCGTAACATAGAAATGCGTTTCCATTTTGCAATGCAATTAGCAACTTAATAATGCAGTTATAACTTTTTCTTTATTGTGTTATGGAGAGAAAAATCAAATGTGTTATTATCATAAGAGAATAAGCAGAATTTCTGTAAAGACATTATTGTGTCTTGAGGAATACATACCCTTGCTGAAAAAATAATATTAGCAAAGTTTTAAACCTATTGAACTGCTTCAATTACAATTTTCTTGATACCATTTTTAGGCAGAGACAAACTTCTTTAAGAAGGAAACTACTTCGTTGCAGATACTTTCTCCCTCTACATACATAGGACATACCTTATTTTCTAACTCGGATCTGAGGCCAGGAGAGGTTCTTGGATCTTGTATTGGGGTATCCAGAATAACACCAAAAAAGGACAGCGTTATTCCAGGTATCATTGCTAAGATGAGGTTAAATTTGAATATTCGTTTAAGTATTTTAAAAGATATAATAATAACACATTATAACATTATAAGAGACCACAGGTCTCCACGATTTCCTTGTCTTGACTTTGGTTTGCCAGACATTCTTCGTAAAACTAGTGACTCCTTGTAAACGCTTTTAAATTCGCTGCTGCCTTTTTTCTATTCCTCGTACAGAGTCCAGTTTAACCTGAGACTACGCTGTTATTTAAACTATAGCAGTCTCGGTTTGGGAAGGAGAAATAATTTCCTATCGTTTTCCCAAGAATTTTAGGACAAACTTAAACGTTACGCTTTTTTTTACAATGAAGTTCTTCTTGTACAAAGCCCAAAAGCCATTCGGGTTAAAAGATTACAGTGTTACATGTAGAGTTTATAGGTATATGTGAGAAAGATAACAGTTAACCTTTAGACTTGGTTAAGATTGTAATGATCGGAAATCATCCTTTTAGGAGTTGGTTGCACAAACGACGGTCGTGTGAAGAATTGGTTCGATTGGAACATACATCACACCAATTCAATACGAAGGGGGAAAAGTGTGGTTCTCTACAATTTGCATGACATACTTGGTGTTAGTCGAGAAACCTTAGTTCGTATAATCACTTTCCGTGGAAATAGCGATAGAGGAGAGAGAGAGAGAGAGAGAGAGAGAGAGAGAGAGAGAGAGAGAGAGAGAGAGAGACATGCGATGTTTCCCGTGCGAGAAATGGTTTACAGGACGGAAAAGAGTTCATCACCCACAGGGATGCAGTGACGCTTTTGGGCTCTATCGAGACTGCAAAGTCAAGCCTGTGTCGCTCCTGTGTATCTAAGGCAGCAGCCCTACATTTTTAGCCTGGTTTGATTCTTGTGAAGATAGGGGAATCGGATATTTACAGGAAAGACACAGTGAACCTGACATTTTTCCAGTTGCTTTAGCAATGTATCGTATATACGAGTTCCACTTGAGGTTTTAAGGCACGAAGACACCCGTTCATCGTGATCGGTGAATGTTCTGAGTACGCCCGTTGATAATGGAACGACACAAGTTTGGTTTTCGTGGTATCGAACGTGACCAGTTAGGTTTTCTTCCATGATCAGTTAGATCTTGGTCAGAGGAGAGATCAGCTCTCCAGGCTCTGGTCATCTATAATTTTCGGGGTGCACCCATACAGCAATGTATCCTAAGCATAGATATTCGCAAATGATCGGAGTGTACTCTTAGTCAGATCATTTATGTAGAATAGAAAGAGGTTTTGACCGAAAAGCGAGTCTTGCGGGACGCTTGCGTTGATCGCCTCTGCCGTTAACAACTAGTTTCAGCGACCTTCCCGATTGTTTTTTCAACAGCTCGTCGCTTCTACTGACCGAGCAGATAACAAATTACGGTACCAGCACACGCATTTAAAGGAAACGATGATGTAATCCTATTCTTTACACCAGCGTTTCTCAACCGGTGTGTCCGGGTGCATAAACGTGCCCTGAAAAGTAGCCAAGTGCGCCCCAAGTTAACAGAAGTGTAATTTATGAATTATTTAAAATATCCTTCTTTTTCAAAAGCTAGAGACATGAAACTCTTTGTTATTTGACATTTTTAAAAGGGATGTGTAATCGGCCTCTCTCTCTCTCTCTCTGTCTCTGTCTCTGTCTCTCTCTCTCTCAAAATAAAAAAAACACAGATTTTTTCATGTTTTTTAGAGCGCCCGGGAACACAGGTTGAGTTAAAACGGTACCAGAACTAATGTTTCCTCGTTAATCTTAAGTGCGTTCAAGAGTTTTACTTATTCGATAAGTGAGCCCTGAAACAGATAATAAGGTGGATAAAACACTGGTCTACACCAAGACGAATTGTCCCCAAAACTAAATGGCATAACTGGATATCGTTAGAAAATATGAAATCTTTACTTGAATTTCCTCATCTCCTTTGAGGTGTCAAGGCACCTACTGGTCTATCCTCTACACCGCACACAGAAAACATGCAGTTATATTAAACAGAGTATATCCCTTCCCTCACACTCTCTTTCTAAACGGAAACAAATCAAAATTCGAATGCATTTGTTATGTAGTTTGTGCACATGATAAATGCAATGCTTGAAGGTGGGTAGGAAAAAGCGCATCTATAATTAAGACGAATCTATTTGTTGACTGCTCTGGAAATCCATCCTGATTTGCAGACAAATCACGTTTTAGTCTTAACATTTTCCCAATCTATTAACGAGTTTACAAGAATAATTAAATAAAAAATCATTATTAATGTCCCTTGAACATGTCGGACATTACGGAAAGAGAAAGCGGCAACGATTTTACTCTTTAAAAAATCGTGTTTAAAATATAGCCAACTATTTGCCCGGTAAGAAGAACGTGGTGGGGAGATTCTCTTGAAAGATGTCCGTGAACAGATTGTCGAAATTTCAGAGAATAAATAAATGGAAAATAAAGGCATCTAAAATACTGTACTAATTAATGTGTCCTCGTTTTCACTACAGTAGCATTTTCTTAAAAGGTCAGCCCATATTAAATTTCGATATTCCCGCACTGATAATTAAACTTAATGGTCTTTATTACGCGACGCCATAACAGAAATTTAATCACAAGCCTCGAGAAACACACAAGGTAGACGGTTACTGTTAAAACGGTAATACGGAATGATGTGAGTGATATGAATACAAGAATAAATAAGGGGAAGGGAAAACGTGAGGAGGGATAAAGACGGACCATTGACTTGAAGTCATTAAGTTCTTTCTGTCCAAGGAAAACACAATATGGCGTTCTGTTCGAGAAATAAATGGCTGTAAAGAAGTTTCTCCTTAATTTTGGAATAAAGAGGAAATAACAGTGATTCTATTCCATCGAAGTAGAATAACGTGTCCTAGTTGAAAAATGTCCGAGGTGGAAAAAATCAAACGAGAGCGTTCATCTGGACATGGTGGGTTGCTATGTTTTTGTTTAGCGGCATAGCAAAATCTATGGGTGATTTCCTGCCGAAATCTAAGTATTTGGTACGCAATTTTATTTTTATTTTTGGCGATAAGAATGGTTTTAGTGTTAAAAATCTTATTATATAACCCTTAGCTGAGGGATAACAGGAAGATTCTTACCTTTCCCAAAGGTATTTGTGCGTAAATGAATACTACGAACCAAAAAGTAATTGGTATTCAGCTTTCGATTATTTATTCCGATCGATTATTCATTGTGAAAACCGCAAATCCAAGCTTACTGAACTTGTTATTCACTAGCGGTCACCCATCTAGGTATTGACCAGGCTCAATGTTGCTTAATATCGGCCATTGCAAGAGAACCGTTGCTTCAATTTCATGCGACCGTAAGCTCTTTTTCCGCGGAAATGGCGGTAGATTAACTATAGGCTTCCGGTGTAGCGTTTCTGTGAAAGACGCTGTCGTGTGTAGTGTAGTTTTTCGATAACAAGACAAATTTGAAACGAAATTTGTGTAGCTTTAGTCAAGGTATGGCAGGTAATGCTACATTTTTTGGCGTAATGTTACTGTGGTATAGATAACGAATGGTAGAAGTTGTCAGGTGAAGGACCTGACAACTTCTACCATTCGTTATCTATGACTATAACTTGAAGATATTATTTTCAGTTTTTCTCATTGTTTTATTGATAATAGAGAACGTTTTCTGATTCGAACATAGTATAAAAATTTTCACGTTTCTATATTAACCATAATACTGCTATCAGTAATGCATAATGAGAGAAATAATTTCGCACATACATATACATTTAAACATTCACATACGAATATATATATATATATATATATATATATATATATATATATATATATATATATATATATATATATACAAGGGTCATTCAATAAAGAAAGTGAATTTTTCGGTATAAGGACTTCTAATACAGATAGAAGCTTACTTCTTTTCTTTTTTTCTTTTTCAACGTAGTCTCCCAACACTGTCACACACTTTTCCCATCTGTGCACAATCTTCCGTAGTCCCTCAGCGTAAAAATCTTTGGACTGATGTCTCAGCCAGTCGCTAACAACACTTTTGACTTCATCGTCACTTTTAAACTTCGTGCCTCTCGTGAACGATTTCAAGGGACCAAATAGGTGAAAGTCTGAAGGGGCAAGGTCTGGACTGTAAGGGGGATGAGGGAGCAGTTCCCAGACCAGCTCGTTTGTGGCCTGCACCGTTTGGGCTGCTGTGTGAGGCCTTGCGTTGTCATGATGCAAGATGACTCCTTCTGACTGATGACCCCTGCGTTTGTCCCAAATGATAAGCTTAAAGTCCTTGCAATGTCATCCACTGTCACCCTTCTGTCAGATTGAATGAGGTCATTGACTGATTCGATCACCTCAAGAGACTTCACTTCTGTAGGCCTCCCAGGCCGGTCTTCATCCTCAACACTGCTCCGTCCTTCTTTAAACAATTTAGCCCACTTGTAGACATTATTTGGCTGAAACATGTGGCACCATACGCAGTTGATATTCTCCTATGAATTTCAACTGGTTTGAACCCTTCAGCAACCAAAATTTTCAAAACTGACCGCTGTTCAATCATGGAGCATGCTTCTTGGTCGGCCATCTTTGTTAATCGCCAAAACTGTCAAAGTTTTTTTTAATCTGCAAAAAAAGTAAATCCATGTGAAAAAGAAGTAAAACAAAAACATAAAAGAGTAAGCTTCTATCTGTATTAGAAGTCCGTATACCGAAAAATTCAACTTATTTATTGAATGACCCTCATATATATATATATATATATATATATATATATATATATATATATATGTGTGCGCGTGTGCGTGTGTGTGCGCACGCATGTAATATTGTGTACAGTGAATACTTGTGGGAATAAAACAGTAGCCGATGTTAAATAACAGAGCTAGAAATTATACAGATAATAAACCTTTTCGTCAATCAGATTTCAATTAGTGCCTGAGCATTGCCAGATGCATGACAGAGTCAGGTTGCACCAAACAGTGAGGAATAAATCCATGTATTTGTTGTTAGTATACACACACACACACACACACACACACACACACACACACACACATATATATATATATATATATATATATATGTGTGTGTGTGTGTGTGTGTGTGTGTGTGTGCGTGTGTAATTTGGCAGCATCTTTTCTTTTAAACATGTTGTGTTGAATGTCAAAGACAACAAAGTCCTGCATATTCTCTTTTCAATTTTCTCATATTTTCTAATGAGACTTTATTTGAAAATTATATCGAAATAAATATTGTCCGTAAGATAACCGAGTACTTTCGAACATCATTGTTCATCTTAAAGGTCAAAATTTTTTAACAATGTCTTATATATATGTAGAGTAAAATTTTTAAAAACATTTGCAAATTGTCTTGTAGCGGAATCATGTTGCTACATTTTATTTTTACAAACTAAAACGTTACAAAATCATTTTAATTTCACAAGACGCGATGATGTTATCACGTGCATGGCGAAATGTGAAGGCGTGAAAAACATTTTTTTATTATACAAGCCAAAAAATCGAAGAATACATTATGAAATTTAAAAAGTTCAAAGAAAATGGTTATGTGGTGTATCTAAGTATGTAGAAATATATTATAAATATTGAAGGATATTTCCAGAAATAATGTATTCTATGCGATTAATGAGGTCTTTTGCATTTAATATGTAGTGCTTCTAAGATTTTAAGGCATCTAATGTCTGTATATGCCGTGTGAAACAGCAAAATTGTTCAAATCGTATAACTGCATAATTGTCCATCCCACAAAATCTTTAATATCTAAAATATGTCGTAAGAATCTCTGAAAAACCGTTTCAGTTATTCAGCTACAAATAGAACAGGCTAAGACTGTTTTGTTTCGGCCCCACTGTTTTCTCAAATGAGCAATGGAGAGAGGAAAATAATCAGGCCTTCAGTAATGGTACCAGCATTCATAATCTAGCTTCCAACTGCAAAGAACCATCAAGCGAACAGTGATTAAGATATAAAATCAAGGAAGAGTAGAGCGGGAAATTAGATCATGAGGTCATAACTAGAATAGGGATCATAATTTCAATTAGAAAAGATCCAACTCAATCCATAAGACGTTTGGCACGTGAGAGAGAAAGTTCAGCCATGACTGTCCAAAGGGTAGTAAAAAAAAATACTTGAAAATAAAACCGTACTGGAAACCTGTGAGGCAACTTGTTACTCAGGAACAAGAAGTTTGACGGCGAGAGAAGGTGAAGATAATCTTGAATAAGTGGGAAAATGATCTTGGAATAATATATATTTACTTGACCTTAATTTCAATGCTTCATGAGCATTTGATATGTATTTACAATTAATTGCTGATGGACACGTCATTTTCGTTTATGATCGATTCATCACGATACTTCTGTTATGCTTAAAGGCTAATTATAGATTCTTTGCTCAAACTAAAGTCCTATATTTTTATGAAAACCGCGGAGTATTCCAGTAAGATACCTTTATGCATTTCAAGATATAACGGTTAAAACTTCATCTAACAATTTCATGAGTTAGCTGTTATCCTAATTCGAACATTTCACGGTTACAACCGGTATATACTGATAATATATATATATATATATATATATATATATATATATATATATATATATATATGCACACACAAACACGTTTCACACTTCAGTCTCTGTCTATACTATATATATAAATATATATATGTAGGAATGTGTATATATATATATATGTATATATGTGAATATAACTATATATATATATATATATATATATATATATATATATATATATATATATACTTATAATAATAATAATAGCAACTATATATTGTCCTAATAATATATGTATGTATACGTCTAATAATAATATGATATATATATATGTATTCTTAGTAATAAAAATATATTTACTAGTAATTACTATAAAATTGCTAATAATAATAATAATATATATATATAAAATATTAATATCAATGAAAAATATATAAATATATATATAATAAGAATAATATATATATATAGTTATACTACCAATAAATATGGAGTGATATTTATAATAATACTAATAATTATATATATACTACTACTAAAACATATATATATATATATATATATATATATATATATATATATATCAGATAATAAATATCTGTATATAAGCTGATAATAATAAGCATATATATATATATATATATATATATGGTGGCCTGATGATTGCATTTCGCACGAAACTGTCTGTCGCATATGAGTGTTGACTTCAATGTTCAATTTATATATATATATATATATATATATATATATATATATATATATACACGCAAACACATCTATATACCAAAACAATATATATATATATATATATATATAATAAATATATATATACATTTATATATATTAATAATAATATGTAAATACATATATATATATACTTATATAACCCGACACACATATATAGGCTGTCATTTCTAATTCATAAAAAGGTCAAACAACTTACAAAACCCAATTTAAATTTGATTATGTCTTATTTCTATCCAATAAGTCATGACTTTAAAACTCAATTATATTTTTCAGTAATTAAATTTGAAACGTCTATTCAGTGTCAGAATAATATTAAAATAAATTGCTAACATCTCCGAAAAATATTTGATAAATATGTAAATTCGAAATCCACAGAATCTTTTAAGATTACTGTTCACTCTTAGCTAGAATGGAACATCTTTTAAATGATTTACTTAAATATAAATATTTTATATTGATCTCACGTCAGTTGCTCGCGAGTAAATCAAATATATGGTGTCATCGGGTTCAAGATTACTTCTGTATATTGCACAAAGAAATTATTTCTGCCTATTTAATTGAAAAAAAATGTTTCAGATTTTCTTCTTTGTATTCAGTTAGAATCTGTGTTAAAGTTTCAAACACCTTTCATACGTCTATTGAAGATTTTTTTTACGATGAAAATCGGTAACCGAAAAGCATTTGATAAGGCACGGTACAAAGATCTTTGAACAAGTAATTTGGGAAGAATAATCTAGAACTCATAATGTCCGCTCACATAATCCTATCATTATAAGATAGGCAGATGACACCGTGTTAATTGAAATCACAGTAAGAAATATTCCTCGGTATGACGATAAACTACATCCGCTGCAAGGCCTCTGATCGAGAGATTGGAGGTTGAGAGGAGCGGGCAACCATCTCTTAAATTCTTTTTTTTTTAGGTCTACCTTGACTCAGGGTCAAATATTTAACCCCCCAAACTGCGTTCAAACACTATAAAATTATAAATATGCATTTTTAGAATTAAAATACCAGTAATGAATTTTCGTAGTAAAAGAATGCCAGCAATAATATTTTGTAAAATGTAAATTTAAATTTCCAGCAATACATGTTGTAAAAGAAAGAAAGAAAAAAATTATCAACCATACATTTTTAAATAAAATTACTAATGCTCCCAAGAAAATGAAACTTCGGCATTAAATGTCTCATAAGAAGCTGACATGTCGCTAAACAAACAAACAAACAAACAAACAAACACTGGAAAAAAAGCTCTGGTGCTTTTCTATACGGTAATAAAAGAAGTTGTGCAAAAAAGATTACTATAGAATTGCAAGAATGTATAGTTAGCAGGAAGAGAAAAAGCGCAAGACACGAGCTACGAATTGGAGACGTCAACTTCAAACAAGTACAGAAGCTGAAATATCTGGGAGGTATTTTAGCAGAGAAGAGAAAACGGGACACCACGATCCCAAGCCGTATTAGCAAAGTTGACTTCCAAAAAATGAACAAATTATTAACAACTAGAAGAATTTAATTAAAGAAAGAAACGAGGCCTGAAATGCTGTCTAATGTTACGTCTCCTATACTGCAGTGAATGCTTCAGAGTTTTCTCACTTATAAAGAGGTGACTTCAAGCATCTGAAAAAATGCTTTACAGAAGAAGGCAAAGAATACTATGGACGAAACATGGAAGCAACGAAGAACTTTTAATGGAAATTTTTAAATAATTTCCATTATAAAAAAACGTCATAAAAAGATAGCAGAAATTTCTGAGGCACATAATGAAAAAAAAACAACGCCTGTAAATGTTGACACTCACAAGACATGTTGGAATCTAGAAGGCCAGAGATAAGCAGCAAGAAATTACGTAACGAGCATAGGTAAATAGATTGCACAAATGTGGAGAGCGTAAAAAGACAAAATTTGCTAAAGCTACGACGGATAGGCAGTTGTTAAGTATCATGATTCCTTAGGTCATGAAGAGATGGTGTAAGTAAAATAATAATACAATATGAAAAATGGATTTTTTCAGTTAAATTATATCGATTTAAATTCGTTACAAACATGATTTTATATTGGAAAATACGTACCATTAATGTGAGTTCTAAATCATCTGTGTTTCAGTGAAGAAACTGTATAAAGGAATTATCAAATTAACTTTTAACCATAATTAGCAGGTAAGAATACATTTAGGAGACAGTTACTTATGACGATGTTCAATGCAAAAGTTAAAACGTAATGAAATTCTAAATTCCTATTTTGACAGTGGACAGAAGCAAAATGTCCGGAAAGTTCGGTCGAAGTGTCGTGCGCTCGTCAGAACGAAAACGCTGTTCATCTCTATGGCGCATCATCTAGCTTAATACATGTAAACTCTTTGGGAATAAATAAAATACCTTTGCCAATTTAGCCACATTGTTTTAAAACCTTTGAAATTGGTCTACCGGGCGCTGTGTGAATGTGCATATACCCGGCTGGCTAGGGCACCTAGGGGTGGTGTAATGGTTAGCAAGCTTGTCTCGCTAGAACGATTACGACTGAGTAGTGAGTTTGATCCCCACTGGGTGCCCCATATTTTCGGCCTTGTGCCACATCTGAGCTACGCTTGGAAAATCACTACTCATCATGGGCTTAGGGTTCAAAGTATTAACAGAGCTATTCTGAGGAAACAAGTGTGAACACTCACACGATGGAAAATGGAACCAATTATTCTTCTATTTAATATATTCCTTCCTAATCTTTGAAGTCAATTTTAGTCAGTTTACTCTATTAGCCACCCCTGCCATCCCTTGTGATGTTACCCTATGCCCCTCTTTAATATGCCCAGGGAATGTAGAAATTCTCAATAATCCTGTGTACGTCAATGAAGTACATCTGACAGAAGGCCCTCTGATCCGGAGTTTGAAGTTTTATGCAGCATGTAATCACCTCTTAATTAATGTTTTTCACAGATATATCATTACCCGGGAAGGTAGCACCTCTTTGGTAGCCTTCAATGAGCAAATAGTGAACCCCCAAGCAAAAATAAAACACTATGAAAGTGTAGAAATACATTTTTAGTAGAAATAATAGCAATACATTTTATGTAAAAAAATACCAACAATACTTCTTTATAGTTGAATTACCAATAATAAATTATATCTGAAGTTGAAGGCATACACTTGTTTTCAAAAATGGTGTTTCCACGGCCACCCTGATCCGGGGTGGTAACAAATGTTAGGCTCCCAGCATTTATTTGAAGCAAGAAAATTGCGTTCGAATGTTTATATTTCGTCATTACGTAGCTTATAGATATAGATATGCCGCTAAACAAAATCAACCAATCAAACATTCAATATGAAATAACTCTTTCATGAAATTTATCCATATAATATCCAAGAATTTCTTAAAGAAATCAAATTGTATTCCAAAAGTACCACATAAAACACACATATCGCCGCCTCTAGTAATTCATCTACGATGTATTCTCTTATGAAATATTTTTTATTAGTTCAAAGGTCACAAGAAAATGAAATTTCGGCAATAAATGACCCATAGGGAGTTGATATGTTGTTAAACAAAGGAATCAATCAATTAAATTCTCAAAGCCGTTGAAATTCCGCCGCCGCCGTCCATCTCTTTAGAATTATAGACGCCTTATTCTCTTTAAAACTTTTGCGTTGCTCACACGTATTTGTCCTTGATATTCTTTACATTTTTTTTAAGCTTTTCACCCCAAGCAAGGCTGGAAGCCTCTAGCACGCAAGGGCTTACAGAAGGTTTGAAACGAGAGCAGATAGGAGTGTTGGAGTAAAGGCTGTGGAGAAGGATAGTGGATAGATCAAGGCAAGGGGTTACAGAAGATTTGGAGCGAGAGCAGATAGGAGTGTTAGAGGAAAGGATGTGGAGAAGGATAGTGGATAGATCAAGGCAAGGGGTTACAGAAGATTTGGAGCGAGAGCAGATAGGGGTGTTAGAGGAAAGGATGTGGAGAAGGATAGTGGATAGATCAAGGCAAGGGGTTACAGAAGATTTGGAGCGAGAGCAGATAGGAGTGTTAGAGGAAAGGATGTGGAGAAGGATAGTGGATAGATGAAGGCAAGGGGTTACAGAAGATTTGGAGCGAGAGCAGATAGGAGTGTTAGAGGAAAGGATGTGGAGAAGGATAGTGGATAGATGAAGGCAAGGGGTTACAGAAGATTTGGAGCGAGAGCAGATAGGAGTGTTGGAGGAAAGGATGTGGAGAAGGATAGTGGATAGATCAAGGCAAGGGGTTACAGAAGATTTGGAGCGAGAGCAGATAGGAGTGTTAGAGGAAAGGATGTGGAGAAGGATAGTGGATAGATCAAGGCAAGGGGTTACAGAAGATTTGGAGCAAGAGCAGATAGGAGTGTTAGAGGAAAGGATGTGGAGAAGGATAGTGGATAGATCTAGGCAAGGGGTTACAGAAGATTTGGAGCGAGAGCAGATAGGAGTGTTAGAGGAAAGGATGTGGAGAAGGATAGTGGATAGATCAAGGCAAGGGGTTACAGAAGATTTGGAGCGAGAGCAGGTAGGAGTGTTGGAGGAAAGGATGTGGAGAAGGATAGTGGATAGATCAAGGCAAGGGGTTACAGAAGATTTGGAGCGAGAGCAGATAGGAGTGTTGGAGGAAAGGATGTGGAGAAGGATAGTGGATAGATCAAGGCAAGGGGTTACAGAAGATTTGGGGCGAGAGCAGATAGGAGTGTTAGAGGAAAGGATGTGGAGAAGGATAGTGGATAGATGAAGGCAAGGGGTTACAGAAGATTTGGAGCGAGAGCAGATAGGAGTGTTAGAGGAAAGGATGTGGAGAAGGATAGTGGATAGATCAAGGCAAGGGGTTACAGAAGATTTGGAGCGAGAGCAGATAGGAGTGTTAGAGGAAAGGATGTGGAGAAGGATAGTGGATAGATGAAGGCAAGGGGTTACAGAAGATTTGGAGCGAGAGCAGATAGGAGTGTTAGAGGAAAGGATGTGGAGAAGGATAGTGGATAGATGAAGGCAAGGGGTTACAGAAGATTTGGAGCGAGAGCAGATAGGAGTGTTGGAGGAAAGGATGTGGAGAAGGATAGTGGATAGATGAAGGCAAGGGGTTACAGAAGATTTGGAGCGAGAGCAGATAGGAGTGTTAGAGGAAAGGATGTGGAGAAGGATAGTGGATAGATCAAGGCAAGGGGTTACAGAAGATTTGGAGCGAGAGCAGATAGGAGTGTTAGAGGAAAGGATGTGGAGAAGGATAGTGGATAGATCAAGGCAAGGGGTTACAGAAGATTTGGAGCGAGAGCAGATAGGAGTGTTAGAGGAAAGGATGTGGAGAAGGATAGTGGCTAGATCAAGGCAAGGGGTTACAGAAGATTTGGAGCGAGAGCAGATAGGAGTGTTGGAGGAAAGGATGTGGAGAAGGATAGTGGATAGATCAAGGCAAGGGGTTACAGAAGATTTGGAGCGAGAGCAGATAGGAGTGTTGGAGGAAAGGATGTGGAGAAGGATAGTGGATAGATCAAGGCAAGGGGTTACAGAAGATTTGGGGCGAGAGCAGATAGGAGTGTTAGAGGAAAGGATGTGGAGAAGGATAATGGATAGATGAAGGCAAGGGGTTACAGAAGATTTGGAGCGAGAGCAGATAGGAGTGTTAGAGGAAAGGATGTGGAGAAGGATAGTGGATAGATGAAGGCAAGGGGTTACAGAAGATTTGGAGCGAGAGCAGATAGGAGTGTTGGAGGAAAGGATGTGGAGAAGGATAGTGGATAGATCAAGGCAAGGGGTTAAAGAAGATTTGGAGCGAGAGCAGATAGGAGTGTTAGAGGAAAGGATGTGGAGAAGGATAGTGGATAGATCAAGGCAAGGGGTTACAGAAGATTTGGTGCGAGAGCAGATAGGAGTGTTGGAGGAAAGGATGTGGAGAAGGATAGTGGATAGATCAAGGCAAGGGGTTACAGAAGATTTGGAGCGAGAGCAGATAGGAGTGTTGGAGGAAAGGATGTGGAGAAGGATAGTGGATAGATCAAGGCAAGGGGTTACAGAAGATTTGGAGCGAGAGCAGATAGGAGTGTTAGAGGAAAGGATGTGGAGAAGGATAGTGGATGGATCAAGGCAAGGGGTTACAGAAGATTTGGAGCGAGAGCAGATAGGAGTGTTAGAGGAAAGGATGTGGAGAAGGATAGTGGATAGATCAAGGCAAGGGGTTACAGAAGATTTGGAGCGAGAGCAGATAGGAGTGTTAGAGGAAAGGATGTGGAGAAGGATAGTGGATAGATGAAGGCAAGGGGTTACAGAAGATTTGGAGCGAGAGCAGATAGGAGTGTTAGAGGAAAGGATGTGGAGAAGGATAGTGGATAGATGAAGGCAAGGGGTTACAGAAGATTTGGAGCGAGAGCAGATAGGAGTGTTGGAGGAAAGGATGTGGAGAAGGATAGTGGATAGATGAAGGCAAGGGGTTACAGAAGATTTGGAACGAGAGCAGATAGGAGTGTTAGAGGAAATGATGTGGAGAAGGATAGTGGATAGATCAAGGCAAGGGGTTACAGAAGATTTGGAGCGAGAGCAGATAGGAGTGTTAGAGGAAAGGATGTGGAGAAGGATAGTGGATAGATCAAGGCAAGGGGTTACAGAAGATTTGGGGCGAGAGCAGATAGGAGTGTTAGAGGAAAGGATGTGGAGAAGGATAGTGGATAGATGAAGGCAAGGGGTTACAGAAGATTTGGAGCGAGAGCAGATAGGAGTGTTAGAGGAAAGGATGTGGAGAAGGATAGTGGATAGATCAAGGCAAGGGGTTACAGAAGATTTGGAGCGAGAGCAGATAGGAGTGTTGGAGGAAAGGATGTGGAGAAGGATAGTGGATAGATCAAGGCAAGGGGTTACAGAAGATTTGGTGCGAGAGCAGATAGGAGTGTTGGAGGAAAGGATGTGGAGAAGGATAATGGATAGATCAAGGCAAGGGGTTACAGAAGATTTGGAGCGAGAGCAGATAGGAGTGTTGGAGGAAAGGATGTGGAGAAGGATAGTGGATAGATCAAGGCAAGGGGTTACAGAAGATTTGGAGCGAGAGCAGATAGGAGTGTTAGAGGAAAGGATGTGGAGAAGGATAGTGGATAGATCAAGGCAAGGGGTTACAGAAGATTTGGAGCGGGAGCAGATAGGAGTGTTAGAGGAAAGGATGTGGAGAAGGATAGTGGATAGATCAAGGCAAGGGGTTACAGAAGATTTGGTGCGAGAGCAAATAGGAGTGTTGGAGGAAAGGATGTGGAGAAGGATAGTGGATAGATCAAGGCAAGGGGTTACAGAAGATTTGGTGCGAGAGCAAATAGGAGTGTTGGAGGAAAGGATGTGGAGAAGGATAGTGGATAGATCAAGGCAAGGGGTTACAGAAGATTTGGAGTGAGAGCAGATAGGAGTGTTGGAGGAAAGGATGTGGAGAAGGATAGTGGATAGATGAAGGCAAGGGGTTACAGAAGATTTGGTGCGAGAGCAGATAGGAGTGTGGGAGGAAAGGATGTGGAGAAGGATAGTGGATAGATCAAGGCAAGGGGTTACAGAAGATTTGGAGTGAGAGCAGATAGGAATGTTAGAGGAAAGGATGTGGAGAAGGATAGTGGATAGATCAAGGCAAGGGGTTACAGTAGATGTGGAGCGAGAGCAGATAGGAGTGTTAGAGGAAAGGATGTGGAGAAGGATAGTGGATAGATCAAGGCAAGGGGTTACAGAAGATTTGGTGCGAGAGGAGATAGGAGTGTTGGAGGAAAGGATGTGGAGAAGGATAGTGGATAGATCAAGGCAAGCGGTTACAGAAGATTTGGAGTGAGAGCAGATAGGAGTGTTAGAGGAAAGGATGTGGAGAAGGATAGTGGATAGATGAAGGCAAGGGGTTACAGAAGATTTGGAGCGAGAGCAGATAGGAGTGTTGGAGGAAAGGATGTGGAGAAGGATAGTGGATAGATGAAGGCAAGGGGTTACAGAAGATTTGGTGCGAGAGCAGATAGGAGTGTTGGAGGAAAGGATGTGGAGAAGGATAGTGGATAGATCAAGGCAAGGGGTTACAGAAGATTTGGAGTGAGAGCAGATAGGAATGTTAGAGGAAAGGATGTGGAGAAGGATAGTGGATAGATCAAGGCAAGGGGTTACAGAAGATGTGGAGCGAGAGCAGATAGGAGTGTTAGAGGAAAGGATGTGGAGAAGGATAGTGGATAGATGAAGGCAAGGGGTTACAGAAGATTTGGTGCGAGAGCAGATAGGAGTGTTGGAGGAAAGGATGTGGAGAAGGATAGTGGATAGATCAAGGCAAGGGATTGCAGAAGATTTGGAGCGAGAGCAGATAGGAGTGTTAGAGGAAAGGATGTGGAGAAGGATAGTGGATAGATCTAGGCAAGGGGTTACAGAAGATTTGGAGCGAGAGCAGATAGGAGTGTTAGAGGAAAGGATGTGGAGAAGGATAGTGGATAGATCAAGGTAAGGGGTTACAGAAGATTTGGAGCGAGAGCAGATAGGAGTATTGGAGGAAAGGATGTGGAGAAGGATAGTGGATAGATGACGGCAAGGGGTTACAGAAGATTTGGTGCGAGAGCAGATAGGAGTGTTGGAGGAAAGGATGTGGAGAAGGATAGTGGATAGATCAAGGCAAGGGGTTACAGAAGATTTGGAGCGAGAGCAGATAGGAGTGTTGGAGGAAAGGATGTGGAGAAGGATAGTGGGTAGATCAAGGCAACTGGAGATGTCGATTGACGTTACATTTGAATAGTTGGAGATTATAGTTGTCGGGGAAACAGGAATAAGGAAGGGAGTTCCTCAGGCGAGAGGTGCGAGATATGAAGTTAGTGGAGTAGAAGAGACCTATACATCTAACAGTTTCAACAGTGAAGGGGTGGGGACGGGATTCCAGCCTCGTAAGACGCTTAAATTCATGAGGCCTGTGAATCAGCGAAAGCAGCTCATCGGAGCAAGATTGAAGAACCCTTGCATTTCTTTACGCCTATCTTAAAATGCAATGTTAATTTTGCCTCGTTTCAAAACATCTGACCACACTGGACTAAATTATATGTCAGCAAAGAAAGTCCTGAACAGAAATTTTACCTAAATTGCTTCCTTACAAGAAATATATATATATATATATTCTTTCTTTTGGCCCCAATCCCATCATCACATAATTCGCGATACCTTCATGGTCGCATTGTTTTACATCATGTACCCTCATATTTTTATGTCTTATTTTAGATTTTGAAACTATTGGCCAGTTAATTTTGTGATGTATTTTCATTTATTAAATCTAGCTTACGATGGGAGGCCCTTGTTGTGATATATTTAGTGAAATATTATTTTGCAACTATAAGTAACAATGATTAGTCTTGTATAAATGTACCAATAGTTATTTGTTAATAAGTCGGCCCAAAGCACGGCGATAATGCCACTAAGACGCAAGGCGTTACTGCGGGGGTGAAAACAATTAGAAGACTTTAGAAGGAACCAGAAGCCAAATCCTAAACAGGGAACAATGGATAGACCACTACACCTGTTCAAAAGATCATGGAGGTGTATGAATCGGACGAAAAGTGAATCTATCTACTATAAGGTAAAGATCCAACTCACAAAAGTAGTTTGCTATGCTATAGATTACGTACTGCACTGGATTCTATATTCATAGACTATGCTGAACATGGTCACCAGTATTGACATGAGAAAATGTGATCTACGAGTTGTAAAGAAAATATGAACAAAAAATTGGAATTCATACATAAAATCGAGTTATAATTAAATACGATAGCTCAGCTGTAGGAGCATCTATTAGTGTCTCAGCTCTGGGTAAATAGTTAAACCCCAAACTGGGGTCAAAGCTATATATTTCCATAGTAACAGAATTACTAGCAATTCATTTCTGTAAGGAAAAACTATAACCAGCTATACATATTTGAAACATAGAAAAATAGCATCAATACATTTTTTACACAAAAATAGCATCATTACATACCTGAAACAAAAAGAAATAACATCAATACATTTTTTACACAAAAATAGCATCATTACATACCTGAAACAAAAAAAAATAGCATCAATACATTTTTATAACAAACAGAAAGAAAAATTACCAGAAAGAAATTAATAATGCTCCCAAGAAAATTAAATTTCGGCATTAAATGACTCCTACGGTGTTGATATACCGCTAAAAAAAAAGCAATTCAACATTAACAGTATATAGCAATCTACTATAGCCAAGCAAACTACTTTTGTGAGTTGGATCTTTACCTAGTAGTAGATAGATTCACCTATCGTCCGATTCATACACCTCCATGATCTTTTGAACAGGAGTAGTGGCCTATCCATGGCGTATCTTATATAGTTAAGATTGTGCCCACAAATAGAAAATCCTGGTAGGATATCTATTATTCTAAGTATCACCTCGCTGTGAAAGTTAATGAAATTCGATGAAAAGAAGCATTATTTTCATACGCCCGTTTCTAACTATGATATTCATATTTAGAATAAAGGAAGAAAGTAGAGAGAAATAGAATGGTAAAAGTATTCCATTTATTCCTCGGAAAATACCAATCTTTGCTATTTTCTCCAACCGTTAAAGCATTCTCATATCTATCTCTTTCTATCTGTTTCATTGTATTTTTTCAGCAATGCTTACCAATTTACATAATATTCTGACGTTTCATGAAATGATTAATGGAGGGAAAACTGGCTTGTGTTTTTCAATATCTAAAAGCAAAGCTCGAAACTTTTGTATAACTGAAAAGTCTCCAGTTACAATGATTGGTTATACTCTTAAAGAGTTTTCTTGTTTTGGACATCTGCTAGTACTCAAGTTCCACCCAGAGCTCAAGTGGTACTTATACGATCCATCGCTAAAGATCTTGGGATAATTGTCAGATTCGTATGCGGCTCTAGAAAGTACATGACACAACCTGCCATTTACAGACAAGACACTGAAAAACTGCCATCATGTCTGGACATAAGCTAATCAATCCTCAGTTTCCCTCCTTGACCGAGTTCAAAAGTGTCTACCGCATATTTCCACGATCTATAGATAACACGAGACAGAGAATCTAGGGATATTTTCGTGATTTTATCTAATAAGATGACCGGAACCGTAGGCTAGGAGCAGTTAGACCTATCCTAATGACTCCTACTAGTATCAAATAAAGCTGATGTTATTACAAATGTTACTCAGCTTACCTTTATCGTATCAAATCAAAAGGAATAAGATAATATAAAATATTAACCTGAATCTTTATGAAATATAACAATAAAGATTTCATTCTTACAATCCGTACGAATGAAAACAACAGTTGTGTGTGAAGCTGTAATGAGAAATAAAGATTTTATGACATCTTAAATGTTTTCTTGCTTAACACCGCAAAAATACCGTATAATGAATGCTATTGAAAAATAAACCCTATATGTTATACTATTTTTTTGTTATTAAGCACAGCAATGATAATGAATTTTACTAAGAAATATAGCTTGTATGCCATCGTCAATGTTATTATTTAACATTAAGACCGAAAGATTCGTTTACGTTTCTTCTTACTTGTGTTTCTTGTTAAGAAGAACTTTTACAAATTGTTGTGTAATCGACTCTTGAATATTACATTTTAATGTGAAATCATGAAGTAAAAGTAGTTTTTATTTTACTTTTATAACTGTATTACATCATTATAATGGGAATTATTACAATGAGAAATGTATCATTACTAGTTCCGATTCGCCACAGGATTTAATATTAGCCTTTTGTAGCTGTTGTATTAGACGACCAATATTTTCAGGGGTAATTTTTAAAATGCAGAGAACAGCACAAATATCCCTTAAACGGCAAATGCTTGAAAAAAATATAATATTTCAAGCCACTGTAAAAACTACAGATCACGTAGAATTAGTTAATTCCTCATAGGAAAACATTTGGTATTCACTGACCGAACAGTCATTGCTTGTTTGATTTGAAATTTATAAAGTTTTTTTTTCAATTTAAACAATTTTTCAGGAAAATAGGTTTTCTCACGTCCAGTCACTGTTATCACACTTTTTAACAATGATGATGGTTTATTCCTAACTTTTTGTTTGAAGTAGTCCAGATCAACATAAATTACTTAATAAACAATCCAAAATTATATCAAAATACAGACTCGACGAACATCTTTTACAACGTTACATAAATATCGAAAATTAAAACGAATACCTTTTAAAATACCATCACGAAAAATGCGAATATTTTCACTATATACAACGCAGATAATGTAGCATACTTTAGACAAATTGAAAACATTAAACTAAACAGCATAACCAACCCCAAGAAAAAAAATGAATAAATGAATAAAAATGAACAAATTAAATAAATAATAATCAAATTAAAACAAATACGCATAACTACTTCTAACTAAATTTATTAATACTAATGAACAGCAATTAATTAATGAGTAAATAGAAAATGCTCAAAGGCATCAAAAATAAACAAGGCAAAAGTTAAATCAACACTATTCAATAGCTACAAATGAACGTATTCTGACACGCAATTATTTCTGCTTACGAGACTTTGAAATATAAAAACCACTGCCGCCCATCCAGTAACTGTGAGGATAAGACAGTACACAGAAAATACATGACCTTATTACCCATAATGCATCACCTGGGAACAACAACAGGAGGTGATTTCATACACCTCAAAACCTCCAGATCAGAGGCCTTGCAGCCGGGGGTAGTTTATCGCCATACCCAGGACGACATCTTTCATTGAATGCGGAAGATTCAATTAATCTTTTATTAAGCACTTCCGGTATTCTAATATCTTTCCGTTTTGTAGGAGTTAAGGTATTATCAATTTGTTCATAATTTTATTGTCCCAATCGCTTTCGGACACTTCTAGAGCTATTTTGTTAAGGGTGTTTTGTCTAGGGTGTTATTTTTATACTGTTATATTGTAAATTATATTTGTGTTGCTTGCTAAAAAATAAGTCAATAAAACTCACTGGTTTGTAATTATTATTTTTTTAATGAAAAATAAAATGATGCAGTTTCTTTTCTTTTTAATTATTTTAATAAAGTGTCTCCTAATGTAATTTATTTTTAATAAAGAAAAAATTCATAAAAATCATTTAGAATTTTGATTTACTTTATTAAAAACTTAAATTACATTACGATTTACTGTATTAAAAAATTAAATTACATTACGATTTACTTTATTTAAAAATTACATTACATTACGATTTACTTTATTAAAAAATAAATTACATTACGATTTACTTTATTAAAAAATTAAATTACATTACGATTTACGTTATGAAAAAACAAAGTCTACCTCATTTTATTTTTTTATTGATTTTTTTCTATTAACTGAGTTTTATTGAATTATTTTTATATTTCAAATTAATTCATTAAAAATAAATGTCTTTAATAGTTACTTTATTAAAAATAATTAAAAACAAACAAAAACTGGTTCATATTTCATATAATGCCTTTTCAAATGCCTTATTTGAAAAAATAGATTCACTAATTATAGTTATAGCTTATTTGTTTAACCAGCATATCCACCTTCGTTGGGCCATTTAATGCTGAAAAGATTTTTTTTCTTCCTTTTCAAAAAGGTATAGTCGGTAATATTGTTTTTCAAAAAAGTATAGCTGGTAATATTGTTTTTCAAAAAGGTATAGCTGATTATATTGTTTTTCAAAGAAGTATAGCTGGTAATATTGTTTTTAAAAAAAGTATTGCTGGTAATATTGTTTTTCAAAAAAGTATAGTTGGTAATATTCTTTTTCAAAGAAGTATAGCTGGTAATATTGTTTTTCAAAAAAGTATAGTTGGTAATATTGTTTTTCAAAAAAATATAGCTGGTAATATTGTTTTTCAAAAAAGTATAGCTGGTAATATTGTTTTTCAAAAAAGTATAGCTGGTAATATCGTTTTTCAAAAAAGTATAGCTGGTAATATTGTTTTTCAAAAAAGTATAGCTGGTAATATTGTTTTTCAAAAAAGTGTAGCTGGTTATATTGTTTTTCAAAAAACGTATAGCTGGTTATAATATTTTTTCAAAAACGTATAGCTGATAATAATATTTTTTCTGGAAGTTTGGAAAAGACGTGGAAGTTCACTATTTGCCCATAGCTGTGACCCCAACAGGTGCTACCACCCTGGGTCAGGGTGTACCTGGGAACACCAGCAATTAAGAGGTGGTTCAACGCTTCCTCAAAACCTCCTTGCTGTTGGATGCAGTTTAAGGTCGTATCCAGGACGTTCACTAATTAAACGTTTAATTACTTATTACTTCGCTTATAAAAAAAAAGTTTTTTTTTTCTGGTGCTGAGTTGTCTCAGTCCTGTTTTGTCCCAGCGCTCGGTCGGCAGTTTCCATTGGCGGTATTGAGGTGTCCTGCAGGCAATGTTAGAGTGCTTTTGCTGGTCTGTGTTTCACCCATTTCAAGCAAGGCATTATCTTCCACAACCGATATTCCTTAAACCTTGGTTTCTCTCCCGGCCTTAATTCACATTCCTTGGAATATCTGAACCAGTTTTGCACCACATCTTCCTGGACACTTTCTGGGTCTTCGGCAACTTTAATTTCTTTTGCTGTCGTCCTTGCACTCGACATGCCTATAGTTGTAATTTTTTTCGCCTCTCATTATCACAGCTGTAAATAAAGAATCAACAATGTTTATATTTTATACATAACAATAAATAAAAAAAAATTCAGTAATGATTGGAGTTCTTGTAACAAGGAAATAAATATTGGGAAAGTCTTCAAAATCACTCAAACTAAGAAATGTGAGTAATAATACAAAGAATAATTAAAGTTATTACTTTACTTAAATGAGAAAACAATTTATTAAGACAAAAATGTATAGAAAGTGCTTTGATTTCTAGATAATCCACAGTAAATATGCTTCCAGGTTCATTCTACGTTTGACGTTTCTTGGCAGAATGTAATTTATCACAATGGGAAGTACTTAAAAAAAAGAAAAAAAAATTAAATGAAATTCGCTAGACTGTATATCCAAATGCATAATAAAATAAAATCTAAAATTATCAGCTTTCCTCTATGTCGTGCCCATGTGTAGTTAGATCAACATAAATATCACATTAGTTTAACGAAGTCCTAAAGGACAAATATCGTCACAGGAAATGCTTTTTAACCTTCATCATTCATTTACCATCCTCCATAATTTACTCAGGCATATCAGTTAACCTGATGAATATTTGTGAGAGACTCTTGATTTAAAAAATTTGAAAACCAAACATTTTTACATTTGTTTATAAATACTTGTTGCAAAATAAAATCCTCCTCATAGGACGAAACACGACGACGAAAATACGACATCCCTCCGTCTTTATGCATTTCATGATACACACACACACATATATATATATATATATATATATATATATATATATATATATATATATATATATATATATATATACATATATATACATATATATATATATATACATATATATATATATATATACATATATATATATATATATATATATATATATATATATATATATATATATATTATACCTCATTGGTCGAACGACACGGAGTTTCATGCACAACGCAATCTTCAAGCGCTGAGTTGGGACTGACGTTACTTAATTTAAAAAAATATCTGGCGCAGTCCATATATTATAAGGGGATTATTTATATGAGCTTTTATCTAGATAAAAAATATATATTTATAAAATAGACGGCATTTATATTTTATATTTAACATAAAAGGTGTCTGTAAATTTTGTATAAATAAATTTTGTATAAATAAATAAAAATGAACGGAGAGAGTGCGCACACAGACACATATTTATTTTGATGCGCGAGACGTGATCGTCTGTGAAGATGGAACAAGCATTTGTACCACTTTTATCTGATGTACTTATATCGGGTGATTGATAAGTTTTCTTTCCGAGGTTTTCCGTTGTATTGTTTTATTCTTTATGCTTAATAATTCTAGAAGTTGGAGTCATTTGTACCACTTTTATGTGATGTACTTCTATCGGGTGATTGATAAGTTTTTTTCCGAGGTTTTCCGTTGTATTGTTTTATTCTTTATGCTTAATAATTCTAGAAGTTGGAGTCATTTGTACCACTTTTATCTGATGTACTTCTATCGGGTGATTGATAAGTTTTTTTCCGAGGTTTTCCGTTGTATTGTTTTATTCTTTATGCTTAATAATTCTAGAAGTTGGAGTCATTTGTACACTTTTATCTGATGTACTTCTATCGGGTGATTGATAAATTTTTTTTCCGAGGTTTTCCGTTGTATTGTTTTATTCTTTATGCTTAATAATTCTTGAAGTTGGAGTCATTTGTACCACTTTTATGTGATGTACTTCTATCGGGTGATTGATAAGTTTTTTTCCGAGGTTTTCTGTTGTATTGTCTTATTCTTTATGCTTAATAATTCTAGAAGTTGGAGTCATTTGTACCACTTTTATCTGATGTACTTCTATCGGGTGATTGATAAATTATTTTCCGAGGTTTTCCGTTGTATTGTTTTATTCTTTATGCTTAATAATTCTAGAGGTTGGAGTCATTTGTACACTTTTATCTGATGTACTTCTATCGGGTGATTGATAAATTTTTTTTCCGAGGTTTTCCGTTGTATTGTTTTATTCTTTATGCTTAATAATTCTAGAAGTTGGAGTCATTTGTACCACTTTTATGTGATGTACTTCTATCGGGTGATTGATAAGTTTTTTTCCGAGGTTTTCTGTTGTATTGTCTTATTCTTTATGCTTAATAATTCTAGAAGTTGGAGTCATTTGTACCACTTTTATCTGATGTACTTCTATCGGGTGATTGATAAATTATTTTCCGAGGTTTTCCGTTGTATTGTTTTATTCTTTAAGTGCATTATTTTGAGAGGAATGGCATATTAAGCCATATGATAATATGGCTTTTGTATAGCGTACATACATACATATATATATATATATATATATATATATATATATATATATATATATATATATATATATAGTTGTACACACTTGGAAAAAACTTGGGTATTTCGGCTTATAGTAGAACAAACCAATATCCAAGGAAAAATGAGGAATAAAAAAGAAAGACCTAAGAACACGAAATTGAGTCGAAAACAATAGTACAGATTTCAAGCTCAGAGTCGAAAGAAAAAAAGACCCTACAAAACGAGTAAAAGTAACTACGTAAAGTGCTCAATACACGAAGTAGAGCAAACCTACCCTGACGATCCATTTAAGTGAAACCTAGGTAGGTTTACCTGGCTCTTTACGTTTATATTATATATATATATATATATATATATATATATATATATATATATATATATATTTGTCATCCACAGACAGACTGTTTCGCTGTTTCACAGATCATCAGTGTGACTAGACGTCCTAGCTAGGATCGAAACCCGACTGAATTTGCATCTCCCACTAAGCCGTCAGCGCACGGTCAGGGATGAAGGTGAATTTTAGCGGGTTTATTTTTAGATTTAGATAAACACACAGTGACTGACAGTGACGCAATATTAGCTTAAATAGTCACTGTTTACAAATTCACACCTCAAACCAGAGAGCTCAACCGAAATTAATTTTTCAGGAGGCAATATTTTTGTCATCCACAGACAGACTGTTTCACTGTTTCACAGCTCATCAGTGTGGATAGACGTCCGCTTGCCTCTAGCTAGGATCGAAACCCGACTGAATTTGCGTCAGTCAGAACTTCTCCCACTAAGCCGTCAGCGCACGACAGAAATGAAGGTGAATTTTAGCGTGTTTATTTTTAGATTTAAATAAACACACAATGACTGACAGTAACTCAATTCTGCCGAAGAGTCGTGCAATATTAGATTAAATAGTTACTGTTTACAAATTCACACCTCAAACCATATATATATATATATATATATATATATATATATATATATATATATATATATATATATATATATGATGAAATGCATTAAGATCGAGATATATTTAATATATTTTCTGTTATTTTAATACATAAATTTCATTTAATAAATGTTATTTTTAACTAAACAGTATTAATTAGATTAAACATCCTGAATATTCGAGAAATTTCGTAGAACATATGCGTTCTTCAATGGAAATCGCACTTGTGTCTTATATGGAACTGTCATTTGATCTTATCCGCTATATCACTGAGCTATAGAAAATCGTCTGGTTAGGAAAGGCCAATTTTTATTTAAGGAATTCAATCATGTATCTGTACGATTTGTCTATACATTTTTAGGAGGGGTGCAATTGCAATCGTTCTTAACATGATTGGAACCAACTGGAGAAGATTTATAAATTTCAGGAATAAAATATTGTTATTATTAATTAAACCGCTCTAAATTAATTTCAGAATAGTACTTATGTTTAATTAATTGCCCTTTTAATTGCTTTGGATATATAAAAATTATGCTGTTAATAAGCTTCCAGGAACTTTATGTTCTATTGTTAACAATTTAAATAAATGCAAAATCCAGAGAATTCTCTTTCTTTTTTTTTAAATACAAAATATAGCATATTTACCTACGCTAAAATATAGGCAAGAATCTATTCCGAATAAACTCATCTGAATAAACGTCCTCATAGCAATAAATTAGCAAGAATTGTAACCAAAGGGGATCTCATTCACACTCCATCAGTAAACTTGAAACTTGAATAACATTTTAATTACTTAGATATTTTCATTTGATGGTGGTCAAAAGTTTTCTACTGCTAAATATATTCATCTCAGTTTGTTTCATCTCGTGGTATATTGGTAAATAAACTAACTACATCGAAAAAAAATTGTTCTCTCTTTATAAGATCGTTGAATTTTTTATTATCATTAAAAAATCTAAAGCTCTTTGATGAATATTAATAGATGATCGAACAAATCACATTAACTCAATGAATCAATAGAGTCTATAATAGGTCTCAATGGGGGCGTTTAACCCTATTCTTAATTCTATGCACTTTAAGGTGTCCATGCAAACGTGCAGTAGTTGAAATTATTGGCAAATGTTTTCTTTTTTTCCAATGTCAATCAGATTTTTATTGGTTTACCAATAACAAGAATCGTTGGGTTAAGCGGTGTAAAAATAGGTATGCCATGTGTTAGACCGATTACGACCAATAGTTGATCAGAACGAATTATTTCAACGAGAATATATTTTGCAAGAAGATTGATGCTTAATGGAGGTAGGCAATTATTAGCAAAACAAAGGCTCATTTAAAACAGCCTCTGTGGCCTTGTAACCATTGTATCTTCACATTCCAGTGTTTTCAGCATTTCTTTGCTGAATAGACCATTGCGTATAAGTTTATAATAATTAAACTTATATACCTTTATTAATTCAGGGATTAGTAGTTTATTTTACACCGCTTAAGTGAAGGATTGTTGAGGATTAGTGAATGTATTTGTTAAATCAGAAGGAAATTATTTGTGAAGGCGTGTTCAATAAAGTTTAATCCTCAACAATATTCATTAATCTTGAACAGGTCATGCAAAAACAAAGGTGAATTGAATGCAAAACAATAATGTTTGATATATAATTTAAATATGTACAAATGTGTTAAAAACTTGTTAAATGTTTTGTGCTGATGTATTAAATTGGTGTGTTGATTTTTAGTACGTTTGAAACCTTTTGATAGTGTTAATAAGATTCGTTCAAAGAATTAAACAGTTGTTGTTTTATGTAAGTGTTTACATACGATTGTTTTTTAGTCAATAGAAGTTGCGTAAAATTAATTGTTGCTCGTATGAAATGTTTTGAGTTATTAATACTTATTTCGCAGTGAGGGAAAATGTCACTTTTTTAAGTATAATAATTGAGGTTTGTAAAGTTTTTGTTTGAGAGAGAAAGAAAGATTATACCAAATGGTTGTTGAGTCAGAGTTTGATTTGCGCGGCAAAATCAAGGTTTTGAATTGCGTGGATTTGTTTTGGCGTCTCTCTGGATGCTGGAGTCTGACTAACTAAGCAGGTTGAGTTTCTTCTTTTTATAAGTTTTTAGGCAGAAAAATAGGCTCAAGAAATTTGAGAGCCAAAGAGATTTTTAACGTGCATTCTAGGCTGTTAACCAATGAGAAACTGAGTTGTTGAAATTAGTGTTCTGATTGGATGACAGGTGTGTGTGGGTGTAAAAATGGATTGTTCTGCTAGTAGGGGTAGAGGATAACGTGGATGATTCCACAGGATCACT
>OZ038486.1:99174732-99262232 GCA_964036315.1 Acanthosepion esculentum
CATATCTATCTATCTATCTTTATATTAGTCTTTATCTATCCATCTAGCAATCTATCTTCCTTTTGTCTTTATCTATCTATCAATCTATCTTCTATTTTATCTATCTATCTATCTATCTATCTATCTATCTATCTATCTATCTATCTACACCCTTGTGCCAATTAACTGAAACAACCGCTTTAGTTTACTTTCTTTCAACATACGGTCAGTTTTAGACCTACTGGGGTTACAGGGTGTAATCGATTTCTATCATTACCTCAGATTATGTCATTTTAAGTGGTCTGCAGTAATATGAACCTTTTTCGGGGTATATGATTAAATTTGTTTGCCCTTGAAAAATATTGTGTCATCCGTTATTGCATCAGAGTTTTATCACACCCAGACACTATTGTATTGACTGTCGATTAGTTGTCCTACTGCCATTACTCCAAATCAAAGTACTATGGACTGGCGTGCAAACTGTCCTGATTTAAATCTAATCGAGTCAACTTCGTGAAATAGACATATGAAGGACTAACATGTGTACTGGGTCATTTTTCATTGGAAAAATACAGAAAAAGTAAATAATAACGGAATTATTCGTATTGCTTTAATTTTCACAAGGGTGCATCTATCTATCTATCTATCTATCTATCTATCTATCTCAATCTGTTTATCCCTATCTTTCTCTGTTCTTATCTTTTTTTTAAGCATTTCACCCCAATCAAGGCGGGAAGCCACTAGCACGCAAGGGGTTACAGAAGATTTGGAGCGACAGCAGATAGGAGTGATAGAGGAAAGGATGAGGAGAAGGATAATTGATAGATCAAGGCAACTGGAGATGTCGATTGACATTACATTTGAATAGTTGGAGATTATAGCTGTCAGGGTAACAGGAATAGGGATGGGAGTTCCACAGGCGAGAGGTGCGAGATATGAAGCTATTGGAGTAGAAGAGACGGCTACATTTAACAATTTCAACAGTGAAAGGGTGAGAGCGCGATGCCAGCCTCGTAGGACGCTTGAATTAATGAAGTCTGGGAACCAGCGAACGCAGCTCATCGGAGCAATTACCATGAAAGTATTTGTAAAAAAGCCATAGAGAGGCGACGGCGAGTCTGTGAGAGAGCAGACGATATGCCAGATCAGAGCTAATTAAATTGCAATTACATTGCCAATTACATTACAATTACATCGCAATATGTTCATATCTACCTGTATATCTCATATTATTCGTTTCCCTCTGTACAGTGTAATCCGGATATAAGAGAGTTGTCGGGACTTGAGAATAAGTCTCTTATATCCGGATTTCTCTTATATCCGTGTTTGGTCTATTTTGTTTAGGTTAGTATGGCTCTAATTTGGGACCAGAGAAAATCTCTCTTATATCCGGGTTTCTCTTATATCCGGGTCTCTTATATACGGGTTACACTGTGTATATATATATATATATATATATATATATATATATATATATATATGTAGATAGATAGATAGATAGATATACTTATATATGAGATATACACGTAATTACTTACACTGATGTCACAAGTCGAAGTTTCATACGTTCTGCATATTTGAGATGCAATTTTGGTGGTTAACACTGCTTCCATAATATTTCTGCTTGTCTCAAAATATTTTATTGTAGGGGAGATTATTATTGTTGTTAAAATATTTAAATGAATTTTAATTTAATTTGTGATTTGAATTTCGTCGCAGATGAGCATTTAAGATTGAAAATAAGTTTGGAAATAAGAATTATTAATTCGAAGGTGGAGACACTATCGTAATCGAAAGGAAAAACATTCTGAAAATCAAGGCGGGGGGATTCTTGAGTGTAAACATATATATATATATATATATATATATATATATATATATATATATATATATATAACCGATCTTTATCTATCACGCAATATTGTTATCCATATAAATAAAACTGTCAGAAGCATGGAGACTTGGTTGTTGAACATAATGAAATACATTAAATGAATTCTCTTCTGGTAAGGTTTATAAGAGACAAATGAAATTTTAATCAATTCTGGATCGATGCTCTGAATGAAGGCGTTAATAAAACGATCCTAAACAGATTATAACTCAGGAGGTCTCCCTGGTGATATAAGCAAATACATAACACACACTTTCAAACACAACTCGTATCCGAACGACTTCTAATGAAAGCTAAATATGCGCTGGATATGTAGGTAGCGTAGTTTTCAGCACAAATACGGGAATCCCCGAACAGTGTATATATTCCGGTCTAGCTTGCTGCATTCACTTTCACACAAAAGACTTCTGAATACATAGACACCATTCTTTTTCTTCTCCGTATGCGATGAATAGGAGTGTACACTGAGTTTGGCAGGATTGGGTTGGAAACAGTTGAAAAGGGGTGTACTTTGAATTCAAACAATGCAGAGGCAACGCGAGACCCTTTCCAAAAAAGTTATGAGAATTCAAAGAAAATAAGGAGAAGGTATCTCTGGACGGCCACAATCGCATATCTTCTGAAGTGACATGTCAAACATACATTTTATTATAAACTCAGTCGGAAAGTTCTGCAGACATCGACAAATATACCTTTTTGTAAACTGAATTTCCACGAATAATTAGCAGTAATGTCGAAACAAATAAGGCTTGCATTCAACCTGTAACATATTTCACTTCTAAAATATTAACAATGAAGTAAAAAACATGAAAATAAACTGTATAAATAGTTTAGATTTTGATGCAAGAATTGGGAATTGGCCAGAGTTTTGATGTACGTGGGTTGGCATAGAAGTTACTTTATTTTATGTCTGTAATCCTGGGATGAGGAGTTAACATTATTTGCATACGGACTGTTTTCCTTGGGTTTAATACCTCTTGCCACAACGCTTTGATCGCAGTGTTTCAAGTCTGCAACAGGGTAACAAACAGGAATTTGAAAGTGAACATTTACGTTAATGTAGAAGAGTAGATTTTTCTAGGTCCGTATCTGCCTATATTTCTGTGATGAGTTTTTATGTACACTATTTATATTATTCGGACTATTGTCCTCATCTTTGTCGCCATATTTATTACAACGTTTCGGCCTTTCATTATCTGTCTATATTTCTGAGATTAGGTATTATGTACACTATTTATATTATTCGGACTATTGTCCTCATCTTTGTCGCCATATTTATTACAACGTTTCGGCCTTTCATTATCTGTCTATATTTCTGAGATTAGGTATTATGTACACTATTTACATTGTTCGGACTATTGTCCTCATCTTTGTCGCCATATTTATTACAACGTTTCGGCCTTTCATTATATGTCTATATTTCTAAGATTAGGTATTATGTACACTATTTATATTATTCGGACTATTGTCCTCATCTTTGTCGCCATATTTATTACAACGTTTCGGCCTTTCATTATCTGTCTATATTTTTGAGATGAGGTATTATGTACACTATTTACATTATTCGGACTATTGTCCTCATCTTTGTCGCCATATTTATTACAACGTATTGGCCCTTCAGTATCTGCGTATATTTCTGAGATGAGGTATTATGTACACTATTTACATTATACGGATATATTGTCCTCATCTCTGTTGCCATATTTATCACAACGTTTCGGCCGTTGTACGCTCCGGCCTTCTTAAGGACACATGGCACAGTGGATAAAGGCGTTTGTTAGATCCAGTGACAGGACACAAAGAGTTTTAAGTTCAATATCTGGTTAAGGCAGTGAAGAATTTGGAGAGGTGAATTAACAGGAGATTACTGATAACTGACATCAATTAGACATGACACGTGGAACTAGAACAGTCTACTCCACCGAGCGAAATAAAAGGTTCAGTTCGACATTCCAACCACCTGAAGAAGGCCGGAGCGTACAATGACCGAAACATATATGATAACAATGATGAGGGAAATAGTCTGAATAATGTAAATAGTGTTTTCTAGGTCTAATGGTCATTTCTAGGGATGTCTACACTAGATCGACACTGCTCAGTTACCGATCAACCCGTTTCCATATAGCCTATATCTTCCCAAAGATTAAATACATAATTACAAATTTATTGTCCTGTTGGACAACCCGAGTGTAGAAATTGATTTAAAACTATTGCTATGGTTGCTTCTAGATTTTCCGCAACTCTTGCTGCTGTTTAAGCTTTGCTGTCATTCCACTTTATGTTTCATTCTTTAAGTGTGTCCATATCCTTTTTTTCCATGATCGGATTTCTAAGGAGATCCGCACAGCTGGACATAATTAATTTATTTGTTGGGCGAAATAAAATAAAGGAATGTAAATGGTGTCAGAGCTGAAAGTGAAAATGTCTTAGTTGGTTGAACATTTTAAGAACAGCGAAACGTTGCAAACGTAAACATATTATCTGTTTATATTTCTGATATAAGGTATTATAATTATTTACATTATTTACATTGTTCGGGCTATTCCCGACGTTTCGGCCTTTGTAGTGTTCAGCCTTCTTCAGGTGAATTCAATTTCGAACTGAACCCCTTATTTCGTCCACCGGGTAGTTCCAGTTCCACGTTCCATGCCTCATGTGGATATCTCAGTTATCTCATAAGGACTCATGGCCCAGGGAATAAAAGCATTGGTTGGATCCAGTGACTTTACCCAAATAGTTGTGAATTCTGAACCTGCCTATTGCAGTCGTGAACAAAAACTTGGGGAGTTGAGTTAAAGGGAGATCACTGAGACATCCGGAGGAGGCATGGCTTGTGGAACTAGAACAATCTAAGCCGATGGACGAAATAAAAAGTTTAGTTTTAAATTCCAATCACTTGAATGAGGACGGGTCGTACAAAAGCAGAAAGGACGTGATTACGGAAATAAAGATGAGGATAACAGTCCGAACAATGTAAATAATGTAAATAGTAAACACAGCAAATTCTAAAGATGTATTGGATTTGTATTTATTAAGCGGAAAGTCGTTATCACAAAAACGTTATTTGTATTGGATACCCATATTTGATTAGACAACTCGTTTATTCATTGAATAAAAATAAATAAATAAATATAAGATTTAATAAAGAAAAAGAGACTCTACTCATTATGTATTAAAGGGAGATAACTGAGACATCTGTAAGAGGCCTGGCTTGTGGAACTAGAATAATCTAAGCCATTAAAAATGACGCTTAAATTGATATAAAATATGTCGGATTAATAAATTAAAAAAAATCCATTACTTTTTTAGAAATTGGATGCGAAACTGAACCGATATGAAAATGTCGAGAGCCAATAACAAGAAATATTTCGCTTAAAGACTATATTCGGCCTTACTTGATCGGCTAAAGATGTCCTTGGCTGAGCTGGTTATATATATATATACATATATATATATATATATATATATATATATATATATATATTACTTACTTAAAATAAATAGACAAAACTTGTCTATATTATTTAATGAAACATGAATTAATATATATATATATATATATATATATATATATATATATATATATATATATATATATATATATATTAATTCATGTTTCATTAAATAATATAGACAAGTATATTTATTTTAAGTAAGTTCCTTTCGTATTGTCTGATAAGCTTAATCACATTATCGTTGAAAGACGAAAGGAAAACACCATATTGACACATGTTTGAATCCAATCTAAGCTTTCGGCTTACATAAGCCATTATCAAAGATGACAATTTTAATAAATCAAACAATACATATACGAAACCACAATAATGGCCCGCCGTTGCTGTTTGAATGAGCTCAAAGTAACGACAAACTCTTATTTACCAGCCAAGGAAGCGAAAAACGCGTCGTAGCTCGTGACCTCACACATAACCACGCGAGTGTTAGAACGGGAAGTATTAAGTATGGGAAGCCATTGATATAAACCAATGACTTCTTCTATAGATTATAGGCATTTCAGAATGTTTGTGGAGATTTCATAGTTTATTTTGTTCAGGTTACGTTTCAACTGTTTTATGCATATAGCTTCAAGGATATATATATATATATATATATATATATATATATATATATATATATATATATATACATGGTACACGTAATAGATCCGTTGGTATGTAATGCAGATAAATTTTAGAAATATCAAATATAAAATTGATCCACAAATAGAGTTCAATGTATTTATTATGACCTAGCGTATATATTACACAGCAGAAAGTCGAAAATTACCTCATGTGGGTATAGCCTATTTCAAGTAGTGAAACTTTGCGCCAATCTTCTTCAACCCTGGACTGAATTCTTTGCAGTGTAATATATATATATACATATATGTATATATATATATATGTATGTTTGTATCAAATATTAATGCAGACAATGGAAAATTTATTAATTTAAATAGTTTTGTGGACGCGACTGGAAGCCAGTCTATGTGGGAAAAGTCTTGAATGTGAAAACCTGGAAAATTGTTTGGATATTTGGTTGTCAAACTTGGCAAATTTTATTTATCAGTATTTTTCCAAAAAGGGAGACTAATTCTAGAAACTATTCATTATAAACAAATTACGTGTGTGGTAATCTCTCAGTCCAATTCTCTTCTGGACTGTCGGTTTCATATATATCCAGGGTGAGTGAGTTATTTGAGAACCAAATGAAGACCGTCAGAAAAGCAACCAATTAATGTATTGATACAAAACTTGGATTGCATGTTTATTCACTGTAACCAGCTTCAACCACAAGATGGCTTCAATGTGTGATCGGAATTGTTGACATGCACGAACCACATAGTCTGTATTGATATCGGAAATTATTCGGGTAATGGCAGCTGTCAGGTAATCAGTCGTATTGTGGAAACGTTGATTAGTCCGCCATTGATTGGTTCCCCGCATGTATTAGTCAAAGAGATTTCGCGGTCTGGCGAGATAGATTGCAATATTTTTAGGAGGTCGTTGTGCAGATTGGGAACCATCTAATTTCGTTTCATCCTAACTTTGCGGGTTGGTGCAAGTTTCCCGGCAACACATACGGTGTTCCATCCCATCCAAAATTTATCCAAGGATTCACAACTTTGTCCATCACCCCAGTGTAACTAAATGAATTTAACCGAAGACCCCGTTCAAACAGGCGTAGTTGACTGACGCGCCCTTTACTAGTCATCCCTAAAACGATCACTGACGCGTGAATCTTGATGTGCATAACGTCAGAAGGGTCCACGGAGAACAACCTGGCATATCTTCGATTTATTTTTTGACACTCGACGAAAATTTTTGTCGTATGACCTCCCACAGAGTATCGTATTGCTCAAAGCAACCTTTGTTTTTTTTGTGTGTGACGACATCAAATGCTTTGCATCATCTGGTATGACATGCCCCGATTTTCTTCATCCACCAGATTGTGGGATTTGCCACGGGACATCTGGAAATATCACATCAGGGACCTCAGGAAAAGATAATACCTCATTAATTGATTATAATCTAACTTCAGGCGTCAAAACCACATGTCCTCACATACCTTACGTATTTTAGTTGGTGAGTACATTATATGTACTCACCAGCTACCTTCATAATAATACCTTGGGTGATCTGAACGAGTATAAATGACCATATAACTAAACAGACCAGTGAAGAACGCCTGCAGACTGCGTCCATAACGAGCAAGGAATTGTAAGAGTTGTCGGTTGGATGTACAAAGCATTTATACACCCACACACACCCACACCCACACACACACACACACACACACATATATATATATATATTATTAAGACATTTTTATGTTCATACATTCTTTTTTATAGATGCAAATACTTAAGTAAATGTTCTATTTATAATAAACAATATTAACATTTACTGGCCGAAATGTCCGAGAAATTGTCATAGAAAATATGCGTCCTCCGACAGGAATCGAACCTGTATCCTATACGGAACCGTTATATAGCCTAACGTGCTTTTACCGATTTCGCCACAGAGGAGCGTTTTGGTTACAAGGTCGGTTTTACTTTTTTAAACTACAATTTTCCATGATTTTCTCACGTACATTCATATCTGCTCAATGCGTATCCAAATGTAAACAAATGACGTCACACATTATGAAATGGACAAAGTCCGAAAATTATTTTAAGACATTTTTATGTTCATATATTCTTTTTTATAGATGCAAATATTTAAGTAAATTCTATATTTATAATAACATACTTTGTCCATTTCATAACTTCCTCCATATACCTAGCCGCAAGCTTAAATTCTGCATTCTCAATCCTTCTTTCCTCAAAGACTCGCCCCTCCACCCGCCTGCATTCTTAGCTTTCTTCTCCAGAGTCTGAGTATTATTTCTTAAGTGAATCCTTTAGCTGTCGTTACCAAACGCTGGTCGTTTGCCATCTCTACGTTCGCCTAAATGTCTTCTTTTGGCATCCGACTGTTCTCAAGGCGAAAATCATCCCGCACCAACGGAAGCGGTGTTCCATGATAATAGACTAAATGCTGGGGAGACCTGTCCTTCGAAGCACCACAGTGTCTGGCGTGTAAGTTTGCCATTGGATTTTCATAATTAAGGAGACACCGTTGATGGAAGCGTTGCAGACATTCGATGCGTATTCTGTAAGTTTTCCAGGTCTCACAGACGTATGAGAGACGTATTTAAGACAAAGGCATGATAAATCCATTCTGTGTGGTGATAGATATTTGTGACCAGAGTCTGGCTCTAAGCTCACCATAGGTATCACATACTTTTGATATTCGTGCACTTATCTACTCATCACGGGTGTTATCTCTTGAGAGTGTACGACACCGGTATACAAAACTATCAACTCCCTCAAATTTATTGCCTTTGACATAAATTGAAGTGGGTAACACAGGTTTTCCCGGTGCATGTTGGTACATTACTACAGTCTTCTTCAAGCTAACTGTCAGGCCAAACTCGTCAGAAGCTGCAGAGAAATAATCCATGAGAAGTTGTAGATCTACAGCAGAAGGGGTGATGAGGCCACTGCCATCAGCTTAAAGCAGATCTCTCATGAATGTGAAGAACGCTTTGGTAACTGATCCAATCGACGAAGCTTGGAACACTTACCAGTTGTTCGGTATCTGATGAAGGCACCTACTTCAGTAACTTTGAATGCCTTATATATATATATATATATATATATATATATATATATATATATGTATATGTGTGTGTGTGTGTGTGTGTGTGTGTGTGTGTGTGTGTGTGTGTGTGTGTGTTACACACCAAAGAATCTAAAATTACGCCATGTGGGCATAATCTATTTCAACCAGCATAACCTTTGCACATTACTTCTTCACTCCTGGAGAGAATTCATCTCGGACTCTGGGATTTAGAACTTTATTTAGATATCAGTCTAGGAAAATATACCGAACCTACCAAAACATGTACCAAATTATATATATATATATATATATATATATATATATATATATATATATATAGAGAGAGAGAGAGAGAGAGAGAGAGAGAGAGAGAGAGAAAGAGAGGGAGAGAAACAGTGTTGACGTAGGAAAAAATCCACCCCATTTTTTTTCTTATGGAACTCAATTTCGGTATTTTTCGTTTGCTGTAAATTACGATCTTCAAAGGTGTAAGTGCAATGCTAATCTTAACTTGAATCTCTTTGAATGACGCCCTTTGATGTTTCTCGCTATTTCTTTCACACTTGCTAACCCCTCGCATTCCTAGCAGATTTTATCGCCTTGCTTTCGGGGAAAATGATCCCAAAAATAATCACTCTTCTATTTATGACTACAGCAAAACAGTGAGACATTGTTTGAAGATTACTTGGAGTGTGAAAATGACACTGAGAATGCCGGCTTTATTTTTAGTCCAACACTGTCTATATATACAAATTTTATGTCCTAGTTTGAAGTTCGATTCCCCCATTAATATAGGAATTTTTCTAGCCATCCTGTTTTTTTTACCGTTACTTCAACGTATATATATATATATATATATATATATATATATATATATATATATATATATATATTGTAGTTTAATTTATATTGAAATTAATCATTCATACAAAAATAAGTTAATGGGATAAAATGAAGAATTCGCTTCGCTAAGCAAATTTTAAAAAAGCATTAACCCACTAACCTCTCGATGAATGTTATGATCCTTCTTTTTCAAAATTATAAACTGTATTAGTTCTTCCTTAAATATACAAGTACTTTCGACGGGTTCTCCGGTCATCATCTGGCATGGAAACTATTTTCTTTTTGGTAAAATTCAGGTAGCATCCGAAAGGAAAAAAATATAATGCAAATCGAAATATATTTATTTTCATGTGTGTTATTGATAACAGATACAACACACAAATAATAATAATAATAAAATATTCTTTCATACCTTATAAAATTTATAATTTAGCAATATATTTACATTGATGCCGATCCGTTTACTTCGATATCCGGTGTAATATATATATATATATATATATATATATATATATATATATATATATATATATATATATATATATATATATATATCTGTGTGTGTGTGTGTGTGTGTGTGTGTGTGTGTGTGTGTGTGTGTGTGTGTGTGTGGTAGAAGTAGTACATTTGTTGCTCGGTTGCTGCAATTATTATTAATGTGGACGCACAATGCTGGACTTCACCCATCCCAAAAAAAACTTCACGCGCCACGCCCTGTAAACCTCTTCAGCAGGCAGGCTAAATCATGTGAAATTACCATCGGAAGACATTTCACTCTTCTTTGCACTGCTAGTACCGGAGAGCTAGAACTCCGTGATAATAAAACCTGAGGGTTGTTTTTCTTTGTCTTCGGGGCAAATATTGGCACCAACTTTTTGTTATCAGCACTTCCAATAACTGTATCTGGTTCTACATATGCCTTCACCACTCTAAACAAATCTTCTGTCGAGACAGTCTGCTGTTCAGTTCTGCTTTCCTTTTTTGCTATTCCAACTGAGCAACAAGTCCACTGGCGAGAATTAGGGCGACGGGGTTTGGTAAAGGGGATAGTACTGGTAGTCTCTATCTGGCGCTCCCACAGTAGCGACCATCGGGTTATGGCCGGTCTTGAACAGAATCCTGAGCAATTATGCTGTTCGTGTCCTCCGATGATGACAAAGCAGATCCATTTAGACATAGCACTGATTTCCCTAATCCGTGGGGAAAGGTGCCCTAAATATTTCTGGCTCTTAATCAACTCAGCAGACCGCTCCAATTGTCTGGTTATTCAATAACGCGGTCGCAATAATCGAATTAGTAGAAATAAAACATTTAAACGTGTTAAAATCGGGTCTTGGAATGTAAGTACCGTCCATGACAACGATTCTTCTCCAGAGCGTCAAACAGCCCTCATCGCTGATGCATTAAGCAAGGACAATATTGATACTCGTTTTGCAGATACCTCTCTACTTGAGAAAGTTTCTGAAGCGTATACCTTTTTCTGTATTAGTAAAAGCGAACAAGATCCTCTCCTAGCAGGTGTACGCATTGCATGATGAACATTAGGAATAGACTAGGTTCAAGCATTGAGTCCAGGCGAAGACACGCATTAATGCAAAAAATGATCAAGAAGAGTGGTCGTTAAAGATAACCTTAATTTTCGATATATCCAAAACAAGAATCAAAGTTTCATTCTTCTGTTAAAACATGCCAAATTATTTCAGCAATGACCGTTAAAACGTCGTCAGTTGACCTATAGAATCGAAAGATATATTACTTGTGTGAAAAAAGGACCATGAATGTTGATATGCTTAACCAATTAAGTGTTTATTAGAGGGTCTAGTAATTTCCCCAAAGAGAAGTAGGAGGCTAATAGGCTCATAGTTAGAAGTATCAAATGATTCACCCGATCTGTAAAGACAAAAACTACAGAAAATTATATATTGATGAGTTTTGAGAGAACGGTAGCCAGTTGAGTCGCACAATTCTTAAGGGCTATTGCAGGGATGCCATCAAGTCCCCGATGCAGTTTCGATAGAATAGCATAAGCTATGGTCGGAGTTTATTTGCATAACAGACAGTAGCGATTCAGTTGTAATCGGAAAGTCTGGTAAAGATGATCCAGATGAGGCAGGAGTAGAATTGTAATATAATTTACAAGAACGCATTCTGCTTCTTTACTAGAATTTGATAACACTTCTAATTGGCTCTAGAGAGGGGAGATAGAAATGTAATGAAAGACATGTTTTACAAAGATATGTTAACATGTCAAAGATATGTAAACACATGTAAACATGTTTGCATGTTCTCAAAGACATGTTTACTTGTCCTCAAAGACATATAAACATGAACTTGAGGACTAGTTTACAGTTATGACATTTAAACAGAAATGTGTGGAGCAAGAAATAGATTTTAGTTTCATTTGGTAATTCCGACAAGGCACAAATATATTTATGTTGGCTTTTACGCAAGAAGAAATCTCAAGCGGAAAAATTCGCAATAGGAAGTTTGATAGTTTCCCTCCGAGTTGCATTGTGAAGAAAGTCACGAAATGAATCCCAATCAGTAAGCTGGTATCAAAAAGAAATCTTGTTAGTAGGAAGTTTCTTTCTCAGAGACGACTCGAGAAATATCAACCGATAAAACAGCGTGATTCGTATGTCCAATGGGACAGAGTTGCAATGTTCGATAAGACCAGGAGATGTGGTAAGGTAGAAATCAAGTCAAGAAGCGTGTTGTTCAGAATTATTAAAGAAAAGAATAGGGAAATTCTCTATTTGATTGAGAGATTATGCAAAGAGTATATTGCATGTCTGAATAACGGCAATATCAATATCATTAGAATGATTAAGCCACGTGACAAGTCGAACAGAGAGTGTAAGATAGCAATTTCTGTAGTGTCACGTAGTTGTCTAATATGTAACAGATCCGAGAAAACGGGTGAAGAGCGTTAATGAAATTCAGATAGACTTCAGTGCAATAAAGAAAGTCGAAAGCGAATGAAAAAAATCATCCGGTTTTCTCAAGAGACAATTCTCTTGCCATTGGAATATTTTCTCAGATGTCAACACAAAAGTCATGTATTTGTCCTGATCTAGCGTCTCGGCTTTAGTCACCTGCCACCATCTCTGTATATATTCTATTAATAATTTCGTTCGTAACTGTTCGTATGAGCTTTTCGCTAAGGTACCTAAAAGTTTTCAATTAAATCGCAGTATTAGACTGCCGTCAACATCTCATCAATTTACAGTTGGGTTGACTATATTTGCCGTAAGTTCTATGCTAACAGTTTCTCTTCACGCTCTTCTTGCTTATGGGACTCCCTACTGACTCCATGATTTGCAGCTAACTTTAATCTGCAAAAATTTAAATGCAATGTCAATCGCTATCTACTGTTCTCCTGATTACTCTTTTCTCTTCCCGCTTATTATTTATGTTTCTGTTCCTAGTTCTTCTATACCCTGTAACCGCTTGTGTCTTAGTGGCTTTACTGCCTTGCATGGAGTGATACCGATTAAAGTGATATGTATCTCAGACTTTTTTAGATTATGTGATGTTAAAACAGAAAGTTCATTAGTAGCTATGGAAGATTTAATATTAGATTTACAAAACGCAATATCAAAGAAAGTTTGAAGAAAAAAGGTTCTAAACGTGTTACTAAAACCAGGAATATTGGAGAAAGTAATGATTACGTGGGTAGATGATTTATTCGTATCTCATTCAACCTTAACTGTCATGATAGAAGTTTGTTTAATTTTTTTTAATTTTAAGGAGAAAAAGTCAATAATTATCACTCTCCATCCTGGATGGCAATACAAACCGGCCATCAGGTGGCTAAAATTAAATCATAAAAAGTGTTGCTCACAAGAACTAAACACAGGGACATACACTGCCTTTCAAATTATTAACGAAGTGAAATGTTCCCATCCTATTCAAAAACTAGTGGTTAGAGTTTAACGAAATTATCAGAGAATGATAACATGTATATACACCTACTCTGTAAAAAGGTGAGGTTCTTGAAAAAAGGAACAAATGTTACGTTCATTTACCTAATTTACGTAAATTATTAGCGTGTCAAATTATTAACGAGGTGTAATAAAAACACCTGTAAAAAAAGAAAATAATTTAATTGCTTCATTTACAGATTTCTCTGGATACATACAGTAACTAAGATGAAATTAAATTAAAAAACAGTAAAGTGTTATTTTACTAAATTTCAAAAAAGATATTGGATTTGGTTAATATGAGATATGTGATCCTTTTTTTTAAATGACTTGGTAAAGGCACTGATCCATCGAACATGTCAATTTCTGGATCTTCTCTGGTGTAATTTCACGTTGAATATACACGTCGCTACAGAATACTCCACAAGTTTTCAATTGTGTTTAAGTCTGTAAAATTGACCGGTCAGTTCATCTTCCAAGATCCACAAAAGTCTAATTACTGCAGGTACTCAGTAATGTTATGCACTTGATGCGAAGGAGCATTACCTTGCATAATAAATACGTGGTTCTCTTGATGGTGATTCTTTGATTTTTTTAGCCAATGTTTCAGGTATTCTTTGAGGAAGGCTATATAAGCATCTGCGGTTATTTTCGTACAGTCAGGCAGTCTATGGACCACGATACCTCCAATAATGCCAGCCCAAATCATAATACCTCCTCCTCCTTGTTGGAGTGTCAAGCGTTGATGACGATCTCGTCCATTTATGACCCAAAATTTGCTCCTACCATCAGGGCCATCAAGTGTTGCCCGACTTTAATCTGTGAACAGAACTTTTGAGAAATCAACACTCTTGTTCTCATTTGTCCATTTCAAATGCTTTTGTATGTCTACTTTGTCACCGGTCTCACAGATGTGCCAACCTTTTTCCGAAGACTATAGCGCGTACTTCTGGACGCTGTTGCTTCTCCAGTACTCCTACAAATGCCCCATGAAGGCCTTGGTTAGTTACAGCTTCAGGTTTCATACGTAAGAAAGAACGTCGGGAAACAACCCTCGAATTGACCTTATCCGCCTTCTTACATACCTTCGTAGGATCTGCAGTAAATATTTTCCCGGTTTAGTGATATCTTCCAATTATTTTGGATATTTCTAATGTAGATTTGTGTTTGGAAATTTCAGATGTTATAATATCTTTGTCAGAAGGGGGTCAAGTCACATTTGGGACCCATAATTGCAAGATTATAATGACACTCGTTTATAGTCTGGAACACTTCTATATCGCGTCAATATTGCAAATGGCCACCGTTTGTTTCCTGTTAGCGTAGAACAATAGAGCCTGTGCATATACCTCTTCCCATTATACTGTGAAAATATCGCTAAATTCTAACTGATAGTTTTTCAACAAAATGAAAAAGATGTCACTTCATTCTTCGTCGTCGGCATCCGTCCGTCTCGGGAGACGATGGAGTAGCGCGTGCGCCACGCGCCTGGGCCGGATGTATGGAGAACTAGGGCTGCCCGGACGTCTAGTTCCCCGTCTCGGCCTTGCTAGTAAAGTCCAAAGGAAACGATGAACCAATACAGTTTGGTACCAGCGCGGCTGCAGGAGTTGCCGGAAGGTGGCGCAGAGTGCCGTTCATCCACCTTAGGGGCTCCACTCCGGATTTGTGTATGGTCTACTACTTAGTCTTTTCTTCTCCCGAAGATTTCCACAAAGAAGGGGAGCTATTTAACCCATACCTGGGAGTTGGTTCATGGGCACCAGGGCGTGTCCACACACCGGTAGGCCTGCATGCCGCATGTTACGGGGGCCAAAATCCTCCCCCGTACCCTGTAGTTTAGCCCAAGTCCGCAAGGTGCTCGGTTGCCATGTGTCGCCACGAGGAGGTACTACATAGGGCTTGTGGATGGAGAGAATATATACTGGCAGGGGTAGACTTACGCATTCGGCTCCCCTTTTATCATTGCTGCTAGCCAGCGGCGGTAGCTGAAAGCGAAAGCGACAAGCACTACCACTACAGACTACCACACTAACGCATCACAACAGCCGTTGAGACACATTCACTTCATTACTTATTTGATAATATAATATACGCAGTGTATATCCATTTTACATGACACAGCAAATAACCCGATATTATGGGACTTGCAAAAGCCTTACGAAAATGTTTGTGCTCCTCGTTAGCAATCAGGATGCGGCAATTAGAAAACTGCCAACCCGATACCCACAAATACTTAAAAAGGAAACTGTATAGAGCATTGATCGCATTAAAAAACAAAGAAAATTGGAATTCGATATATAATCGTCGTTTCAAAATATACATAATTTAGGGAAAATATATTTTTTTTGTTTTTACTTTCATTCAAAGAGAGTTTTGTATTTATAAGTGCTAGAAGCTGGAAAAAGTTTTTAATGGGGAACTTTTATTGGGTGTTAAGCAATTAATTTTGTGGAATGGTCACAGTGAAAGGAAAAATTATTTTCAATGTCAGGAAGTCGACTCAAATTATTGCTACACAACAACATTAGAAATACTATTTTGAACTTGCGATGTAGAAACATTTCATGAAAGAGAATTATCATGTTCTTTAGCATTCGTTTCATTAACTTGGCCCGACACTTACAGATTATCAGTTTGTTTTCATTTTTTAAAACAGAAATCATGCAATGCTGGAACAGACAAATTAACGGAAGCTATCAGAAAGCAAACGAAATCACTGATGAGAAAATGATATCTCTCTTTTTATATTTATTTATTTATCTATTTATTAATTATTATTATTATTATTATTATTATTATTATTATTATTATTATTATTATTATTGTTTTTATTTTCTTTGATATCTGGCGTTTGCACATTTCTTTCCGTGTCGCGCCCAGGGACGTAAGGTTAGAAATGGTATAGTGACACTTCCCACTGCAAAAAAAAAAAAAATACATAGATAAAGCCCTTCGTAAAGTGTGGGCTGTACTTGTCAGAATAATTTTTGTATCTCTTTGAGGCATGTACTTCCAGGGATCCCTTCAATTAGTCTACTGGAATCTTTTCCAACCAGTCCAATGGCTACAACTACAAAAGGGATTGTTGATGTTCCCATGTGCCACATTTTCGAGATTTCTCTTTCAAGGTCCTTGTATTTTGACAGTTTTTCGAATATCTTCAACGATACATTGCAGTCTGCAGGGACTGCCATATCAATAAGGAGGCACTTATTTTGTTTGTGGTCTTTAATAACAATGTCTGGGCGGTTGGATTTGATTGTTCTGTCAGTGTGTATTGTGTAGTCCCATAGAATTGTAACAGGTCCTATCTCCGTAACCGGGTCTGACAAAGCTTCACTTAATGAAAAATGAAGATGAACGTGAATATTAATAAAATATTAATAATAATGGTTGACAATGCTTCATCTAATAGAAATTATTATGCTTCATCTAATAGAAAATAAAGATAAAATTAAATACTAGTCAAAACTTAATAATAATAAACTTTTCTAATAAAGAATGGAGGTTGGCATAAATAGTAATAAAAATTAATAATAATGGCTGACAATGCTTTTTTCTAATAAAGAATGGATGTTGACAAAAAAGTTATGAAGAATTAATACAAATGACTCACAATGCTTTTTCTAATAATGAATGCAGGTTGACATAAATAATAATAAAAATGAATAATAATGGCTGACAATGTTTTTCTAATAAAGAATGGAGGTTGACATAAATAGTAATAAAAATTAATAATAATGGCTGACAATGCTTTTTTCTAATAAAGAATGGATGTTGACAAAAAAGTTATGAAGAATTAATACAAATGACTCACAATGCTTTTTCTAATAATGAATGCAGGTTGACATAAATAATAATAAAAATGAATAATAATGGCTGACAATGTTTTTCTAATAAAGAATGGAGGTTGACATAAATAGTAATAAAAATTAATAATAATGGCTGACAATGCTTTTTCTAATAAAAAGTGAAGATGAAAGTAAATGCTAGTCAAAAATTAATAATAAAGGATATCAATGCATTATCTAATAAAAAATGAAAATTAATTTAATAATAACCAAAAACGTATAATAATAATTAACAGTGCTACATTGAATGAAATATGAAAATGTTTGTAAATACTAGTCCAAAATTGATATTAATGTCTATCAGCCATTCACTCATCATTTATTACTAATGTTTTACTGGCATTTACTTTGAAACTTTTTTCAGATTAGAATGGTGAACACAGTTTTCATGTTGATTTACTAATCTGCGGTGGAAACTGTCAGGATTAGCCTGGATGCGTCTTAGAATTATCTTGGAAGTATCAACCCTTTTCAGCTTCTGCTCTGCCGTCAGCATTCTTGGGACCCATCTTGAAAACAGCTTGCTCATACGCCAAGATCTGTTAAAACTGTATGGACTGAAACAGAACTAATGCCTACGTGATGAGCCACTTGCTGGGCATTATGATATCTTTCATCCAAAATCATATAGTGAATTACATCATCAGTGGTTGAAGTTTTGTACTACTTGACCCAGGGTCATATTCTCTGCTGTCCCTGTTCAGTTTGAGTTCCGCAGCCCACTTCTTCATTTTTGCATAGAAAGGGAAAACCTTGGCAACTCTCTGCACATGTCCTCATTTATTTCCTTGGGTGGTATATATTTGTGTTACAGATATTTTACGAACAGTCTGGTCGACTGTTTGTAACTGTTGAACTCTCTGCCTCGGCATAGAGGAACCCGGACGAGGCTTTGCCGCAATGCAAAGTTTCGTCCGGGGAGGTAGACAGTCCCTGAACCCGTTTATGTGGCTTCTTAGGGAATATTTTTGGCCGAACCTACAGGCTCGGAGAACCCACGGTAAACTCAGCCATGTGTCACATACATCCCTCGTGGGGGACGCTGTTAAATATTAACAGATACTTTACGACTAGTCGGCCCTATGTTTTGTCTATTTTTAGAATTGGCGCACACCTCTCACTTTTGTATGGGCCTCACCTGCACAGAAATGTAGACAGAAATCTGTTTTTTTCTCTATTTTTATAATAAGAGGTAGTGTGTTGCCATATCAGAATTTTCATCTATGGTTCTTCTTCTGTGTGAGTCTTAGAAATTTGTGAACGACTCTCATATTTTGTGAACCTACCTACGAATAAAGTTAATTTAAACTGTCAGCAGCGGCAGTTGTTCTAATTACATTTATGTATGAAAGTTTTATCATCGTACAGGCGATGCAATTTTTTCTCTGTGAATGGAGTAAAACATCCTGATAAACGGTTAACAAAATTAACCGGGCCCTTAATCTTTTTGAACAAACGGTACCAAAATGATATAGATCATGGATAACCAAACTTATCATTTGGAAAAGGCAAGATGATATATTAATAAAATGATAAGAATGTATCAGGTTATGAAAAGAAAAGTAACTTAGCTTTTAAAAAAGAAACAGACATCTAAACGAAAAGATAAAAACTGTATAAGAATAAGAAAACGAAAGAAGAACGAAATCGCCTTATTTATGCGCAAAGGAATGCTAAATCATACAAGATATGGAAAGAAACAAAAATGATTTATTCACAACTAGGTTGATGTTTGTATGAGAAAGAAAGAAAACAAAAAAATATTGTTTTATGTGAGGGTTCAAAGCCGATGTGAACTGAAAAACTATAAATGGAAAATGAAGGTGTATATCTGAGAACAAAGTGATGTAAGCGGAAGTAAACGGAATGAATAACCGAATAAAAAAAAGAAGAAATGCGATCACAGAAAAGGAAAAATGAGTCTCACAAAATGATTCTGCTCTAAGTTATAAAACGAAAAGATACATTGAAAGGGGAATTTGTTATAATTAAATAAACATGATAAACATTACATACAAATACGTAGACTAGATTAGTGGTCACATTTCAGGATGACATTTGCAGAATCCACTTAATGATACTACCTTCTGAGAATATAATTTCAAAAATATTCATCTAAAATTATTTACAATTTTCTCAATCTCTGATACTGACCACTTTATCCCATATATTTAACATACCTTGAAACTATATTTCATCATGTATATATATATATATATATATATATATATATATATATATATATATATATATATATATATATATATATATATGTATATAAATATATATATATAATTATATATATATATATATATACATAATTATATATATATAATTATATATATATATATATATATATATATATATATATATATATATATATATATATATATATATATGTATTTTAAATAAAAACAGATTGCTTTAAGGTTCCATATAATAAATTATTTCACCACAGCCCTTTTAAAGGACAGCGGATCATCAGATTTATTTCCAAATGTTGAAATGAAAAAATGAAAATATATTTACACATTTATGACGGGCAATAATAAGGAAACTCACGAAGTGGGGGCAGTGTAGGGGGTAGAGAGACAGCATTGAGTTAGATGTAACATTTCTATTGTTTCAAATTCAAATTTTCGCTGAAATCTAGACATTGACACTTTAAATCTGTTAACGGAAGTTATATCTTGATTAGGAAGTGTGATGGACAAAGAAGTATATACAGAAAAAAGAAAAAAGAAAAAAGAAAAAGAGAGAAAAAGAGAGAAAAAGAGAGAAAAAAGAGAAAGAAGTTGTAAAAAACTGTCATTAACTTCTATTGGAATAGGCGTTGTTTTTTTCTTTACTTTGAGATTTCGTAAATTTTTCAGTTTAAACAGTCTAAGCCATTTAATTATATGTTACAGTTTTTTTTAAAAAAACCTCATTGGGTCTTCCCATACGGATTACCTAGTTTTTCGTAAACTATATATATATATATATATATATATATATATATATATATATATATATATATATATATATATATATATATAATAAGTGTAAAAATGTTTTTTATGAGACGAGTTTCGTCCATAAGGACTTCCTCTGACTAGCCGGATTAGTCCAGTGAATTCCTAATCATCAAAACGCCTCACCCGAAAATGTTTTTCACTTATTCACACATCCTTCTTCCAAAATTGGTCCATATATATAGAAATAGATGTCGTTAGCCCGTACACACACGCACATAAACACACGCATATATATATATATATATATATATATATATATATATATATATATATATATGATATGACAAATTTAAAAAAAGTGTTTGTGAGGCGTTTCAACCTGTAGGATTTCATCGGATTTGCCTTTGTTAATGTTGCCACGTCTATATATGCGCAAGAAACGAGAGGCGCTTGTAGTTTTAAAAGTTTTGAAAGAATATTTTTGAAAGAATATTTTTTTTCAATCTAGCCAAATTCATCTGTATTCATTTTGTCTTTATCAACTTTGTTACTGGCAACAGACAATCTACCAAGAATGGAGATATATTGACAGAGCCCGGACACAAATTTACCGTGGCTGAAATAGCTATCAAGTCACTTTTCAGACATTTTCGTCTCAGTGGATTATTTTCCCTTTTAATCAAATTAGAATTCCCTGTCAAAAATCTGGTCAGTTTCATTACGGTTAACAAATACTGCGTTTTGTGTGTTGTTTTTTAAATGTTCTTTTTGCGTACATATAGACTTTTGTTTAAACCTCTTGAGGTTTCTCCAATGTACTCATTCTGACAGTTCCTTTACTTGATAGAGTAAAATCCTCTTTCAAGTTCTAGATTGTTGTTTTGTTTTTATTGATTAAGTCTTTGTTAGTTTTAAATGTAGTTGTGACACATTTTATGTTGAGTTTAGATAATTTGGGGGGTTGTAGTTGTGATAGAGTTAGTGGGGAGAATAATATGTTTGTGATGCGTTGGGTTTGTCAGGAAGAACGGCTCTTCTATTTTGCAATATATTATGAGCCTTAATTTTCGCATTGAATATGAAATGGTTAGGGTCTTGAAGGGTCTTGAATGTATTTTCAATATATTTCTCCTTTTCTTGCAAATAGTGAGGGCTGAAAATTTTGAGTTCTCTTAAATAGAATCCGATGATCATTCTGGATTTTATCTTCTTAGATGGGAATGGAAGTTTTTAAGTTATTTAAATTGGTAGATTTTCAGTAGACGCTAATTAAAAGCTGTAGTCAATTCGGTATAATATGCTGTCCATGAAAGCTAAAATGTTGTATTTTTTTATCTTTCGTATATGAATTTTATCGTGAGTTCGACTTCAGTTTATCTTCAGGATCCGTTAACTTTATATCATGGGGATATATTAATAGAGCATCATTGACATATCGAAAGTAATTTGATTACTTAGGCAAAACATTTTTATAAGAAGTAGTCGCTTGGAATTCCAAGAAAATACATATCATCGATCCACTGAGTGAGTATCCCAGTGTCAATCCAAATTTTTCTTTGTAAAAAATGTTACTGTAGGTGAAATAACAGCCATTGCTTAGGGAACGGTAGATTTTTATTATTTTAGCCTTATACACACACACACACACACACACACACATATATATATATATATATATATATATATATATATATATATATATATTAAAAATATATGACGACAATTTACCCATCGCACAATATATATATATATATATATTGCGATGGCTAACTTGTCGTCATATTATATTTTTAATTTTGTATATATATATATATATATATATATATATATATATATATATATATATATATATACAAAATTAAAAATATAATATGACGACAATTTACCCATCAGTACAGCGAAACAGTCTGTCTGTGGTTGACTGTATATAAATAAATATATATATACATATATATATGACTTCGAGAAGGACTTAACTGACCTAGTGAGATACTTAAAATTCCATAAAAAAACAGATGCATTCCAAAAAAAGCTAAAAGAAGATATAGCTAAAATAAACAGTTCAACAAATGTATTTATTGCAGCCGACAAAACAAGAAATTTATACAAACTAAGCCCTCCTACGCACAATAATTTACTAAAGAACAACATAACCAAAGCATACAAAAAGGCACCCAAAACAATAGAACACGATATAAATAAAGAAGCTGAAGCAATCGCTCAAAAATTAGACCTAGATGACCGAATAAGTTGCATGAGCAAGACGCAAGCCTTTATCACACTAAAAGACCACAAAGAAAATTTCAAAACCAGCCCTACATGCAGACTCATAAACCCAGCCAAAAGCGAACTAGGTAAAATAAGTAAAACAATACTAGAAAGAATTAATTCTGAACTTAGGAAGACGTTAGGAGTAAACCAGTGGAAAAACACAAAAGCAACCATTGACTGGTTCAACAGCATAAATAACAAACAAAATTGCCACTTCCTACAATTAGACATAAAAGAATTTTACCCATCCATAACAGAACGTACGTTAGATAAGGCCATCAACTTAGCTCAGGAACAAATAATAATAAAACCAAACGAAATCGACATCATTAAGCACTCCCTTAAATCATTATTATTTCACCATGAAAAAGCATGGATAAAGAAAGATGGGATATTTGACACTACAATGGGAAGCTTTGACGGTGCAGAAATGCGAAATCGTAGGTACTACACGAACTAAGCAAAATAATAGATAGAAATGACACAGGGCTCTACAGGGATGACGGTCTCATAATCTTAAGAAACTGCAACAAACAAAACACAGATAAAACTAGAAAATCAATAATTAAAATTTTCAAAAATAACGGATTCGAGATAGATATAAAAACTAACCTAAACGAAGTAGATTTTCTAGATGTCACCTTCAACCTAAGAAAAGGCACACACAAACCATACAGAAAACCGAATGACAAACCACAGTACATACATATATACTCCAACCACCCGCCTTCTATAATCAAACAGATACCTAAATCGATTAACCGCAGGCTTTCCGACAATTCTTCCGATGAATCTATATTTAACAAAGCTAAGAAAGACTACGAAACAGCCCTAAAAGATAGCGGATTCCCAGCAACACTCACATACTCACCACAGAACACAAAAAAGACCAACAGGAAAAGAAATATCATATGGTTCAACCCACCGTACAGCAAAAACGTAAAAACAAACATAGGAAAAATATTCTTCAAACTTTTACACAAACACTTCCCGGAATCAAGCACCCTACACAAAATATTCAACAAAAACACAGTAAAAATCAGCTACAGTTGCACCGAGAACATGGCACAAATAATAAAAAAGCACAACAGCAAAATTATTAACAAACCACACGAACAAATTAAACCCACGTGCAACTGCAGATAAAAAACGAATGTCCCTTAAACGGTAACTGTTTACAAAACAACGTAATCTACCAAGCCACGATAAAATCAGCAGATAATGAAGAAAAAGTATACATAGGAGTAACCGAAGGACCATGGAATCAAAGAAATTATGTACACAAAATGTCTTTAACAAATAGTAAATATGCGAACAGCACAATGCTTTCTAAGTATATCTAGAAAATAAAAAACAAAACACACACCACACCAAAAATATCTTGGAAAATAAGGAAAAAATCATCAGCCTACAACAAGCTATCAAAAACTTACAAACTTTGCTTGGAGGAAAAAATAGCTATCATTACCTTCCCAGATCAAAATAAATTATTAAATAAAAGATCCGAGCTAATCTCAAAATGCAGACATGAAAACAAATTTTTACTACGTAACTTAAAATAGAAAAATAAATAAATATATAAACAAACAAAACAACAATAAAATAAGCAAAATAAATCACTCCAAACAAATTACAAAACCACACCTGTTAGAATATGCGAAATAAAATCAAAACAAAAGAACGGACGAAAGTTATAACTGTTATATAACGATAAAAAATAAAAAAAATTAATAAAAGATAATATACTACGGTACTTAAAAATCGAAAGCCAAAAATATATAGTGTAACAAATAAATAACAACAAGTATAATAAATTGATCTAAATACATCCAAATATATAAATAAACTAACAACCGATTACGATAAACTAGCCGTTTAGAAAAAAACAAATAAATATAATCAACCCAAATAGATAAATTAAAAACTCATCCGACCAAAATAATAGTAAGAACAAACCACAACATCCCACCCCAAAATTCAACAAATAGATTTAATCAATGACAAATAAACAAATATATAAGATAAAAAAGAAAAAAAGAAAATAAATAAAAACAAGCAAAACAATTTGACCCAAATAAATAAGCAAACATCTGACTTCCAGTAAATGACCGCCATAATAGATTACCAACAATAAGCTATATAAACAAATTTTTACTACGTTAACAAAAAAACACCGATCAAAATAAAAAATAAATAAATAAATATATGATAAAAATTAAAAATAAAATTAAAAAAAAAAAACAAACAAAAAAAGAAGCAAAATAATTTGACATAAATAAATAAACAAATAAGCGACTTCCGGTAAAAGTAACCGCCAAAATAGACTACGCATAATGCACCACTGACCCTTATATATAAATAGCCGAGAAAAATAACAGCACTAGTTGCCTGACGATTGCACTAGCATGAAACAGCCTGTCGCCTCTAAGTGATGACTTCCATGTCCACTTTTATATATATATATATATATATATATATATATATATATATATATATATATATATATATATATGTGTGTGTGTGTGTGTGTGTGTGTGTGTGTGTGCGCGCCTGTGTGTGTGTGTAGGTGCGTGTGCGTGTGGTGTATTTCGGCTGCAATAGTTCTTTCAAGCATGTTGAATAATATCAGCAATTTTCCTGTTCAATTCTTTATTAACCTTTTCACATTTTCGAATTAGTTATTTTATGTAATCAATAAAGTTACCAAGATTCCTTTTTATTTGATTTTTTCCTGTGTACTTTCGAATGTTGCTACATTGATTTTTCAAGCAGTGCATTTTGTGTATGTTTACAAAACTCCCCTTGTTTAATTCTGGCCTCGCCACGTTGTGTTGGAATCAATTTCAAGACGTCATTTAAACGCTCAGACTGGGATTTGTATGCGTATTTTCTTTATTTTCACTTCATGTTTTCATAATTTACACTCACACACAGATATGCACAACCACACACATACACACAGACACACGAACACACGCATATATATTTTTCTACATAGAACGTGTCAACGCACGTGCGATACCCTGCATTCGTTCGCCGCGAACGAGGGGAGGTAACATATGTGTGTATATATACATATATATATATATATATACATATATAAACTACCTCATTGATACTTTTCATTAATGCATTTTTCTATTCACACCGCAGTAAAAATATATTTCATTTTCTCCTCCATAGTGAATTGTCATAAAGAAAATTCTAAAATACAGTAATGTGATTTCGTTCGTAGACAAATGTTTCTTTGTTCCTAATTGATACACAGTAACTTTTACTCGCTTTATCGATCCTATCTCTTTGTCACATTGTTAATCCCCGTGTTTTAACTTTCTCTAGGCTGTGATGGAAAGAATAGGTAGTGCTTGCTTTGTCCTGGTCTCAATTTATCCTCTAAATGTGTTATAAGGAACTTCTAAGATTATAGTCAGATGGAACCCGTCGTTCAGGGGAGTAAGAAATATAAAGGAAATCTTTCTTATTGAGTACCATAATAATTTTCTCTGTGACTTAGTCAATGTGTCTTTTTTGCATTAACGTGTTTTAGAAAAGCGAATTTACGATTAAGCCAGTGGTGGGCAAACTTGTTAGTACAAGGGCCGCATTCTAAAAATTTATAGTTTTACTGGGCCGCATAGAATATAAACCAAAATAATTGATATTTAAAATTGGCAAAATAAAGGGCTTTTAAAGGAAAAATATAGTTTTAATAAATAACATTTTAAAGCGGGCCACACGAAATCGTTTGGCGAGCCGCATGTGGCCCGCGGGTCGTACTTTGCCCACCCCTAGATAAGCAAGTGACCTTTCATATCCGGCCAAATACATATTACAACTTTTATATCCTGGATTGTAATGGATTGACCCTTTTCACTGTGTGCTAGATATTGTTTTCTTTCGATATGAAGAATACACCAATCAACAATGATCGGTAGCAAGTTTACTATTAAATAAGATTGGAAACACTATAATTAGTCAGACAAGCAGTCTCTTGATGATGAACGAGTTTTTACTCTTGTCTCATTTTATGAAGGTGTTTTCTGATCTAAGTTTGATTTCTATTGAACTGTTACACAATGTGGCTCAGATAAATCTGGTACAAAATATGGATAATAAAAACTGCGAATTTTCTATAACAAATTATAATATTTCACTGAAACTTTATACAGATTTAGGCACATATAGAAGGTACAAAAATCACTCGGTTTTGCCGCCATAGCCGGACGCCACTTTCTCTAGGCATGACAAGAAACTGAACTCAGGCCTTGACGACGAGGTCCGTGTCCATTTTGGCGATGGCGTCCCTAATGGTTACTTTGTGAGCCTCGTCGGTGTTTCAGTGCCTGCTGTTCACCTCCCTATCCGAGACAAAATCGTTGCGAGAATTGCAGTCTGGTGAGTAGGATGTAGAGTATAAGGCGGGCGACCAGTGCTATGGTGAGTGAGTGGTGTCTCGTGATCACAGAAGATTTATCATTCAAGTCTTCGTTGACAATACGCTCGATTCTACGCCTGCTGGTTCACATTTTCTTGGCGATTTCCCTCAGGATTTTGCTGGGATTCTCTTTGACAACCTCGGCAATGACCATGTTCTAACAGCTCAGTGGGGAAGATAGTTTTATGCCGAATAATACCTCCAGAATCAAGCTAATAACTTTTCGCAATCACCGGGTAAGAAGCTATTTTTTCCAGTCATGTTGAATGGTTGTTTTCTTAATGAGGCATCTTGCTTTGAACCTCTGTTGTATCTCAGGTTATCCTCAGATCTTAAGGGGAACACATATGTACGATCCAACGATAAAGATACTTGGAAATTGTTCATCTTGTACAGCTCCAGAAGGCATTTCCCACTTCACGGCATTCTTTAACATTTTAGTCAGATCAGACCAGTGATGGAGTATTGATGCCACATCAAACCTAGATATATCAAATCCTCTTTTTTAAGCCTTGAAAAATTTCAATCTTTTTCCCCTCTGCAACCAATTTCCCAGAGATGAAAACTTCTCAGAACTTTATCACTAGTTCTATGGTAAATGTTCAGATGAGCTAATTTCCTTAGTTACAACAGTTCGAGCCCTCACAGATTAGACCCTCTATATAGGATCGAATAATTTCCGTTGCTTTCGTTATTCTAGTTGTATGTGGAAAGTCCTATTCAAACAGAATTTCCCCAAGAGTTGATGTTTCCTCGTTTATCAATTTTTTAATATTTTCATGTCTCGAGAATCAACTTTTAATAGCACAATTAATTAAAGCGTTACCTTGTGTGGCTCTGGAGCCTGGTATTGTGAAATCTGAAGTTTTAGATAAAGGAATTAACATAAAAATGTGTTGATGGATTTATTTTGATAGATGGATTTCAGTTGAACTGAATACTACATGCCCCCACATTTTTTCGAATGTTCGAGAAAAAAAAAGATATCTTAAACATTATTTTAAGAAAAATATTTCATGTGATATTGAGATGCAAATAAAAATAAATATATTCTTCATTAAAATGCTGCTTGTCACTTACTTGGTTCGGAGTTAGTTCCTTAGTACGCACGATCGTTACACCCTGCCAATACCTCATAAGCAATGGACTATTCCGTTTTGACCGCGTAAAAGACGGAACTGACATATCAAATAAGCTACTTGGTTTTAGTGGAAGAAAGAAAGATTGAAAGAGAGAAAGACAGAAAGAAAGAAACTAAGATTGGAATAAAGTTTGAAAGACGGAAAGATTGAAAGAAAAAAGAAGGAAAGAAAGATTGAAAGAAAGAGTGAAAAAAAGACTGAAAGAAATCAAGATTGAAAGAAAGATTGAAAGATTGAAAGAAAGAGAAAATTGAAAGAGAAAGATTGAAAGAAATATTGAAAGAAAGATTGAAAGAAAGAAACATTTAAGATTGAAAGAAAGAAAGATTGGAAGAAAGAAAGAAAGATTGGAAGAAAGAAAGAAAGTTTATAAGAACGATGGAAAGAAACATTGAAAGAAATTGTGTAAGAAAGCAAGATCGAAAGAGAGTTTGAAAGAAGGATTGAACGAAAGAATGAATGAAAAATTGAAAGACAGTCAGAAAGAAAGAAAGAAAGATTGAAAGAAAGATTGAAATACTGAAAGATTGAAAGAAAGAAACAAAGAAAGAAACAAAGAAACCATCAAATAAAGAAACAAACAAAGATTGAAAAAAGGAAGGATTGAAAGAAAGACAGAAACTATGATTGCGAGAAAGATTGAAAGACTGACAGATTGAAAGAAAAAAGAAAGAAAGAAAGATTGAAAGAAAGAAACAAAGAAACCATCAAATAAAGAAACAAACAAAGATTGAAAAAAGGAAGGATTGAAAGAAAGACAGAAACTATTTTTGCGAGAAAGATTGAAAGACTGACAGATTGAAAGAAAAAAGAAAGAAAGAAAGATTGAAAGAAAGAAACAAAGAAACCATCAAATAAAGAAACAAACAAAGATTGAAAAAAGGAAGGATTGAAAGAAAGACAGAAACTATGATTGCGAGAAAGATTGAAAGACTGACAGATTGAAAGAAAAAGAAAGAAAGAAAGATTGAAAGAAAGAAACAAAGAAACCATCAAATAAAGAAACAAACAAAGATTGAAAAAAGGAAGGATTGAAAGAAAGACAGAAACTATTTTTGCGAGAAAGATTGAAAGACTGACAGATTGAAAGAAAAAAGAAAGGAAGAAAGATTGAAAGAAAGAAACAAAGAAACCATCAAATAAAGACACAAACAAAGATTGAAAAAAAGAAGGATTGAAAGAAAGACAGAAACTATTTTTGCGAGAAAGATTGAAAGACTGACAGATTGAAAGAAAAAAGAAAGAAAGAAAGATTGAAAGAAAGAAACAAAGAAACCATCAAATAAAGAAACAAACAAAGATTGAAAAAAGGAAGGATTGAAAGAAAGACAGAAACTATGATTGAGAGAAAGATTGAAAGACTGACAGATTGAAAGAAAAAAGAATGAAAGCAAGATTGAAAGAAAGATTGAAGAGAAAGGTTGAAAGAAAGATTGAAAGAAAGAGTGAAATAAAGAAAGAAAGAATGAAAGATTGAAAGAAAGAAAGAATGATTTGAAGAAAGAAAAAAGAAAGAAACATTGAAAGAAAGAATGAATGAAAGATTGAAAGAATGATTGAAAGATAGATTGAAAGAAAGATTAATTGATAAATTTACTCTCAATTTAAGTGAATTGGAAAAGGTTGTCAGTTTCAAATGTTTTCATATTAACATCCTTACTTATAAATACATTTATTAATAAAAACTTTTCTAAGACTGGTTTTCAGTTAGTAAAACTATTTTTATTGTCTTCGTGCCGAATAAGCGAGGTACTAAAATGATCTTCATCCACAATCCTTAAATACACACCCATTTATTTAGCTGATAGCGTAAAATTCTATTTGATATAATTATCTATGTTCCCTTCCATAAATAGCGTATTTGTCTGCCTCAGCGCGGAACCTTCGACTACGTAATGTTTCAGAATGCCACTAAAAAATGAATTTGATTCTATCATGGCGTCCATTTTTTTTTCACTTCTACTATATTAAACTTAATAATTATTTGCAAGTCTGTCTTTTAAAATATAATTTTGTTAAACTGGGCAAAAAGAGATATTTATGTTAATTGCTTTTATGTTGTATTTGTAAAATACTTTCGACTGTTAATAGAAGAAAAATCGTATTCAAGTGTATATAGAATCAAATAAGAGTTAATTAACTCGGAAAAAAATTAAATTCAGTTTTCTGAACACAATGAAGACATTGTGTTTAATATAAGTTTCATTATTTGAATGATGCATTAATTAAGGAGAAATTTCGAAATAGAATATTAGCACTGGTGCTGAATATTTTTCAGCCCCATGAAGAAGTGACACTAATGCTTTCGAGAGGTATATCTGGCTGAAAGTTTTTCGATATAACTGTCAATAAAAAAAACAAATAATCAACAATGCTTTGTCGGATGTCCACTGCAAACACAGTAAATAAAACTAAAACTAAAAAATCACGTTCAATAAAAAACTTGATAAAACAAACGTTATACGAATGTTTTATTTTCAAACAATGTCCTGACCGTTATTGGAAAATTTAAAATTTCTATGACGCTATCTAAATTCATATAACAATCCATGCATTCAGTTAAAAGTAAAAATAAATCATCCTTGATAATGGCTAGAGTTAGAGCCGAAAGCGCTCAGATATATTGAAAATTAAGACAATTTCTGCATAAGTTATGTTCTGAAAAGAAGAAAGTATAAGAAAACAAGAAAAATTGAATTAATTAACAAACAACCGCAAATCCTCATCAGTCGTTTTTAATTAAACTTGTATTTGTTTTCCAAATACACGATTATATATATATATATATATATATATATATATATATATATATATATATATATATATATATATATATAGGACAGGATGTGTTTGTGTGTAATGAATGCACGGCCTCAATTTTCAACGGATTTGCACCAAGTTAGTGGGAAGGCCAAGGCCTACTTTGCATTTCCCAACTCCCATTGATAGTGGAAATAATCAATTTTTCATGCTTCTACGGCAGTTTTCATGTAGTTTACGGCCATTTTCTACTGGCCAGAGTAAGAGCCTATAGCTGGCTGCCACGAATAGGCAGGAAGACTCTATTGGCCAGCGTGAGAGCCAACAGCTGACTGAAACGAATGTTAACTAGCATGCTAGCATGTAAAATAAATCGATAGCTGCATTCGTCAAAAGAGGGAAAAATTTAAATCATTCGCTTGCTTAAACTCAACGTTGATTCTGATTCCGCAGAACTAGGTTGGGTGTGAAAAAGTATTTGTTGTTAACATTCTTTTTTCATTCGGTTTTTCCAGTTACGAGTCCTTTTTTAAAGCTGATCGTTTTGTGTTCATTTACTTTATTTCTTTTTTCGTAACAGATTTAATGTTTAGTATACAGCTTAGAAAAAATTCACAATGGGAGATAGGCAAGCAGTAAGGCATGTAGCAACATCAGCACGGCAAAGGGCACTCCTTTAAAGGCAAGGAAGGGAAAAATATTTTAAGTCAAGTGATAGCGATTGCTGTATGAGTCGTACGATTTTTGAATCAAGCACGGGCAACGCCGAGACATGCTGTTAGTATATATATATATATATATATATATATATATATATATACATATATGTGTGTGTATATATATATATATATGTATATATATATATATATGTATATGTGTATATATATATATATATATATATATATATATATATATATATATATATATATATACACTCACACACACAGTGCGATGGGTAAATTGTCGCTATGTTATAATTTTACTTCCGCCCATGCGCGTTGTTTGCTTTTGTTGACTGCACTCTATAGTAGGGCCAGTTAGGGACCGTCCGAGAGAAAATGAGCACCATGACTCAGTTGACTCCACCAGAAATTTTAACATTTCAGAGTGTTTCGGTGTCAACCTGGGGACAGCACAGAGTATTCAGACAAAGTTCTATGAGTCTAATTGTAATTACGAAGGTGTTTGAAGTAATTACTAGTGATGGCGACATTATACCCCCATTCATATCCCCACAGTGCCTCAACACGGAGACCTATATCAAGTGCCTTGCGGAGGTAGTGATAGTGGTTTGGGTGATTGCTGATACACTCAACAGGACTGCACGATGACACACAAGCTAGAGAACACAATCATGGCTGTCGGACAATATGTGCGGCCACATCACCACTTATATCTGACCGCCTAACTTCCCAGATTGCACCCCCTTGATTTTTTTGTGGGGGGGCGTAGTTGAGCGAATAACTAACAAAACTCCATCTAACACTAAAGATGAACTGAAGGCAAGGATTATGGCAACATTCACCAACTTATAAAAGGAGACCGTCCGGAAGAGATGTAGAAAATGCCGAAGTCGTCTGGAGGCTGTGGTTGAAGACAATGGCGATTGAATAAATTTACTCATTAACATTTCATTAGTATTTCATATTTTTATGTAATTGTAAAGATTTTCCACCCAACTTGTTTGATGATCTGGCTCAGCAAAAGTTACTCCGTAGGAAGTCGGCATCTATGCTTCAATGATATCTGTAAACATGACCAGTGGGCACTATGCATCGACAACAGAGATGTGAAAAGTTGTTGTCCCCGAAATATTATCCTAGAAGCAGGCATTGGAGAATGGCCTCTTAAAGCTAGAGGTGATATTTTCCCCTACAGACAGGGGAAAGTCAAAGAAAGAAATCTCAAATTTGTCAGACAGACAAGCCTTGCACATTGTTCTCACAATCTATTTACTTTATATACTACTTGTATTTTTTGTATACTCATTCGTCTTCTCGTTCATCTAATTGCAAATCGATCAGAGAAGTTATTGGGTACTTGTAAGACTTGATTTTAGAATTGGTATCTGATTCCGATATACATTTCAACTGAAATGATATCCAATCTCAATAAATTTACCCTGGGACCTTGGTGGGATTCTTCAAAAGACAATAATTATTATATCATTTCGTACCGAACTACTCAAGTATCAGAAGTTAACCATTACCCTACGTCAAGTATCAGAAGTTGACAATTAGCCCTATCTCAGTGGAACCTGTTCCATAACAATACCTGGTCATACCTGCAAACAAACGGTATGACCAGTTATTGTTATGGAATAGGCTTCACAGTGTTAGAGGTAAAAAAAATATTTGTTTTGTCGACGAATGAAATGGAGACTAGAATGAATTTAACTTTTAGTCAAGGATCATAGCGATATGCATATGCACGAACAAATGGTTTTGGCTCCAAACGTCATCTACATTCGTAATTGTAAAGTTCAGCAGGTACTCGTATCCGAGGATACCCGTCAACTAGGGCGGCTAGCTAATCCCCATTGCAGAGTGGACATTAGTTGCAGTTTCTGGGATAGTGCGCGTGAGAAACGGTCTGAAAAGGCACGCTCAAACCCTAGTCATCAATTTCACCCAAAATCAACCTGTGCTTACACAAGTGCCGCATGCTGTTATCGCCTCTTCCCCACCGATATCCTCAAGAATTTTCTGATGGTGAGATGCGAACCCGGGTCTCATGGTCAGACGTTCTAATATCTCTGCCATGTAGGATCTAGTCATTTTAGTTTAGACCAGTAGAATCTAAGTGATGTATCTCTTGTCGTTTCTGTCGCAACTAGCCCTACTTTAGCGAAGTAGATTTGCTAGACAAAATACGTATACGTTTTTTTAATGAGATTTTTCTCTTCAAAACTCGTTGACAAGCAAACCTGCAAAGTTAAGTCTACCCTAATATTTAACCCAGAGCAAGTGGGAAGAAGAAAATGGCATTTGTGTGAAAGAGAAGACCAATTTGGAAAACCGGACTTCAAGCACCGCAAGGTTCAGATCCATATAACAATGAACAGTTATATAAATTGAGTTCAAAGTTGTGTTGTGGGATTCTATTATGCGTATATGTTCAATTAAAATTGCAACTTTCTGAATTCTACAAATTACTCAATATTCAAGGGACAATATATAGTGGTTTGATTACTTTAAATTGTCATATATATATATATATATATATATATATATGTATATATATCAAGGTTTGTGTACCCCTGTTATTATACACAAGATATATTGCTCTTACAAAGGTCTGCATTCTCGTAAGAATATGATCATAATTGTTGTATCTTTAAAGAGGTTACCAACTGACAAATTGACGGAACAGTAACACGCGGGTAGATGAAAGAAAATAGGTTTATTGTAAAAGAAAATACACAGCTTAAAGAATCGAGTGGCAGGCTAGTAATTCTCGAAGCAATGATATCTACCAACTGCCTCACGCGGTCAGATGTGGCTGAAGGCTGAATTTAACGTGGGGTATCCAAGCCCATGGGATCGTCCAAACATTACACGTAGAACCCGCCTACCACACCAGACGAGACTCTACCCTTCGGCATAGACTCGTCTGGGTCACTCACTGCCCGAAGGCACAGTGTTCGAGCAGCACAGCTGTAGACGAATCTCCAACTAATTCCGGAAGGAAGGATATTTACTTTACCGCCAAGCGAGGCAGGATGTGGCACAAGGTCGTTTTTAATGCGGGCTAAAACAGAACCCTTAGGCTCGGCAAAAATTCCCCGTAGACCCCGTAGACCCCGTAAAAAAACGGGGTCTGGTAGCTGTCTACCACCACCGGCGAGACCCTGTCTTTCGGCAAAGCTTCGTCTGGATTCCTCTCAGCCCGAAGGCAAAGAGTTCGACCAGCACAGCTCGAGACGAATCTCCAACTAACTGCCGAAGGAAGGTTATTTACCTTACCTCCCAGTGAGGCAGGATGTGACACAAGGCCGTTTTTAATCCAAGGTGAAAACCGAGCCCGTAGGCCCAGGCAAAGATTCCCCCGTAGACCACGTAAAAATGTGGTCATGTAGCTGTCTACCTGCCGAGACGATACTCTGCTCTTCAATATAGCCTCATATGGGCTCCTCCCTGCCCGAAAGCAGAGAGTTCGACCAGCTCAGTTGGAGACGAATCCTCAGCTAATTGCCGAAGTGACACAAGGCCGAATTTAACGTGGGGTATCCAAGCCCGTAGGCTCGGGAAAACATTCCCCGTAGGCCACGTAAAAACGGGGTCGTGTAGCTGTCTAGTCTATCACTGCAGACGAGAGACTGCACTTCGGCTTAGCCTTGTCTTAGTTCCTCTCTGCCCAAAGCCAGAGAGTTCGCCTACCTTAGCTCGAGACGAATCTCCAACTAATTGTCGAAGCAAGGTTATTTACCTCACCACCCCGCGAGGAAGGATGTAGCACAAGGCCGTTATTTAATGCGGGGTAAAACCGAGCCCATAGGCACGGGCAAAAATTCCCCATAGTCCCTGTAACAACGGGTTCTGGTAGCTCATTACTACCCCAGACGAGACTCTGCCGTTTTGCATAGACTCGTCTGGGTTCCTCTCCGCCCGAAGGCAGAGAGTTCGAAGAGCTTAGCTGGAGACGAATCTCCAACTAATTGCCAAAGCAAGGATATTTGCCAACCGCCACACGTGGTCAGATGTGACACAAGGCCGAATTTAACGTGGGGTATCCAAGCGCGTAGGGCTCGGGTAATAATTTCCCGTAGAACCCGTAAAAAACGGGGTCGGGTAGTTGTCTATCACCTCAAATGAGACTCTGCCCTTCGGCATAGGCTCGTCTGGGTTCCCCTACGCCCGAAGGAAGAGAGCTCGACTAGCTTAGCTGGAGACGAATCTCCAAATAATTGCCGAGCAAGCTCCCAAGTATATCTTGTGCTCACTATATATAGCTACTGATATAGTCAGTCCACATAGGCGATAGGGAGAGTGGGACATGCCATTACAAAGGTAATGATGTTGAATACCAACCTACGATACATTATTATCATTATTAATTACAGTTCGTTCCACCCTGTACAAGGCAGGGGAGCCAATCGAGGTAAATGGTTACGTTAAAGGGTAATTTATAAAGATAGTAAGGAAAGATAACAGTTAACGCTAGACTTGAACAGGTTAAGACTGTAGTGATCTTTGAAACATCCTTTTGGGATTCAGTTCAACAGAGCATTGGCTCGAATCTGTTCGAATTGAACTTACTTCTCGCCGATGGAATAAAGAGTTAATATATGTGGTTTTCTACAATGTATAGAGCACAGCGGATCCTACCCAATGAAGGTTAGACCTGGCGAAACAAAGGAATGTAGTTCGTCCGGGTTTTTTCCACTGAAGTAGAGACAGAGCATTGGGAGGCTCGCCATATCCTGCCTGTAAGAGATAGGTTGGATGGTGGAAAATAATTCGTCACCCACAAGGACTCGGAGATGCTTTTCATCTCTATCAAGGCTGTGGGGACTGGGCATTCTAGGCTTCTAGAAATTGTTGCCAAACTAGAGTTGTAGGAGCACTAACTGAATGATTCAAGCACTTTTAAAATCATGTCTGTTTAACATCGCGTAGAGCATTTTGCACATGTAACACTTCTCTGTATTATCGCATTCAGCCGTGCATCTGAAATACAGCTACCCTCCTGAAATGCTTTATTTTACACTGCTTGCATCTCTTCGTTCAATACAAAATTGGTTCTAGGTAGCCTAAGTAAATAAGTCAAGTATCATCACATCATGCCCAGCATACTGACTGTAACAACAAATTGTCTAAATCGTGTAACAGCAAGATTTTACAATTTTTACATTAAGGTTTGAACCCTTGTATCTTAGAAACGATTAAAGATATCTGACTGGAATTCCCTGAAGTTATTATAACACTACTGGACAATACCTTGAACAATAAAAAATGGAAGACGATAAACGAAAATGACATGTTCATCATTAATTTATCATAGCTAAGGATAGGAAGATCATGAAGGGTTGAAATATAGTACAAATATACATATATTATTAGAGGATCATTTTCCATGTTATTCAAGATGATCTTCGCCCTCTTTAACCTTCTAATTTTCTGTCCTGGAGTAAAAAGGCGCCTCACAGGTTTCGCGTACGATTTTAAATTCAAGTCTTTTTTTCCACTGCTCTTTCACTGTCATAGCTGAAATTCGCCTTTCACGTCTATTGAGTTGGATATCTTTTAATTTATATCGTTAGGTCTAAGTTGAGATGATGATTCCTCTTCCATTTTTGATCGCCTGATTCAGTTTTCCTCTCTACTGTTTCCACTTTTTTAAAACTTATTCAACGTCCTCTTGATGGTTCTTGAATGGACTTTAAAGAGTATGTGTTTGATACCATTACTGAAAGCCTGAAAGATTTGTTCTCTTACCACTGCTCATTTGGGAAGACAGTGAGGCTGACACAAAACGAGTAAACCGGTTTCTTTCTACCTGAACAATTCAAACTGGTTAATTATTTTCTACACTGAAACCCCTTTCCCACACACGCAAATTCACAGCACTCTCCTACTCAATTGTTCTTTTACCAAGGCAAATGTTCTGGCGAGCTACCTCTCGTGCTTCCTCCAGCCCATTCAGAGTAATTGAAACCTTAAAACTTGCCATTTAAGAAACAATGATGGAATTTTCATTTTTTTTATATTACGTCCTGTAGATGGTGTCCTCCTGTACGAATGTATTCTTGAAATCTGCTGTTGTGATTCCTCATTGACTGCTGCAACATCTCAGCTGGGATACTGTGAATTTCATTCTCATTACTAAAATGGCGAAATGTTTACTTGCTCAAGGTCGCTGTCTCGCAGTGTTGCCACTTGCTTATGTCTGGCAATACGCACTTCAAACATTCACGTTTTTTGGGGTCACCCTGTATAAATTAAGTTCTGCTCGGAGACATTTTTTACTACTGCTTTATAAAACCGCCTCTCAGCAGGATATTTTCCCAAACACTACAATCCTGTATTCTTCATTTTCGAGGATTAACCGCCATCTTTCCTACTTGAACGACACTTCTTGCTTTTTCTTAAGCTAAAGCATCATCCGTCAAAAGCCGTCTAATTTGGGTAGCTCTAGGCCATGTACTGGGTGAACATCAGTACAAAAAGAAAGTCTACAGGTTAATAAAACACATAGGCTTGTGTAGAAAAAAGTGTTAGTATTATTTCTATTTTACATTATCGATATTTAAATGTGTCTTAGACCAGAAAAACTGTGATCTGCTTCAGTTTATTAAAGTCCAAGTTGCTTGCAGTTAAATAGATTTATTTCAGATTCATGAAAGTGCGGTATTTTTATTTTCAGCAATTTATCTCTTACCCGACAGGTTATAGCAGTGTCAACGGAATCTGTTTATTGTAAAGTCTTGTATGATGAAGACGGCAGAAGAAAAAAAAACTTGACTAAAGCTAAAAGAAGTGCATAATTATAAAAAGAACATGCTGAGTAGCTGCTAAATAAGAGACAGTCCAAGTTATGATATATATATATATATATAATATATATATATATATATATATATATATATATATATATATATATATATATATATATATTATTCAATAAATAAGGTGAATTTTTCGGTATAAGGACTTCTTATACAGATAGAAGCTTACTCTTTTTTATTTTTTATTTTTGTTTTACTTCTTTTTCACATGGATTTAATTTTTTTGCAGATTAAAAAAAAACTTTTGCGATTAACAAAGATGGCCGACCAAGAAGCATGCTCCAGGATTGAACAGCGGTCAGTTATCAAGTTTTTGGTTGCTGAAGGGTGCAAACCAGTTGAAATTCATAGGAGACTGTCAACTGTGTATGGTACCACATGTTTCAGCCAAAAAATGTCTACATGGGGTCTAAATTGTTTAAAGAAGGACGGATCAGTGTTGAGGATGAAGACACGCCTGGGAGGCCTACCGAATTGAGGTCTCCTGAGGTGATCGAATCAGTCAATGACCTCATTCAGTCTGACAGAAGGGTGACAGTGGATGACATTGCAAGGACTTTAAGCTTATCTGTTGGGACAAATGCAGGGGTCATCAGTCAGAAGGTGTCAACTTGCATCATGACATCGCAAGGCCTCACACAGCAGCACAAACGGTGCAGACCATCAACGAGCTGGGCTGGGAAATGCTCCCTCATCCCCCTTACAGACCAGACCTTGCCCCTTCAGACTTTCAGCTGTTTGGTCCATTGAAAGCGTCCACGAGAGGCACGAAAAGTGACGATGAAGTCAAAAGTGTTGTGAGCGACTGGCTGAGATATCAGTCTAAAGAGTGAATACGGAAGCTTGTGCACAGATGGGAAAGGTGTGTGACAGTGCTGGGAGACTACGTTGAAAAAAAAGTAAGCTTCTATCTGTATGAGAAGACCTTATACCAAAACATTCACCTTATTTATTGAATGACCCTCGTGTATATATATATATATATATATATACATATATATATATATATATATATATATATATATATATATATATATATATATATATATCATAAATTGCTGGTAGCTCAACTTCACCCACTTTACCACCACCGTAATCTAGCTTCCCCGTGTCTTTTTTTATATATTTCTTGGCAGTTTTCAAATTTGGTTGCTGGATTTAATGAATTTGAGCGTACTACTGGATTGGCGGTAAGGTCTCATCACCTGACGTTTGAAATGGCTAAATGTAGCCGTAAAGTTCTATCCAAAGATTTGCTTCCCTCGTACTTCTCGCTTGTGGACTTCTTTCATATTCATGCTTTCTAGTCAATATTGATCTTCAAACATGTTAATGCAGTGTCAATCGTTATTTTCTGTCTTCTTAATTCCTGTTCTTTTATTATTTGTCCTTTATAATATTTTCTTTCTTCTCCTATTCTCTCATCCATTAACTCTTTGAATCTTAATGTCTGTATTTCCTTGCTTGGGGTGAAATGATTAAGAACATCTCATCTTAGAAACAAAGAAAAGAATATCTAGTCACCCATATAGCAGTGGAAACAGGCCGATTTTCTCGCTGATAATGTTTAGGCTAACTAAAACCTCTTCAATATTGGGCTACGATATGCAATGACTTGGAGTGCCAATATTTGATTCTACCGAAGAATGGTGAGAAAACTATGGACAGAATATCTGAGCAAGGAATACGATTCAAGAACTACAAGAAAAAAGAATACGATTCAGGAACTACTAAAAAAAATAACCATGCAAACTATCAGAAAGAAACAGCTTAAATTTATTATACTTATAATGAGGAAAGACAGAGGCCTGTACATACAAGACACAATTAAACGAATCAAGTGGAAATTCCGTTTAGTGATTTTCAATGAGTGGATAACCTAAAAAGGACAAACCAAAGATGGTAAAACAAATAAAGTTATTTCGATAAACAAAAGACAGGACGTTTTGGAGACGCATGAACATCTGTGGGGTCAATCACAACATATCAGCAGGTATAGCCTCGTATTCACATGGGTAGAAAATAAACAGTATACATTACACTAAAAGTATGTTAAATTCTATATTAAATCATCCAATTTATTTTTGTGTACCGGTGTGTGTGTATTTTTGGATACAAGTGTTTTAAGATAGCTTGTGTTAAAAGGAAGAAGTCACTTCGTTATGACAAGCAATGTCACGCGGGGAAGAGACAGACGTCTTGGCTTTACAACGACCGTTAGCGAAGGAGACTGAATTCAATGTATGTTGGCGTGAAGTCCGTTTTCAGACAGGAAGTGCTTCTGTTCATTCTGGAAGAACTTTTATTTTTTGCTTTGCTTTATTTAATTCAATAAAAAAATATTATTTTTTTTTATTTATTAATTATTATTTTATATTTTTATTTTCAGTTACCAATAATAATAATGTCCCTATACATCCACACTCTAAAAGATTACGGGTATTGTGCAAACTTACAAGTTCTTGAATTCATTATAAATTTTATAGCATAACGTAGTAGTTATTTTAACGATAAGGATAGATGTAATCAGTCTTTTATGTGTCATGCGTGATACACGCTTAGGCGATCATGTATCTTTCGATACATGACTGGCGAGGCAGATTTTTTTTCCTCACAGATTTTCCCCATTTCTTTCTGCGGTAGACTGGTTACCAGTCAGCCCTGCTATTTACCCATAGCTTGGCGGGGGGAGAAAAAGCTTCATACCTTTCACAAGGGCTATAGTGAATGGAATGGATTCGTCTGGAATTCGAACTCGGCTCTCCGATTCATCAATCTGGGCCGCTATCCATTATTCTACCGTGCATCCTTATGAATAGATTACGTTACTAAAAAAACAAATCGTACTGCCAGGTCTAGTTGTTGTCAGGCGAGGACCAAGTGTGTTAGACTTGGAGCTTTTCATACGGAGTCAGTTTGTCCGACTTCGGTCCTGATACCGACTACATTACCATCTCTCAGCCGAAACTGATTGTCAATCTGATAGAACGTGACTGTAAACACGTGGCTATAAGTAGAAAATTCATTATTGATAAGTAAACTCCGATTCTGTAAAAATAAAATCGGAATTAAAAATCTAGCTTTAAGCAGATATTGGACCAATAGGGGCACTTTATTATGGAAGCGTCTGTTTTTTTTTTTTCGGGTAAGCTTTGTACTTTTGCTGTGTATTTCGAGATTCTATATAAAATCCAAAGAATTTCCTGCAATGTTATTTGTCCTGATCTGTTATCTCGGTTTCAATCCTTTCCCCACCACCGTAACGTACCCCCCTTGTGCAAATTACAAAGTAAAGTTAGAAATAATTTGAGGTAAACCAATACACTCAGTCGTCATCGATTGGGTGTGCTCAGTAATATCTACACCCTTGTGCAAGTTAATTGAAACAAAAGGAATAATTCCCTTCGTTCGTATTTCTCCAATAAAACATGACGCAGTGCACATGTTAGTATTTCTTACATCCATTCCATAAATTAATTCCTTGGAGACTGACCACAGATTCTCGATTGGATTTAAATCAGGAAAGTTTCCAGGCCAGTCTCTAGTACTTTGATTTTCTCACTGGTAAGGCTTGCCAGTATGTTCGTGCAGCGTTACAATTTTCGTACGCTTCCTTGTAGTTACGTCCTACGCAGACAATGATCGTAGGACAACTAATCGACTGTCCAGACAATAGTGTCTGGGCGTGATTAAAACCTGATGCAATCACGGATGACAATATTTTTCAAACTTCTAAACATGCAAATAATTTTCTTTTATTGGTAAATATTCCAAAATTCATATTAACATTTATTTTGTATTATTTGTTTCCTATTTTTGCAATGAAACATAACCCAGTGCACATGTTAGTACGTTTTATATCCATTCCACGAAATCGTTGCTTGCAGACTGACCACAGATTGTCGATTGGATTTAAATCAGGAGAGTTTCCGGGCCAGTCTATAGTACTTTGATTTGCTCGCTGGTAAGGCTTGCCAGTGTGTTCGTGCATCATTACATTTTTTTTATGCTTCCTTGGAGTAACATCCATCGCAGGCAATGGCCATAGGACAAACAATCGATAGATTTTAGCAAACGACCTGTCATGAAGCGATACATACACCCTTGTGTAAATTAATTGAAACAAAACGAATAATTTCGTTATTATTTACTTTTTTGTATTCTCCAACGAAACATGGCCCAGTTCATATGTTAGTACTTCGTATGTCCATTCCACGAAGTCGTTCCTTGCAGATTGACCACAGATTCTCGATTGGATTTAAATCAGGAGAGTTTCTCGGCCAGTCTATAATACTTTGATTTGCTCACTGGTGAGGCTTGCCAGTGTGTTCGTGCAGCGTTACAATTTTCGTACGATTCCTTGGAGTAACATCCATCGCAGACAATGCGCGTAGGTCAACTAATCAACAGTCGAGACAATATTGTCTGGATGTGATGAAAATCCGTTGCAATCACGGATTATGAAATATTTTACAAAGCCAAACAAATTTCTTCATACACCCTCAAAATAGATTCATATTACTGCCCATCACTGCAAATAACCTTATCTGAGAAAAAAACAGAAATCGGTTACACCCTGTCACTCCAGTGGGACTAAAACTGCCCGTATGCTGAAAAAAAGAAACTGAAGGGGTTGTTTCAATTAATTATTCACAAGAGTGTAGCTTTCTTTGTGGCTTTTCTATAAATCCTTTCATGGCAATTGTTCTAATGAGTTTCTTCTTTGGTACCGTGATATTACGAATTTAAGCGTAGTACTTGATTGGCGGCTAGGTCTCAAAATTTTACAGGGAAAGTGGATAGCTATATCCATAATATCTATGATCATTTTTTACTTCTCTCACACTTATCTCTTATGGAACACTCTTTCAGCCTTTTGAAATCCAGTCAATATCGATCTTCACAAACGTAAATTGTCTTTATTGGATTTATCGCTTGGTTTGGGGGTGAATCGATTTAAAATAATCTTTTATATTGAGGGTTATATATAGATGCACAGTGAAACCAAATTTTACTGATAATTTGTATTCTGTTAGTAAGCGCGTGTTTGTATCTGTTGACTTCTAAAGTGTCTTGACAGTAAATGATTCGATTCAGGTCAAATAAATTATTTGAGTATAGTCAATAAGCATAACAATTATGCTTATTCTTATCGAAAAGAATTTAAACGAATATTATTGTTATTTTCTATTGACGATCATCTTTGTAAGGAATTCTATCACCACATGTATTGATGCATAAACTTTGGGTTTATTTCTAAAGCAATGTTGTTCAAAAAGCCAGAAAAGAAATGCTCGATAAATATCGAACTTGCTCTCCCAGAGATTCGTTCTACGAAACAATCTTATGTGTAGTCGCTTTTCGTTGACACCAATAAGATATTTTTAATTTCCAATATTTCTATTAAAATGTGACAGATTTAAAGTGACAAGAAAAATGAATCAAAGAGAACAGATCGTGCTAAAATAATATAATTTTAAAGATTTTGTTATCGGTACAAAATTTAATGATTGCAAAGAAAACGGACATATTTTAAATATAGTGTTAAAACCAAGAGACAATAGAGGATCTAATCAAGTAATATAAATTGGAGTCTTATCAATACTATATTGAGGATAATAAAATAAAACTACGTATCAACTATAAAAGGAAAACACTAATACCCCGCATTAGTAATATACTAACTTCGAATATTTATATAAAAATGATATTAATTTTTATTTAATTATATGCCGTGACCAAAGCGAAAGAGGAGAAACAGTGTAATCCAACATGGAGACTAATGGTTTCCACCAGGTTTACAAGTATTGTTTCCAAACCACGATAACCTTTGATGAATACCTCACAAATTTTCAACCCACATATTGGCAGACAACCGAGACATGAGCATGATGTATCTCAATGGCATACCTACTTTACAACTACACTTGGTCATGTGACGACTACACTTGATCATGTAACAACTACAGTTGGTCATGTGACTGAAAATCATACAATATTTCTCTTAAATAAGAACATATAATTTGAATGTTTTAATAATGATCAGGTATTTCTCATATAACCTGGAATTCATCATATGTTTATTATGAAAATATATTATGAAATGGACAAAGTCCGGCAATTATTTTAAGACATTTTTATGTTTATACATTCTTTTTAGAGGTACAAATATTTAAGTAAATGCTCTGTTTATAATAAACAGTATTAACGACATTTACCGGCCTGAATGTCCGAGAAATATTCATAGAAAATATTCGTCCTTTGACAGGAATCGAACCTGTTTCCTATACGGAACCGTCATATAGCCTGACGTGCCTTTAGCCGATTTGGCCACAGAGAGGCGTTCGGTTAGCAAGGTGGAATTTACTGGCTTTAAACTTCAATCTTCCATGAATCTCTCACGTACATTCATATCCGCTCATGGCGTATGAAAATGTAAACAAATGACGTCATACGTTATGAAATGGACAAATTCAGGCAATTATTGTAAGACATTTTTATGTTTATACATTCTTTTTATAGATACAAATATTTAAATAAATGCTCTGTTTATAATAAACAGTATTAACGACATTTACCGGTCTGAATGTCCGAGAAATTTTCATAGAAAATATTCGTCCTCTGACAGGAATCGAACCTGTATCCTATACGGAACCGTCATATAGCCTGACGTGCCTTAACAGATTTAGCCACAGAGGAGCGTTCGGTTGGCAAGATCAAATGGAATCATGGTAGATTGAAGTTTAAAGGCTGTAAATTCGACGTTGCTAACCGAACGCTCCTCTGTGGCCAAATCGGTTAAATGCACGTCAGGCTACATGAGGGTCCCGTATAGGATACAGGTTTGATTCCTGTCGGAGGACGAATATTTTCTATGAACATTTCTCGGCCATTCAGGCTGGTAAATGCTGTTTAATATAAACAGAGCATTTACTTAAATATTCGTATCTATAAAAAGAATGTATAAACATAAAAATGTCTTAAAATATATGTATATCCTGCACATTCTAACAATCTCGGTTACTTAATCCCAATGATGTTTTGAAAATTGAAACTTACATGAGACATTATACTTGGGATGTATCAATCCCTATATTTAAATCATTATTATTGATGCAACCTCCTTAATACGTAAGTCATTAACATCTACTTCCTTAAGACTCTGTGTTTATTCAACTCAACATGTAATTTTACCTAAACAAATTAAACTAATGGTCATCAATGTGTACGGCGCGCCATTTCTAGACAAAACAAACGACTTTAGCGAAATTGACTGAAATATTGATTTTGCTCTGCTGGTAAGAATACAAAGATACCCAGACGTTACATCGGCTGGACGATTGTGACAACGCGGGTCATTTGATGTCACCAGAGGTTATCAAAGAGTTGGACATACCATTTCTATCTAAATGTAGATATTGTATTTGTTTTGTTGGCATGAATTATCGTAAGACATCAAAGTTTGATATATGCTCTGACAGGTTGACCGCAGAAGTTAACAGAGGTTATGGAAGTTCAACGAAGGCCATTTTTGTTCAAGTGAAGAAATCTATCGCGATGTTGACTGAAATATTGAGTTTACTATGAATTAGCATAATGCCTTTCATGCTCTCGGACAGATTAGGATAATTCGACCTACATAGTCAGCAATGGTCTTTCAATATATCATCCGTTTTAGGCCACTATAATTTTGATTGCATCCATACAATAATATTATCCGGGTTGAATATCTATGCGCAATTGATATGAAATAAAACTAAGAGAAGAAGTGTGTATTCCAGGAGGCACTGAAGGTCACCAGATGTCAATTGTAGATTATTCTTCTATTGTTCTGTAGCGAATAATTTCTGGAAGTGATCGATCATAGCTCCCCCAAATTCTTGACTTTCTCTCTTTCCCTTTTCTTGTTCTTCCATCCATTTACACAATATGTTAGGCAACTCGCTGTTTCTGTCTGTCCCCTTTGCTTTCGATATGTCCTGTGAGAATCAAATTGTCCATACTCGTTTTATTCTTCCATGTATCGTGATTCTTCAGGACTTGGGTGATCATAGTTTTTTTTCCACAGCTTCCCCTCCTATGTAGATCGTAGTAGATCCGTCTTTTCGCTATCAGAATAATTATTCTGCCATCCATTTACACTAACTTGTCCAACAGCTTGCTTATATTTACCCCGTGTCCCCACTGAGACGTACCGTAAAGTCGGGTTTAATGTGGGGGACCCTAACGCGTACGCTCGGACCAGAGTCAAATATTTCCCAGTCCACGGTCGTGTTGGCTTCGGTATGACTAAACACTCTGGTACAACGAGTGCGGTACAGCCGCGAGCAGCTGTTTCCTTGTCCAGTAGGTTACTTACCGCTTTCTCATATTCCGGTTGGCTTGAGAATTTCCTGAGTATTTCAAATTCTTCACGCGCTCTTGCTTCGTAAGCCATATCAGAAAAATCTGTTGTTACTTTTTGACTCTAAGAATAAGTTTCTTTTTATTCCTATTTTCATTAAAAACGTCCTCGTTACTCACATTCTTTGTCCATGTCATTCTCATGATTTCTCTTCATCTTTTTTGGTTAGGCTCTTATTCTAGCTTGAACCCAAGACCTAGTCTCGGATTTCCTGGAATCTTTTTCTATAACAATCATCATAACAGTTTGCAGTCAAACGAAAACTTTAATCTCAAAGCTTTGTCAAACATTGCAGAAATCTAAAAACGTTTCAATATAAAAATTGTAAACGTCTCATGATTAATATTACAGTGTAAAAACACGAGCTAAAGCTGATATAACAAGAAGTAATTCTGGTTGGAAAGCATTCAAGGCATGAACTCAAAATTACTGAAACGTACGGAGATTTTTCAGCTATATATGTTAAATGACACAATTCCTAATATTAATAAAAAAACACACCTGATTTTTTAATTCTCTCACAATGTGGGTAATCCTGACCAGAGCCTAAAGCTAACATTTCACTTTCCCGTCAAGCTATAAATAAATTTCTACTGTCAAACTTTTTAGAATAGATCGGTTTAGCTGTTAAATTTATAGATTATAAATTTACTAGCTCAATCGGTTTAAGTATAAATATAGGATGCGGCAGGTCTTTGATTTAGTCTGAGTTCATTTCTTTCTTTTCCTTTTTTGCTATGTTTTTCAGCAACCCAGAACAAGATCACTAGCATCGTAATGAATTCTCAAGATTTATTCTCTATGTCGGTTTTCCGAGTGTTCTGTCTAATAACAACAACATTATTTTGGTATCTAGACTGAAAAGAACTAATTCTTTATATTCACGATTCCCGTCAAGAAAGGTTTCAAACTTTTGGGGGGATGGAGGTTATTTTAATAACATTTATTTGTTTACGTGTGAATCGTCGAAGTAAAACATTTTTTTTTCATCTGTGTCATCAGAAATATACTGGCGAATTCCTTTATTGAGAAATCTGAAATTTTACATACATATATATATATATTAATACGTATGCATGCACACACACACATATATATATATATACATACATACATATATATATATATATATATAAATATATATATATATATATATATATATATATATATATATATATATATGTAAACTCAATGTATGTTTCATATATATTTTGAGAATATATACTTAACATCTTGTCATACAGACGGTATGCTAATTCGTGACAGAAATGCCAAGAAGTGATAATCGTATACTCAGAATTTTTCATAAAATAAAAGACGGCATCATTTCTTACTTGAGAATATTTTGAGAACATCTATTTGTTAATGTCAGAATTTCTTATAATAATTACTTATTCATCATCTTCATGTTTGTATTTCGAAAATAGCGAAGCTGAGTTCTGGTAGTTTGCAACGAACGGTGAGGAACGATTACATATATATATATATATATATATATATATATAAAAATATATAATTCTAGGATTGGTGAATACGGAATAAAGCAGAATTTAGAGAATTATCTCGCAAATGCACGCTATACTGTCTTGCACACATTTTACGCGAGAGGAGAACATCCTATTCATACACTTGGAATTAAAACATACATTTTTGTCGGGAAGACCAGTTGAAATTAGCGTCTGTTCTAACGTAATTTCAATGAAAAAATAAATTGAATAACATATGTATTTTTTTCTTTTCTCATCTATAGTTTTATAATTTTAAACTTAATACAGATTAAATTTAGATTTTAAAATTGGTAATTTTTTACCGTTTATTTTAATATCAAATTTTATCATATAATTTAAAACTTATTGGTTAGAATAAATTCTATTTTAGTAAAACCCGTTTTTTTGAATTCTCGTTTACTTGTATTTTGATTGGTCATTCCTGCTTATGTAACAGCGTTTTCCCCTTACGAAGTATCGTTAATACATTTGCAACTTTTAAAGCCCTTTATTCTACATTCAACATCATCATCGGAGGTGTTGAAACAAAATGGCTATTTTTGTAGTGATTTTATAACAATATTTATGTTATAATTTTTAAATAAACAATTATATATATATATATATATATATATATATATATATATATATATATATATATATATATATACTTTTATGGTATACTGTATGTATGCTCAGAGGTAGAGCGTATGAAAATATAGAAGTGGACACTGTGGTCGACACCAATCAGCGTCAGTCCATTTTATTCTAGAACGCAAAATTCAGCCCATATATGCTGCGTTTTAGATTGATTATTTATATGTCAATATATGCATTGCACTGGGTACATTTTAGAGAATTATCTCACAAATGCACGCTATACTGTCTTGCACGCCTTTCCTTTTCCATTGAATTGCATTTCTACACATGCGTTTAAATTTCATAACATTTGATATATATATATATAAATGTATGTACATATATATGTGTGTGTGTGTGTGTGTGTGTGTGTGTGTGTGTGTGTGTGTGTGTGTGTGTGTGTGAGTGAGTGTGTGTGCATTTTACTATATGACAAATTGAAAATAATAGATTTTCGCAGATTACATTTTAAAAAAATAATTCTCACCACAACTTTTCCTTCGTGCGCATGTGTAGCCGGATCAACGTAAAGGTGTTTTTAGTCCGATGTCATCCGAGAAGACGAAATGCGTAACACGGAAACCTTTTCTACCTCGTCAGTTTTTTTACCCTAAAATTCTTCTTTATATATAAAAGATTATATATTTTCCCATATACTGCACCTGCAAAGGTATTGGATCAGGAATGTAAATTCCTTTGATTTTGTTGTTCACTGAAGACTTTTTCATTTATGATCAAATGATGAACATGAGACAAAAAGAAAACTTTGAGAGCAGAAATATAGTGGTCATTCCAAAAGACTAATCAGAAGTAAGAATTCGAAAATCAAATTGGAATTTGCCAGGCAGTACAGAGATGAGTAAAATCAAAATTCTGGAAAAATGTTTTTTGGGCAGACGAGACCAAGATTAATTTCTGTCTAAATGATAGAAAGGCCAATGTTTGGAGGAAGAAAGGATCTGCTTATGATCCAAAATATGCAAGCTCATCAGTGAAGCAGGATCATGGCAGTGCCTTCGTTTGGGCTTACATGGCTGCTTTCGGAACTGACTCATTCATATTTATTAATGATGTAACTCATGATGCTAGCAATAGAATGCATTAAGGCGTCGAAAGAAACTTAGCAGGAAATTTTGACCTACGTGTTTTCTTTACATCGACACCCCACGGATGTCTAAAGGTCTTTCATCGCAGAACACCTAATAAATAGCCATAATTGTGCTGCTAGTTTTAGTGTGGACTCATTTACCATTCTTAGCAGGACCCACTCGAATTACCACTTAAAAGAGTTGGAGGCCATATATATTCTATCGTTGGATCCCTCTCTGTGTAAACAGAACGACTTTGTATTAGGCTTCCAACTAATTTCTATCTAAACATTTTTTCTTTATTTTCTTTTCTCCAATACATATTGTCCATTTCTTAGTGATAATTCAGATTATTAACCTCGATTTAGCTCTGTTGAGCGAGGTTCGAAACCGATTAGCTAGGCCCGTTTTTCAATTTTACTTTTTATCATCATCATGAATGGTAATAATAAAAATGAATTTTTTTCTATTCAGGTCAGTTATAAAGTTTTGTAGCACAAAACATATTTTATATTATATATATATATATATATATATATATATATATATATATATATATATATATATATATATATATATATATATATATATATACATACATATATATATATACATATATATATATATATATATAAATATATATATACATATATATATATATATATATATATATGTATATATATATATATATATATATATATATGATAAAATATAGTTTAATTATGCTATATTTATGGGTTAGAGTGCACAATATCAGGGATAGAGCGTATGTAAATATAAAAGTGGGCATTGAAGTCAACACCCAGAAGCGACAGTCTGTTTCCTGTTGAATTTGCATATATTATATGATTATATAAACACAAAAGGGACATTTTACAAAATAATACAGCAAATGCTTTGCCCACCGTAACGAGACTGGCCACAATTCTGACACTATCATGATCAAAGGAGAAAATAATTCACTACGACGTAAATATTTATAGAGTGCCTTAATCGCCATGTAATCTACAATAATTTTGTCTTCTAACTCTTTCAACATTTCCCCATTCATGGCAGATCTTCTAATATCACATTATGGAAAACCTACTTACAAAAGTGATGCATGACTGTAAATGAATTTGGTTGGAAAACAAAATCTTCTAAAATTCTCAGCAGCCCTGTGCCGTGCGCATGCGTAGTAGTACCAACATAACAAATTTACTCCGATTAAGTCCTGAAGGATGAAATGCGTCACAAGAAAACTTTTTCCAATTTGATATAAAGTTTCCCCAATACTGTTTCATTGATATATAAAAATATATACTATTCTATGCGCAATGCTATTAGTCTGCTCCTTTTTTGTAATTAGATTTATCTGTGCGAAATAAGACTGCAGCCTTACAACACAGTGATGTACAGCTGCTTTGATTATTGTAACAAATATTTTTTTTTTACCGGATGGATTTGCCAACACTACCCAGAATCGGTTGTCGTATTCTATGACTGATTGCCAAAAAGCTAGAAAAAACAAGAAAGTCCAGTATGCCTTTCTATGTAAAACACACTCGAGGGCTGAAGCAAGTTGGATCCATAAATTTTCCAAGTGTATTTGCATGAAAGTGAACACATGGAACATTGCTGGAATTCGTACTCTGAACAATGATTCTAATTTTCGCGCCTCTTATAGCTACAACTACACTACAGACTCTCAACGTTGCTATATTATTGTCTTTAAGTATTAATTCTGTTTATTAATATTAATTTTAACAACAATTTTTTTTTCCTTATTCTCTTCTACTTTTCCTCGTGTTATCTTATTTGGTCAAAATTTCCTAAGCTTGTCCGCCATGAAAACAGCGTCTCGTCTCAAATTTAGATCCGTCCAACAAATATTCAGTTTCTTCTATAATTTTAGACATCATTCTTTAGTTTATAATTTCTTTTTCTTATCTTTCTGTGTCATGCATTTTTTTTTCGATTTTATATTTTCTGTCTCTTATTTTGAAGCTGTGTTTTGTTGGCTTAACAGTAGAAGTCATTGCAATGCGAAGAAAGGCGACAGTTGGATTTTTCCGCTGCAATTTGATATAATCATACAAGCGAATAATATTTGTGTTCGGAATATGAAAGCTACACTGTAATTTATTGATGTGAATGTCTCCTCTAAGGTTATTAATTTTTTAATGTGGCCCACAGACATACAAATTGAAAATGCCGGAAAATAAAGCAATAATTTTAATCATAAACCCAAAACCGCATAAAAAAAAACAGACGGAGCAGAGCTGAGCAGAGATTTGTCTTTCATTGTATTCAAATGGACGGGTCCCTCAGTGATCAGCTATTTCCCATTATTACGGCTTGTTGGAGTCGAAATATTTTAAGTGGGCTGACACCCGAACCAGTTGATTCAGTTAGTGTCGAGCAATTTAAGTCAATGCAGCTTTGTTTGAATTTGAGTAGTGTGTATGAATTGCTAGAAGTCATTATTGAGGTGAAAAATATATTAACGGAATGTCGTAGATAATATGTGTTAAGGTTTTTCACGTTTTATCTTTCTATTTCTATACTTATTTTGTCATATCTGTCACTAGAAAAAAAAGGTGAATAAAGATGTTTAGGAAATATAGATCCGAAATAAAACCACGAGAATTTATTGTTATGCATTGAACAATATTTATGTGTATCTCCGAGCTGAATATAAGGCAGTGCCATCCAGAAATATACATTTTTTAAAGCGTTTCACTCCAAGCAAGGCGGAAAGCCACTAGCACGCAAGGGGCTACAGAGAGTTGGAGCAAGAGCAAAGAGGAGTGATAGAGGTAAGGTAAGATCAAGGCATCTGGATACGTCGATTGGCATTGCATTTGAATAGTTCGAGATTATAGCTATCAGGAAAACAAGAAAAGGGGAGTGAGTTACACAGGCGAGAAGTGTGAGATATGAAGCCATTGGAGTCGAAGAGACGGCTATATTTAATAGTTTCGACAGTGAAAGGGTGAGAGCGAGATGTCAGCCTAGTAGAACGCTTAAATTCATGAAATCTGGGAACAAGCGAAAACAGCTCATCGGAGCAGATAACATGAAAGTAATATATTTAATTGATATAGTATTTCCTGTCATCATACATGACCTACAAGCCAGATTTTTTCCCGCAGTAGGTTGCCATTTCTTTCTGTGGTAGGCTGATTGCCAACCAAGGCTAAAGAACCCAGTCTGACCTGCTATTCAATCCATAGCTGCATGGGAGAAGAGATGGATTCATACCTTTCCTAGGGGTATCTGTGCGTAAGCGAATCTAACGTACTTGACTGGAATTCGAACTAGGCTCTCCGAGTTCTCAATCCGAGCCGATGTCTACTACACTAGTCAGTTATGTACCATACGTGATACACGCTTAGGCGATTATGTATCGAAAGACACATGAGTGACGAGACGAGTCTTATTTTTCCCGCAGGAGAATGACATTTCTTTCTGCGGTAGACCAGTTGCCACCCAAGGCTATAGAACCTGGTCTGTCCCGCTATTTACCCATAGCTGGGGGTAGAAGAAGAGGATTCATACCTTTCCCAAGGGTATTAGTGAATATAATGAATTCGACTGGAATTCGAACTCGGCTCTCCGGTTCCTCAATCCGAGCCGCTATCCATTACACCTCCGTTGAACTTAGTAAATAACATGGGCGATTCTGTGCCAATGCACCTACTGTAGTGTCATGGGCCGCATACACAACAAACCTATGAATAAGAAAATAAAACTATCTAGCTATTGAGATATTTAAAGAACGCCTAATCGAGGTTAACGCGACACAAGGGTTGTTTTTGTTTTCTTGAGTCCACGGATAGATGAGTCCTGGTCCATAATAAACGAAAGCCTGGTCATTTTGACGATGGATGACCGCTTGGTAATAATGGATAATGGCTCGTAATTGGGAATCGGAGAGCCGAGTTCCAATTCCAGTTGGGTTCGTTATATTTACTTACGCGCAAAATCCCTTAGGAAATGTATGGGCCCACTTCTTCTTCCCGCAACTATAGGTTAATTAGTTAGAATTGTATTAATAAATAATTATTATCTGTAAAAAATTCTCCCAAACTTAAAATACTCTGTGGCTTTAAATAATCAATAAAAACTTAATAAGCCGTAAAATATCAATAAAAGCTTATAAAGAAATTCATTATTAATTATGAATTAATAATAATTCATTATTAAGTATAAATTAATAATAATCTAGTATTAGTTATAGGTTTCTACCGATAATCCATTAATCCCCCTTTCTAGTAAGGTGGTCACTGACGGGTTAATAGTGAACAGCAGATACGGAAAGATACTATGTTGTAGATAATGGAATTTGTATAGCGTTTTCAAAATTGACTAAAAAAATATTCAAATTAGCAGAGACTGACAAAGAAAATAAAGTTAATGTTATGTATTTTAGAGTGTATCTAATTCATACGAAAAGACAGATAAAAATCTATCCAATATTTTTTTTTTAGATATTACTTAGAGAGCACATGACAAGATTTCAACCTTATAGTATTTTTATGGCGCCGGCATTTCTATCGCTCTCAGGCAAAAACGATCTATAGCCATAATATTTCCGTGAGACGAATATTAAATGTCAAGGGAACCATAATCTATACTACGCCTAGACTGTCATATTCTTCCAAATTATATCTTAAGGTGTCTCGTATAATATAGGATATGTATTATATTACTCCTCTGTTAAGATCGTAAATTCAATTAAACTTCCATTGGGTACTTATTCTGGTTCCAAAACCCCGATATAAGCATGATGGAATTAGATACGAAAGACATTCTGATAATGTATGCTTCCTTTGTAGACTGAAAAAATGGTTCTAGAAATAGTGATGATTAATTACGTCATCTTCAGGTAGGAAAGAATGTTTACTCGATATTCTATAATGTAAGTCGTACAAATATCGCGTTAGAATAAATTTTCGTAGCGTTTTCTGAATGAATTAAAATTTTAAAGCGATTTACTAAGCATAGCATAGATATGGCACAAGGCTGAAAGTTTTGAGCACCCAGTGAGGATTGAACTCACTATTTTAGTCGTAATTGTTCTAGCGACAGAAGCTTGCTGGTCATTACACCAGGTCGACATGATTTTCTAAGCGTAGCTTAGATGCGGCACAAGGTCGAAAGAGTGGAGGATCCAGTGAGAATCCAACTCACCACCCAGCTATAATTGATCTAGAAAGGCAAGCTTGCTAACGATTACTCCACGTTGAGGTGCGCCAAACACCTTTTTTAATTGATTGATTGGTTCGTTTTTGGCAGCTTATCAACCCTTTGAAGGTTCTTTAAACCAGAACCTATTTTAGAATATAGTTTGTTTTCTTTTGGATAATAATGATTTAGTTATACAAGTCTTACTAATTAACTCATAGGTTGGGGGAGAAGAGCTGGATTCATGCTTCTCCCAAGTGTAAGCAACCCGATTGGAATTGAAACTCAGCTCTCCGATTAACAATTCTGAGTAATTATCAAATACACCACCCGCACATCTAACCTTACAAAAGCTGGTATTCCCAAGCGGTCACCCATCTAGGTACTGGGTAGATTCGATGTTCCTTAACTTCGGTGATCCTTGGAACCTATGTTTCAAAGTGATATGGCCATAAGCCTAATTTCAAGGAAGATATTTTGATATATGTACATAGTTTTATTCAACAAATTATGTGCAGTTTGGTTTCACTACGCATCTCCATCTGTGGAGCAGCTTCGTGATTTAATCTGATCAAAAACTGACCATCATTTTGGTTGATGAACTTGTCTGTGGTGAAAAAGAATTCCTGAGAGAAGAGGTAATTCTCATGAAGAGAATTTTGCAGGAATTGAAATAAGAAATAATTCGAAAATTCAAAATGTAGGGACTATTATAGGTGGGATAGGTGATCCCAGCAAAGCTGCGCAAATTTCAGCCCGGTCTGCAATCATGGCAGAAGACATCATTCTGTTTGGTCAACCCTGTATATTTTTCATTGACTGATGTCTTTAAACATTTCAATTTGCAAATGAAATTGTCTGGAATCAACGTCTGATTTCGCAGAAGGATTTCTTAATACAACATAAGTTTCCAATCTAACCAAATACACACGTTTTCGGAAGCAAACCAGCTTTTGATTTGCTAACGGTAGATCACATCGTTTTGAACAGGATCATCTTCGTCCTACTTTGTTGTAAACAATATATTTTCCATCGTCTGGGATTGCCTTTTAAAAAAAGGACATTTTTATAAGTTTGAATAGAGAATCGTAGACTGAAATGCGTTCTTTTATCTTTCTCGTTGATTCGTTAGTTACTTACGCATTTCAAATATTTACACCGCTCAAAGAGATATGGGAAATATCTCTGCAATACATTCTGTCGCATGATACGATTTATTTGTAATCAGCTTTTCAGTCTTCCGGATCAATATTTATACTTTCGAGCCTGGCGAATAGTCTTAGGGAAATTACATTCAGTTACGGCACCATGTCCTTAAATGGAATCTATCCTTTTAGTTCTTTTACAAAGTTATTTCCATTCGGAATGTTTTTGTTTTTTTGTTATTTTTCTCCATTGTCAATTTGGAGCATTTAACATACACAATCTACGCACGAACCATAGGGAAACACATTCCCGTATCGATTATCAAATTTTATTTTGTTCCACTTTTTATCTTTGGGAATTTCGTTTCTACCATAATCAAATGAATTTATGCAATATGAAATGCAAAAACAGCACTGCTTTCTCTAGGCATGTCTGACACTTGAAAAGTGGTGTTAATACACCCATTATTACGTGGGAAGCTGTGGCAAGAAATGGGAAAAGCACTAGGTGTAATTTATGCCTTGTTGAAAAATGTGTTATCTTAGAACATTTAAATAAACCTAGTTTATTAAACAAAAGAAATGAATTGATGTTTATATGTAGGCATAAAAATAAATATCTGCTCAAAAACGTTGATCTTGATTAATTTTTAATGCAAATTATGTATATTTTGTTTTTGTTAAGAACATGTAATCTCCCTTTAAGCTTAATATAAAAAATAATATTCACAACTCTAAAATATTTTTATACACACACACACACACACACACACACACACACACACACACACACACACACACACACACACACACACACACCAGGTTATCCCATAAGTTCTGTCCGAATTTTGAATAAAGAAAACAAGTGACCAAATGTTACATTTAATTATAGATTCAATCAATAATGTATTTTCCCTGATTATCTATGATGTGGACCGGAAGTAGGGGCCACGGAAGGAAAACACGGAACATGGGTTAGAGGTAAGAAAGAGATATTAAACAGAAAAGTTACAAAGAATAGTGTAAGCAGAGCTTACTAACCAGTGGTGTCCGATATTGGTATCGTACGCGGCTGCGCATTACTCGTGCTACTCCTCACATGATACTACCATTCACTTAATAATATAGTACTGGGAGAGTCAATGATGTAGGGAAGTATTGGTCTCACAACAATCTCTGACTTCCTTCCATCTATTAACAAGCTTACTAATTCCATTACTGTAGAATTCTTTTGGCTTTGATTCGAAGAACTCACAAATGTCAGTTTTAACCTCTTCCTGTGTTACAAAAGCTGTTTCTTCCAAATGATTCTGTAAGCTACGAAACAAATGGTAGTCTGAAGGGGCAAGGTCGGGAAGAATAAGGTAAATGAGGAATTTTCTCCCAACCAAGTTCTTCGATCTTTTGTGACGTGATTCTTGCTGGGTGTGGTCGCGGATTGTCCTGATGAAACATCACCCGTTTTCGATTCACTAGAACAGGTCTTTTTTTCATCCAAGCTTGGTTCAAACGCTCTAATTCCTGACAGTATATTTGAGCATTAATTGTTGCATGAGTTGGTAAGAATTCAAAGTGGATTATTCCGGGCAATCCCACCAGATTGAAAGAAGAACCTTTTGCCCATAAAGTTCCCTTCTCGGCTATGGCTGGGGTCCTTCCTCTTTACCAAGCCATTGTCTACGACGCTTAACATTTCGATAAAAGATCCATTTTTCGTCGCCAGTCACAAGTCTATCCAAAAAAGGTGAAACAAGTTGGCGAGAATGGAGAGAAGAGCAGATGTCAACTCGGGATTTGAGGTTGTTTTCAGACAATTCATGAGGCACCCATGTTCCAAGTTTAGGAACTTTTCCAAGTTGTTGAAGATGACGATGAACAGTTGTATGGTTTGAACTGAGAACCACTGCCAATTCCTCAACTGATAAAGCAAGATTTTCTTCAAGGTCTGCTTCAAGAAGCTTTTCATCAAACTCAACTGGACGTCCGGTTCGATCTTCACCTTCAAGGGTGAAATCTCCACCTCTGAATTTTGCAAACCATCTTCTGCAAGTTCTTTTATTCACACATTCCTCTCCATAAACTGAGTGAATGTTTCTAGCCACTTCGGCTGCTGAGTTTTTTTTCTTGAACTCATAAAGCATTATGTGTCTCACATGTTTCTTGGGTACTTCCATGTTAGCAGGGTTTTAATCGAACAAAATTTAATTATATTGTTCCCTGAAATAAACTTTGATCAGTTTAAATGCATCTAAACATAAAAATATTGTTCAGCACCATTAGACATTATAAAATACTCTTTAAATTTCGTTCATTTTAACAAAAAGTTAAAATTCGGACAGAACTTATGGAATGACCTAATATATATATGTATATATATATATATATATATATATATATATATATATATATATATATATATATATATATATATATATCCTGTTAATTTTGGATGGCAAATATGTTTTCTAAAGTTACAAAGCAATAATCCAAGTATAATATATAACTGCGCCAACAATGCGATATCCAGATATTTTTTATTAAAATTTAAATTGCGTAACTGTCAGCACCTGAAGATTGCTTTGGTCTATCGGTGAAAGATAATACGTATATTTATTAACATTCCCTTACATTCGTATATTTTAAGAATTAATTAACGCGTTATTATTTAAAATGAATAAACGCACGACGTGAAGTTGATAGAAGGGGATAAGGAGGAGGAGGAGGAAAGCAAGGATATTGGAAATGTATCGGTGGGTCGTTTAATGTAATGTACAAATTAAAAGAATGTATGTATATACATTTACCCCACCACCACCGATATAATTCCAATACTCTTGGTTTTCTCCTCCTCCCCTTCTATTACACTTATATATATATATATGTGTGTGTTTGAGTGTGTGTGTGTGTGTGTGTGTATGCGCGCGCGCGCGCGCGTGTGTGTGTGTGTGTGTGTGTGTGTGTGTGTGTGTGTGTGTTTACGGAATCATGTTTTGAACGTCCAGGTATTGAAAAATGCTACAGAATATTCTTCCAAACCAATAAAAGAATTGATTGATTGATTAGATTTCTACGGCTTTTCAACCATTTTCAGGTTATTTAATGCCAGAAAATATTTTTAGATTGTAAGAATTGTTTTAGACCATATAAGATTTAGTGATACAAGTCTTAGTACTTAAGCCATAATGGGGGCCAGAAGGGGTGGATTCGTATCTTTCACAAGGTTCATGTGAATTTAACGAACCAAACTGAAATTGGAACTCAGCTCTCCGATTAACAATTCCGAGCCATTATACATTACACCACCCGCTCATCCAAGCTACAAGACCTGGCAATCTTAAGCGGTCTTCCGTCTAGGTACGAACCAGGCTCGAAGTTGCTTAATTTCTCTGATCGTACAAGTGTTTCGACGTGTTATGGCTGCATGTGGCAAATCGGAGCAGTACGCTCTTTCAAAGATTATTGATACGTTACGAAATAGGAAAATACTTAATTCAGATTAATATTTGGTACAATGAAGGCATTGCGGATCCAATTCTCGTATTCAAAGAGAAGAAAGAATTTCAGATCGGAATCTGGTGACATGCTTTGAAACTGAACAAAAATAGTTTCCTAAAACGTCCGTTCAATTAATGTTTAAAATGTTTAATTCGGGTGTTTTGATATTAAAAAATGTTTCGCCATAAATAATTATTCTTAATTGACGGTCATTAGTTAATTGACATTAGTGTTATTAATTAAACACTGTCGTAGTTGTACTCTACACCCCGAAAACATTAAGATCTAATATGGTTTAAAACGTTGTGGATTATATATGGTAACTTAGAATTACTGAAAGGATAAATTCTTAGTTCAGCCTCACGTTCACCTAGAAAACCAAGAAATTCACGAATATGATTCCTTTAATATAAATAACGTTCTAATGCCAATGGCTTCAGGCAAAATATTACGTATTTAAAGAAGACAAGAAGAGAATATGTTTAATTCAGTTCCATTATTTATTCACGTTAATGGATGCGATACTTCGAAATGAGCAATGTCTGAAAACGGATGTGTGGATAATATAAATGTTCTAGACATGGAATGAGGTTTGGTTGAGCTGAACTCTCGTCTGTTGCGTTGACTTCGTCTGTCCGTGTGATAACTGGAAGATTATTGCTGATTCTCTAACATTAGATGGCAGCTACAACCTTGAATTAAAAAATTCGAGGAAAGATGAGGTAACAAACTCTCTCATATTTAACATGGATTCATTGCATTTCACAGAGTCAAGATCACCTTCTTCCTGAATGACATGGTTTTAGAAATATCATATCTCAAGCAACACAAAAAAGAATAGTAGTTTACTCTTTTGATAATTCTTACTAGTTCCTCTTCCCTTACAACGAAAGCATGTTTACACTTCAGGATTTTATATATATATATATATATATATATATATATATATATATATATATATATATATATATATATATATAATATATATATATATATATATATATATATATATATATATATATATATATATATATATATATATATATATACAGTTGCGGCCAAAATGATCAGCCAGCAAGAAATTGAAAATTTAATTTCCTCTTGCAGTCGAAGATGTCAAAGTGTGATTGAAGCTAAAGGGCTTCACAGTAAATATGAAATAATTCCAGTATTCTCTGTCATTTTTGATTTGTTGTTATTTTAACAACCGTTCTGATCATTTTGGCTGCCATGGGTTTTGCAGTAAATCACTAAATCATCCATAACTTTTGTATTATCCTCTCAAATTGCACCAAAATCTCAGACAATTACAATTAATATGGTATTTATTGTCTGTGAAAATTATAGAATATAACATAACTTTGATAAAAATTTATACCTAATATTCTGACCAAAATAATGCCGTTCTGTAGAATTTTGACCGCAACTGTGTGTGTGTATATATATATATATATATATATATATATATATATATATATATATCAATTATGTAGTGCGTATTCAATTTATGTAACGTAAATCATTCATCAGTATTTGTTTTTCGTATGAATGATTTACGTTACATAAATATATATATATATATATATATATATATATATATATATATATATATATATTAAGACATTTTAATGTTTATACATTCTTTTTTATAGATACAAATATTTAAGTAAATGCTCTATTTATAATAAACAGTATTAACAACATTTACCGGCCTGAATGTCCAAGAAATTGTCATAGAAAATATGCTTCCTCCGACATAAAAATCTCTTAAAATAATTGTCCATTTCATAATGTGTGGCGTCATTAGTTTATATTTGGATACGCATTGAGCAGATATGATTGTACGTGAGAAAATCATGGAAAATTGTAGTTTAAAAACAGTAAAATCGACCTTGCTAGCGGAAACTCTCCTCTGTGGCGAAATCGGTAAAAGCACGTCAGGCTATATGATGGTTCCGTATAGGACACAGGTTCGATTCCTGTCGGTGGACGCATATTTTCTATGACAATTTCGTGGACATTAAGGCCGGTATATGTCGCTCATACTTTTTATTAAAAAATAGAGCATTTACTTAAATATTTGTATCTGTAAAACTGAATATATAAACATAAAAATGTCTTAAAATAATTGTCGGACTTTGTCCATTTCATAATATATACATATATATTAAAAATAATTATCAAGAAAGAAGTATTTATTATTATTATTTAACGCATTTACTTGTGAACTATTGTCCTTATCTTTGTTGTTTCTATCATAACGTTTCGACCGTTGCGTCTTCCGTCTCTATCTGATTGTTGTAATCATCATTAAACTTCTCCAGGATGAGGCCATGAGTCAGACACTATCAGACAGCATAAGTAAACTCAGGGTGATTTACTTTTAATGTCATTTCACCCAATAAAAGACTACTAACTGAGACTATTGCAATGATGAGGAACGAAGAATAAATGATTATTACGGAGACGTGTAGGATGGATTGTAGATGTCTGGGAAGTATCTTTCCAGATGTTCGTTACACGAATGGCATTTCTGGAGATGAACCTGTCTGATGGGAAGTTTTTCATTGTCAACTGAACTGGAAAGAAATGGGGATGATTTACCATCGGGAACATGACATGGCAGATGATAGTTCTAACCTGTTGGAACGAAGGAATGTAACACCTGCCATCTGCGATAGAATAGTGACAGTCTAGCAAAGTTTCGACTTCAGAATAAGGTTTGCAGTGTAGAGAATATTTTATCTCTCACATAGGCCTAATAAATGCTTTTGAACTCAGTTGATAGTTGTACCTGAGGCCTATACAGCACCGGCCCAGATATGACAGCAATATTCATTATTAGTCTGATCTTACTCCTTTTTAAACAAGAATTATCGGTTGCTTTATCAATCCACAATAAACTTAACTCTTACTGCCATCAGTATGAGTTAAGTGTATATATATATATATATATATATATATATATATATATATATATATATATATATATATATATATATATATATATATATATATATATATAAGCATTTCACCCCAACCAATGCGGCAGTGCCACTAGAACGCGAGAAGTTGCAGAGAGTGTAAATAAGTGTAAAGAGGGGTGTTTGGGGAAGGTGTAAAGAGAAGGATGGGGATCAAGATCAAGGCATCAGAAGATGTCGATTGGCATTACATTTAAAGTTTTCACGATCATAGTTATAACGGAAGCAAGTAAGAGGAAGGAAGTTCCACACTCGGGAAGTGCGGGAGAAGAAGCTGTTAGAGTAGAAGAGGCGGTTACATTTAACTCTTTTGACTGTGAAATGGTGGGACCGACATAACAACCTAGTAGCACGCTTAAATTCATGCAGTTGGGGCACCAGTGAGAATAGCTCATCACAGCAGTTGCCACGAAAATATTGCTAGAAAAGACATCACTTCTGGAAGAAAGTGACTGGAGTCGAGATGCCAGGGATGGACCTATCACATTCTAGAGTGATGCACATAACTAACAATTTTTCAGCATCATTTGCAAAGTCACGAATATACGCGTTCCATTTGTGTTCGAAGTGAACTTTAAACCCAGTAGACGTTCAAAGCAATGAGCCTCTTTGGGGGTATGACCACTCATCAGGATTTGTGCTGGTTTAAGAAAGTAAAGGAGGAACACTCATAAGATTCCACAACCAGACTCATGTAACCTACACGGCTAAGTCACATACAGATATTAAGTTCAACCTTGAAAATGTTCATCATTGCATTTGCCTATGTTATACGAGGTTGGTCTGAAAAGTAATGGCATTTTTGCCACAATTTATTTAATTTCCAAACAACAAACTGTTTAGCTTTCCCTTCATAGTAATCCACATTAAAATTTAAAGCACTTTTCCATCCTTCTCGGCCAGGCTTCTATAAATTGTTGGAAGGATTCTTCTCGGGTGCCACTCTGCTGCATCGTTACGGTCCTCTGGATAGTTTCCCCGCCATCAAAACAAGTCCCGTTGATTATCCCTTTCAGCTCGGTGAAAAGAAAAAAATCACACGGAGCAAGAGCATGTAAATAGGAAGAATTTTCCAGTACAGCGATAAGAAATAATGGTAGAAATAATTGTCCCTGAATCACCTCGTAGGTAAAGGTTGAATAAGTCTGCAGAAAAGATATCACCTTGTCTTAATCGCCATCCTATTTTTTCAGCATTTATTGAATTCTTTCTCTGTACACTTGGAAGCAGGTATCATTCATTATATCTTCTCGATGTTTCAAAAACATTTTTTTCTGAAATAAATTCAATTTTCCTTGACGTTGTCTTTGTCTCAACTTAGTGAATGCATCTAAATAATCCAAAAAACATAAATACACATCCATTCGCATTAGTATTGATCTTTTTGATATTATTCAAAGCATAAATATTGCATTCCCTGTTCCATTGCCTTTACCAATACCGCAATGTCCAGTCAAATTATGCCACGAGCTTTATCCATCAGAATTCGCATGGTAATGTTTGTTATGTGGATCATTAAGCTGTTTATCCGACGGAGCTCGCATTTATTTGTGCCTGGACTCTTGAGAAACGCTCTGGAAATAGATCTATTAAGGTCTTCCGTCGTGTCACCATTGTTGCATATCTATATAGCGCAGTGGATTGAATAAAACATTGGGAGCAAAATTTCAATTAAGCTGCCGAGTACGACGAGACATACAAATAAGACTGCAGTTTATAAAAATGAAACATTTTGAGTATAATACACACCAATATAGTCAAAGGTAACACTTGCCAAAAATGTTGTTGAGTTGGGCGTCAAATCCACAAAGAATGCAGGTGTTGACAACGACCGAAATAATTTGTGTATTCAACATTGCTATGAATCACACATTCCGAAAATGTCAACTTTTATGAAGAAAGAATGACAGAGATGAAAATGAGCGGTATATTTTGAATATAATTCTTTTTAGAATCGTTAAGTAACACATATTTCAAGAATAATGATGCGTACGACGACATATATATTGAGAATCCATAAGGTTGAAACGACCAAAATAAACTGAATATGACATTTTAACATTCTCAAGTAAAACCCACCCCAAGGATCTTGTTGAGTTGGACGATAGACGCATAAAAATTCTCGAGGTTTCAACAAACGGAATATTTTGTATCTGACAACCAAGTAAAATCAAATAATTGTTTTTCTTCTTTGCCAACATTGTATCCAGCTGATGTTTTCACTGTTGAGTTCTAAAATAAGAAAAGACAATGATGGACAGTTATTTTGTCTTTTCTAAAATGTCCGCTGTCTACAATCTTTAAAAATAAACCAAGAAACTCAGATGCATAATCCTATACAAATGTTTGGTCTCCAGAAAGTTTCTGACTCTTTCTGATATTGACAAAAGTTAGAAAGGCCAAAATCTATTGAGTATTGATGCCACATATGTCCAAGTGCCGTTTAATACTCGCTTTCCAACCTTGATAGAATTATAAATTGTTCACGCCATCTTGGGGAGCGTGAATTCCATGCAACGTTTATTCGTTCTCGCTGACTTAACTTTGCAAGCTTATTGTTACTTTATAATTATTCTCATTGCAATTTTTCTGATGGGGTCCACTGTCGGTTTTCGTTTGTTGCAAATCCTGAATCACCAATTGGGGAATCAATGAGTACAGTGGCCCCAAACTACGTTATTGTATTCGGGAGGGTTGTTAAGATACTGTGTCTGGGCGATTCTCAATTCATAAATATGTACACATGCTCGTCCGAGAAAAGAAAAACGCTAGAAAGTAAACACAATATTGAACATTTTCTACCCTATTTCTACAAGGTGATACTATAAAAAAATAAGACTGGTACAATGTGTTATGTAGCAAATAAGGAACGTATGGCAGAGCATTTGGTATGATATTTTACTATGCGTAAGATGTGTAGCAGTATGGATCACCCAGTAGTAATTGATCTCACTAAACAAGCTTGTAACCATTACACATCTTCAAAGTGTTTGGGAGGCTCGAACTAACTACAAAGTAGTAATTGATACGGCGATTCAAGCTTGGTAACCATTACATTCCGTTTTATATGAATTGAGGAATTCAAAATTGTTCACGTAATCTTGGGGAGCGTATGCCACTTTTATTCTTTCTTGCTGACTTAACTTTGCAAGCTTATTGTTACTTTATCATTATTCGCATTGCATTTTTTTCTAATAGGGTCCACTGTTTATTTTCACCAGTTAAGACATTTATTGCAAAACAGGACGTTCTACTTCCACGGAATCAAATCATACTTAATTCATCCGTTCTCCAAATGCAAGAAGACATTTATTCTCAGACAACTTTTTTTCCAAAATCTGTCACTTTCAGGAACAGACTCGTTGCTCTAACTTTAACCCCTTCATGTTAAGTATATTTTCTCCCATATCCTCATAACTCGTACTTCCTTCCATTTCATTCACATCACATAACTGATTCATCATTAATATTTTGTCTGTAACTTTTAACTCAACTCTCTCTCTCTCTCTCTCTCGAGCCTATTATAGGATGAAAATGAAATGAAATGAAATCGGTAGGTTAAATATTGATCACAGTTACGATTATGTAAATAAAATACAACGAAATAGTTTTAAGAAACAGAATTACAGATTTCGTATTTGAATAACTGATGTCTGAAATAAATTCTCTTCTTACAATTTTAAAATTTTTTTAACATAAGTTTTTCATTGTTAGCATTGTTGTTCAGACGGATACTGGATTTAGATAGTGGTTTTCCAAGCGTAGCTTAGATGTGGCACAAGCCCGAAAGTAGGGGCCACCCAGTGAGGGTCGAACTCACTACTCAGTCGTCATCGTTCTAGCGAGATATGCTTGCTAACTATTACACCACCCCTAGGTGATCATACTGAATTTAGATAGTGTCTACGTTCGCAACTGAGGACTCTAGTGCACGCTATATGTCTTCCAGCAAGATGTGGTTGTCATAAAACGTCCCCATATATCTAGAACCTACAGCCAGTAGGCAACATATTTTCTATAAAGTCCCATGGATTATATTTAGTGAAAACTATTTCCCAAGTGGGTGGCTCTTAGTGAAATGAAAAACAAATCAAACGATATCATATCTTTGCTGACAATGATTTCATCAGAGAAATATTAATTCTATGAAAGACAAATGGTATGAAGCCCTATGTTCAGAGGAAAATGAAATGGACCGCTGCCCACTACTGGGACCGTTGTGATAAAGTAACATGAAAGAACCTAGTAAGCCAATAAGATAAGGAAAGGAGAAATTAATGCTATAGGGATGTACGAAATATCGCTGAAAATTAGCGGATCACCTAATTTCTAGATCTTTGAGCTTTCCTCAGTCAGTGGTTGAGCAAATCTTCAGAACACTAATACGCAGTTTTTTTAACGATATATTAAATTATATTATCCTGAGGTTTTAATAACCCACAATTCGTCCGTATTTTAAATGTAAGGACAAATTATACTTATTATTTTTTCGAAGGAACAGCTACTTTGTAGAAGAGACTCCCATATGGATGCTTCCCTGAAATCTACAGTTTTAACCTCTTCAAGAGTAAATCATTGTCTATTCTCTTCATTCACGTTGTCTTCACTTCTTTGCACGTCCACATTTCATTCATATCACAAACCTCATTAATCCTGGCTATTTAAAAATGAACCCTCTATATTGAGCCACTGTCGTGATTTGTGTTGAATATAGTGCGACAGAAATCATTCACACCAAGGAATCATATCATGCCTTAATTAATTAATCGAATACAAAAATCAAATTTTCGCCTTTTCTCCACAAACTATAGTGTAAGTAACACCTAATTTTGGGCTACCTAGCCTCGGTACTGAGGCATTTCAGTCGCAGGACATGTCTCAAGTAAAAATCGGTTAGACAGTGATATGCTGTGAAAAGCAAGTTGGGTTTTGCTTGCTGAAAATCCTGAACCACCAAGTGGGAAATCAATGAGTACGGCGGCCCCCAACTACGTTATTGTATTCTGAAGGGATGTTAAGATAATGTGGCTGGGTGATTCCCAGTTCATAAATATGTACACATGCTCGTCCGAGAAAAGAAAAACACTAGAAAGTAAACACAATATTGAACATTTGCTCCCCAAAATATAAATATGCTTTTACCTATTTCGACAAGGTGATAATATCAAAGAATAAGACTGGTAAAATGTGTTATGCAGCAAATAAGGAATGTATGGCAGAGCATATGGTATGGTATTTTACTATGCGTAAGATGTGTACCAGTATGGCTCACCCAGTAGTAACTGATCTCACTAAACAAGCTTGTAACGATTACAGATCCTCAAATTCTCTCGGAGTCTCGAACTAACTACAGAGTACTAATTGATACGGCGAGTTAAGCTTGCTAACCATTACACTACGTTTTATATGAGTTGAGGTGAAAAATTATTTAACAATTCAAAATAAAATTCAAATATAGGAATAGTAACATTAGAATTTTGCACAATGAATAAAATTAATATCTGAACGCCCCGTCGCTTGGAGCTGTAAATACGTCGACTGCTCTTCTCCAGAGGAGTAACACCCCCCCCCACTTGCAATGAGGCGTCTATGGTATGACGATAAACTACATCCGGCAGCAAGGCCTCTGATCAAGAGGTTTTGTGGAGCGTGAAACCTGCTCTTAAATGCTGTTGTTCCCAGATCCATTCTGACTCAGGATGGTAGCAGCTGTTAGAGTCACAGCTATGAGAATAGTTAATCCCCAAGCTGGTACTAAAACACTATGAAAATACAAAAATAGATTTTTATAATAAAAATACCACCAATACATTCTTGAGGAAAAGATATTACCAGTAATACATTTTTGAAAAAAAAAATATTAATACGTGTTCTATTCATAGGAACCTATCCTAAGAAAATGTCAGCGTTAAATAACCCATTCGGGTTGATATGCCGTAAAAGCTAAACCAAACGAAACTTTGGCTTTGAAAAAGAGACTACTGGCCCTGCCTTAAAACTCAATGTAAATCCTGTCTAGATTTCTGGAATGATGAGTTATCAGTATTTAAACTATTTATACCCAGGTTGCTATCCTTGTTTTTGTTATCCCAACGATTTGTCTTCATCAAGGGATGTATCGATCTGGATAACCTACAGGTAATTCTGAACTGAACCCATCATTTATCCCTAGACATGAGCAGTTGAACGATAAAAGTTTACCCCTTATTTAAAAAAAAAATGTTTCAGTACAGAAAGTTACTCAGATCGAAGTTCGGAAGGTACAATGGCGGAAACGTTGTGATGTTGTGGAGATGAACATAGCTCTCCAGAGGAGGATTTATACTCGTTCAAATACTGGCGTCGATAATCGTCAGATGAAGGAAAGGAAAAGTAGAGAGTTAGCGTAAATTCTTACTGCCTATTTCAGAAAGAATACGTCAATCTCAAGCGACATTCTACTTCTTGATTGCGCTATCTTCAGTCAAGGCAATAAAGACATAACATATGAAAACGGCAACAAAATGAGAACAAGAGTCCTTGACCTGGTCAAAATTTTATCTTCTTATCTTTATGACCAACCCAAAAAAAATCCTTTTTTCAATGTTTGTTTAAATTAATCAATTAAAAGCTTAAAATGTTCACTCGTTTGTTGCTAAACTACATTTTCTAATTAAATGTAAATGTTTAGCAAATATATTTCGATTAAAGTAACAGTATTTATTATTGTTTAACCCTTTTGTATCTGGTCTTAAGATGTTAACCAGGGGTGTATATGTAAATATGGCCAATCTAAATTAATGAAAATCTTCACAAGAATCGAATTTATTTCCTTCGAATATAAGGTTCATCGCTTGTTGACGAACTTCTCTGCATCTAAAGGTTTGAACAATTTTCTTTCTCAAGCCCTAGAAAATGGTATCGCTAGATGACGAATTTTTCGCTTGTCTTCTTCGCTGTCCAAGTGATGCAACTGCGTTTAAGTTTTTGTGTTCATATTTTCAACTGACTCGATGGAAAACCCATGTACGAAAATTCGCTTGTCATAAATTTCTATCAGGGGCTCTTCCGAAAGAAAAATACGACCATCATGTTGAAAATGAAGTGCAAACAACTGCAAATCTAAACAAAAACGATTTCTTACTTTAGGCTGACATAACAGGAGCTAAAAAAGTGTATAGCGTTTACTTTCTTTATTTCTATCTTTCTTTCTCTTTTTCTTCTTTCTTTCATTCTTTCTTTCTCTCATTCTTTCTTTCTCTCTTTCTTTCTTTCATTCATTCTTTCTTTCTTTCTCTCTTTCTTTCTTTATATCTTTCTTTCATTCATTCTTTCTTTGATTCTCTATTTCTTTCTTTCTTTCCTTCCCATAAATGGGAGAACACTCTCATTAGCTTTCATAATAGACAGAAGATTAAATATAGCCAAAAAAATTAATTACTTTCTTTTATTTTAATTTTCATTTTTTAAACATAGTACTTTCATTTTATTTAATATCAATAGATTTTAATACGAACATTTAAGAAATAATAAAATCGATTTCTAATTATATATATATATATATATATATATATATATATATATATATATATATATATATATAGTGTGTGTATTTAGGCAGTAATCCCTCTTTTATACATGTTTCGTTAAAAACGACTGACAAAACAGTGCGATTAAGCTTTGCATTTTATTTTTCTCGTGTTCGTACAAGTATTTTTTATTGATCCAACGTGTGTAAAAACTGCCCACATTTTCTGCATTTTCCAGCGCTTTCGGTTTACTTTTAGCCATGATCAAGGATGATTTTATTTTTACGTTTAGCAAAATATATAAGATGTGGGTACGTATCTAGAGTTTCGGCGATGTTTTATTTTCCAAACACAATCATTACATTGTGGCCGTTCGTAGTTATTGTTAATGAGTGTTGACCTTGATAATAATTTTTGCAGGTGAATGAGGTTATTATGTTCACATTTTCTACTAGTGGGATTCGGATGGAATTTGTAAGTTTCTGTGTGTGTTTAAATGAGTTCTAATGGGTCTGTGGTCGGATAGGTGTAACGTAAGCTGTCTAGATAGGCAAGTAGTAGTGTGACCCATGTAATTATTTTTGAGTTTGGTTTGTTCAAGAACACAGTTCCTTAAGGGGCATTTGAAATTGTAAATATTGTTAGTTGTTTGTAGCTTTGATTTTGCAGGCGTGTTGTTATTGTTGAAGGAAAGATCTGTATATCTCTATCTATCTATCTATCTATTTATCTATCTATCTATCTATCTATCTATCTATATATATATATATATATATATATATATATATATATATATATATATATATATATATATAAAGCGACAGAAAAAAACTAATACAATGAGTGAACATAGGAATAAACTCTGTATTTTGTCAGTCAGTTTTACGCTTCACTGAAATATTCTGACCAACTGGCAATAATCTTTGGTGGACTATTTATAGGTGTCACTGGAAGATTAAATAAAGTTGGGATAATATGAAACCGGCTCTTCCACTTTCTTTTGCTTACCTTTATAACCTAGGACTATTCACTATCTCATGATTACCTGTTATTTATATATATATATATATATATATATATATATATATATATATATATATATATATATATATATATATATATATATATATACCATGTAATCATGAGATAGTGAATAGTCCTAGGTTATAAAGGTTAGCAAAAGAACGTGGAAGAGCCGGTTTCATATTATCCCAACTTTATTTAATCTTCCAGTGACACCTATAAATAGTCCACCAAAGATTATTTCAGTTGTTTTTTCTATATTGTATTAATATATATATATATATATATATATATATATATATATATATATATGACTTTTTTTATTGATTTGTATATTTCAGTGGTTTATTAATTTTTTATAGTGCTTTTATTTAGTGTGTGTTTTATTTGGTTGTAAGCTTAGATTCTTCGATGGATGCTTATTCGATTTAGCATAATCATTTACTGAGACTTCATCAATATGATTTGGCTGTAGGTAGCGTCGTAAGAATTAGATTTCGTGCCTCCATCTGGAAATAGATTCGTTAAGTAAAAGTTAATTTTATCCTACATTAAACTAATTAAATTTTTTTTACCAACCCGATATTCAAGAGAGCATTAGTGCATGTTTCCCCACGTTTGTTTTTGTATGGAAATAAAACTGAAGCATTTCCATAGCTGATGAAAAGGTTATGTAAAAGGTTTTCACAATGGGAGGGATCGATGCGAGATGATCTTCAAAAATGTGCGTTCAAATAACAGTCGAATCAATGATACACGACTCATATTTTTGTTTTCTTTTTTCGGTGCTGTTGCGAAAAATATTTGCTTATTACTGGTTCTCCCGAATTATTTTCCCAACACAGATTAAGTCTTTTTATATCGCATTCTTGTATGCTCTCATTGCTTGAAAACATGGTGAATATTTCCGAAATAACTGGAATGAACACGAGACAAAATTATCTAAAGAGCACACAATTTCCAGAAGGAAAATGATAATTGTAATATTACACGTTTCCTTACAAGGAAACATTTGCCATTTGTTGACCGAACTACCACTGCTACTTGAGTGACACTTTTCTTCGCTTCCAATCGATCGGACTGGTAACAAAGAGTTGTATTTCTTCTCCTCATTTCTAACGCTTATGGTAATATTTTTAATTTTAACGAATCATTCTTTATTCGTTGACCAAGCATCCAATTTATTGTTGGTTGAAATATATAAATGTTTGTATTAAAACAAACTTTCAAAACAATAGGTTTCTCAAGTTCAGTAGTTGTTATCGTTCTTTCCACTACTGATGAGGGTTTCCATCCTAACCTTTTGCTCGATGTAGTGTGAAACGTCTACAACATGGATGTACCATTATTTTGCTTTGCAGTTACGTGTTCTATGCATTTTAGTTATTGCCGTTATTTAAAAGCATCAAGTTGTGTTGCTTCATTTGTGCGGTACACCTCTTTGCGAAAATGTAGTGCTAGTCTAGGAGTTGCGAAAAGGATGGTTCTCTCAAAGACCTACAGAATACATTCGCTCGAAACAATTTTTAAGAAAAGCATATCGAATCGGTCAAGGTTCAGTCACATTCAAAAGCTGCATCATAAGATGGAAGGCATTCTTAAAATGTGATTGAGAAAATATAGACAGAACTAAAAAGAAGTTGGTGTTCTCAAGGACACATGGCACAGTGGATAAAGGCGTTGGTTAGATCCAGTGACAGGACCCAAAGAGTGTGAGTTCAATACCCGGTTAAGGCACTGGATAACTTTCAGAGGGAAATTAACAGGAGATAACTCATAACTGACATCCATTAAACATGGTACGTAGAACTAGAAGAGTCTACCCCAGTGAGCGAAATAAAGGGTTCAGTTCAACATTCCAACCACCTGAGGAACGCCGGAGCGTACAACGGCCGAAACGTTGTAATAAATATGGCGAAAAAGATGAGGACAATAGTCCGAATAATGTAAATAATATTTTTTTATTCACCACGTCCTCAGTAATAGAGATGTTCATCAGAGCGGATTCTTTTTATTCCATTATTATATGAGTACTGTTTTATTGACATCGCCCTCTTGACCTTTCTGCCATTATTAATTTAATTTCTTCGCAGACGAAAACTATCGTCTCTTACTTGTTTCTTCCACAACGGTCTGCGTCCTAACCTTGCTTATCTCTTAACAAAGCAACCGCACTTTTCTTGTTGAAGGTTGCTGTCTAAAAAGTGTGTAGGGAATAAAACAAAAGATTAAAATAACTCGCCTCATTGTTAGAATATTTTCCGTGAACAATCGAAGAGAGTCTGAAAATTAATTTTAAAAAAAATTCATTGTTGTGGAAATGATACAACTCTTGGCATTCTTTTCGTGAGAAAGGAGACATTTATATGCAACCGCATTGTCTAATACAAGCGCACGTATTTCTACACGCCTACTGGCTGTTGCGTTAGAAATTTGTTTCTTTCTTTTTTAAGTGGAATTTGTGAATCACATGATACTGATTACACAGTCAGACATACGTCATAATTATAAACTGCCATTGTTAATAAGTTTCAGTAAGATTTTCCCCAAATAGTTTTGAAAATAGTATTGATAATTAAGAACGTCTTCGAAGACGTCTCTTTCTTTAGGCATCGGCTTAAGGTTCAGATCAGGGCGGAGAGGGTGCGTCTCTCTTCGTCGAAATTCGGCAAAAGGTGGGTGAAAGTTTCGCGCTTGGTGCGAGTGAGAGGTGCTTACCTGGAGTGGTTGTTGGATGCAACATAGGCAAGAGGATTTGGGGCCTCGAATCGAAACATCAGTCATCCCAGCCCTTTTAAGTTACGATAGGACATTTTCATTTTCAGTTTTGGCCTCCTCAAGGCTAGATATATTCCTTTCAACATAGCTAGAGCATGCAAGTACATAAGTCCCACCTTTTTTGTCCTCTTTTTTAGTTTCTTCTCTCCACACACCCTCACACTTTTGTTTAGGTGACAGATGTCGCTGTTCTCTGGAAGTTAATCGAGATTTCTGCCACATTTTTGGGAAGGGTCCTACTACTAATATTGTTTTGTTTAGTTTCTTGTACAAACATATTTTGCATTGTATATAAACATTGGGGTTTTTGATTTCCCCATCCCTCGATAATTGTGTAAATAAAAATTCATGTTAGGGCTTTTCATAGAGACAATGAGGTATTTTGGTGATTGTGGTGTGAAAACTAAGTGTAAATGCGTTGTTATTGTGAAAGAAAAATTGTAAGTACGAATGGGTCAACGAATGAGACTAGTTAGTTTTGAGGTAGGACTAGAGAAGACCAGTTTTTCCCAATTTTAGCCCTTGTGGCACATTTTGTACCTATTATGGCGAATAAATATTAAGAACGTCTTCGAAGATAATAATGTAATGTGTTTGAGACTTAGAGAGACGTCACGCATGACCAGTACTTCGGCAGTGGGCTACAATTAATCCCTAGCCCTTGTGGTGTCCCTAAAGTCCAAATGTTAATGGTAAAATTACCCGTTTCCTCATGAGAAAACATTCAGCATTTATTGATAAGGCATCCAGCTCTACTCAAGTTACGCTATTCCACACTCGCTGATAATCCTGTTTGGATTAAAATGTCATATTTTTCGTCTCATTTCAAATCGTAATGTTAATAGCACTTTCCTTAAAAGGAAACATTCGAGAATCATGACCGAGAAGACTGTCCTAATAAAATTATACCTTACTTCACTCTCTGATAAATAGGCTGTGTTCAAAGTCTAACGGAACGCGATATAGACAGTGGGGGAAACAAATATTGGCGAACATACAAATTTTAATTTTATTGTAATTCCAACTAATGAATAAAAATACTTTTAAAATAATTAACGGTAAACATATGTATTATAAGAAAAAATATGCATAGAAAACAAAAACATGATTTAATAGCAATAAATCCCGTTCATCCCTTTTAATGTGTGAAAAACTAGAGTTGATTATTGCAGGACAAATCTTTGACATATGTTGCAAATGTTTCTCAAAATATATGTTTAATAAGTGATATTTTTTCAATTACACTAATAGCTTTTTTAGTGGATCTAATATAATCTTTTCAGTATCTAATAAAATATTTTCAATGACTCTAATAGATTTTTTAATGGGTGAAAATTAGAATTGATTATTGTAGGACAAAAGTTTGACATCTGTTGCAAATGTTTCTCAAAATATATGTTCCATAAGTGATATTTTTTCAATGACACCTTTAGCTTTTTTAATGGCTCTAATAAAATCTTTGCAATGACTCTAATAGCTTTTTTAATGGGTGAAAAGTAGACTTGAGTACTGTAGGACCAATTTTTGACATATGTTGCAAATGTTTCTCAAAATATATGTTTAATAAGTGATATTTTTTTCAATGACACCTTTAGCTTTTTTAATGGCTCTAATAAAATCTTTGCAATGACTCTAATAGCTTTTTTAATGGGTGAAAAGTAGACTTGAGTACTGTAGGACCAATTTTTGACATATGTTGCAAATGTTTCTCAAAATATATGTTTAATAAGTGATATTTTTTTCAATGACACCTTTAGCTTTTTTAATGGCTCTAATAAAATCTTTGCAATGACTCTAATAGCTTTTTTAATGGGTGAAAAGTAGACTTGAGTACTGTAGGACCAATTTTTGACATATGTTGCAAATGTTTCTCAAAATATATGTTTAATAAGTGATATTTTTTTCAATGACACCTTTAGCTTTTTTAATGGCTCTAATAAACTCTTTGCAATGACTCTAATAGCTTTTTTAATGGGTGAAAAGTAGACTTGAGTACTGTAGGACCAATTTTTGACATATGTTGCAAATGTTTCTCAAAATATATGTTTAATAAGTGATATTTTTTTCAATGACACCTTTAGCTTTTTTAATGGCTCTAATAAAATCTTTGCAATGACTCTAATAGCTTTTTTAATGGGTGAAAAGTAGACTTGAGTACTGTAGGACCAATTTTTGACATATGTTGCAAATGTTTCTCAAAATATATGTTTAATAAGTGATATTTTTTTCAATGACACCTTTAGCTTTTTTAATGGCTCTAATAAACTCTTTGCAATGACTCTAATAGCTTTTTTAATGGGTGAAAAGTAGACTTGAGTACTGTAGGACCAATTTTTGACATATGTTGCAAATGTTTCTCAAAATATATGTTTAATAAGTGATATTTTTTTCAATGACACCTTTAGCTTTTTTAATGGCTCTAATAAAATCTTTGCAATGACTCTAATAGCTTTTTTAATGGGTGAAAAGTAGACTTGAGTACTGTAGGACCAATTTTTGACATATGTTGCAAATGTTTCTCAAAATATATGTTTAATAAGTGATATTTTTTTCAATGACACCTTTAGCTTTTTTAATGGTTCTAATAAAATCTTTGCAATGACTCTAATAGCTTTTTTAATGGGTGAAAAGTAGACTTGAGTACTGTAGGACACATTTTTGACATATGTTGCAAATGTTTCTGAAAATATATGTTTAATAAGTGATATTTTTTCAATGACTCTAATAGCTTTTTTAGTGGATCTAATATAATCTTTTCAGTATCTAATAAAATATTTTCAATGACTCTAATAGCTTTTTTTCATTTTAACTTCTGGAGGCGGCCTTAAATTTTGAACTGTAGTGTCTGGAATTTTTCCAGATATCCAATTTGTATGATCTTCTTCAAAACGTGATAATTAAAAATTACATTATTTTTATGTATGCTCTTTTCTTGCATGTTTGACTTTTTAGTCTTCCTGCTTTCCTGTTAAATACGATCTTCGAAAGTTTTAATTATGTCTTTGAATCCTGTTTTTATTGTCCATTCTACTCAGTAACTATTTTCCCGTTTCCTATCATCTAAGTAACCTCTTGCTCCATCGCCTTGCACCTGTTGAAGTGATTATAAAATAAATAGAAAACAGCGTTCTTAATTTCAATCCCGATCCCAGTGTACCGACGATTAGGTGACAGTGCCGGTGACACAGGTGTTCAGGGGAACTAAATGACCTCCAAAAGAAAATCAACATCATTTACCGAGAGACTGAAGACGATGAACTGAAAATAAAACAGCTTACGACCACCTAGTAAACATTGGTTCTCACTCGATCGGCGAAGTTAAGTAACATTTAGCCGATTCGGTACCTAGATGGGTGACTGCTAGGTGCCGTAGTTTGGATGTGAGAGCAGTGAAATTGATAAGGGCTCACAATTGGAAATATAGTTCCAATTGGAGTCGGGTTCATTATTTTCACTTACACGCAAGTTTTATTGGAAATGTATGGATCCACCTCTTCTCCAATCAGCTATGGTTTAAATAGTAGGAATTATATCTTCAATGAATTCTTAAAATCTAAAACTATTTTCTGGATTTAAATTAGCTGAATAGGGTTGATAAGCCGTAAAAAAACAATCAATTAATCAATCAATATCAAACTTTCCAAAAACAGAAAGTATTGTATTTTTAATTCAGATATTGCTTACGGCCATATCACGTTTAAACACCGGTTCCCGTACGATCGTCGTAGTTAAGCTATATATGGTCTCTATCTAGATGGGTGACTCTTTGGGAATATCAGGTCCTGAAAGTTTGCATATGTGGCTGATCTAATGGATAAGGACTCGGAATTTAAATTCCCGTTAGGTTCGTTATATTCACTTACGAGCAAATACCTTTTGAGAAAGGTAAGAATACCCCACATCTCCCCACCAAGGTATGGTGGGAGATATGTGATATATAAGATTTGTATTACTATACCATTATTATATCCCCCCCCACAAAAAATTAAATCTTACAATCTAAAAATATCTTCTGGCTTTAAATAATCTGTAATTGATTGATAAGCCAATAGAAACTAATCAATTAAGTATTCAATTAATTTAAATCTTACATTACCGTAGTACATAAATTATTCTGCTTTTTCACCATTTTTTTCGGTATGTTCGTCCGTGTCCCTTTATACCTTTTTTTCCAATTAATGATTTGCTATTTGATAATATTCGACTTCTATTAATACTCTTTGAGTGTTAAATTCTCTTGGCCTTTTTTTTTTTCGGGATCATTTTCAAGCTTGTTGAGTAATTTACGACGTATTTCGGCGTATTTCGCTGAAATTAAACCCTGGACGAAAATCAAGCATTTAAAATTATTGACGCTTAACTTTGCCAATTTGAAGTCATCGCAGTGTTTATTGACGACACTCGCGAAAGTAGTATATTTCCAACGCTTGTAGAACGGTGATGTTTTTGGACTGAAGAGTTCTGTTAAGGATTGAACCGCCTCTTTAAATTTCAAGTTGCTGGTTTTCTTAGGCAAAATATAGTTGACAATCTTAGTATATTCTGCTGTGCTTAATTTCCTGAGGAGTAGGCGAACGTTTTTATTGTCAGTCCAATTTGCACAATCCGTATTGTATAAGTTCTCGTAACGTTTAAAGTACGAAGCGAATGTAATTTCTTCTTCAGGTGCAAACGTGAAGTTTTCAATAGTACTCTGTATAGCGTTTTGACAGAACGCGTTATCGTTGTCCTCATTTTGTTTTTTATAGACATATACAAGTACCTTTGCTCATTTTGTGGTTGAAGGAGCATTTCTTCCAGCTTCTGCTGTCTAAACTGAATTTCTAGGTGAAATTCCTCAAATTTCTTCTGGTATTCTGCTTGTTCTCGTTGGAATTTCTCTTGCCATTCTTGATATTTCTACTTCAATAGAAAATGCTGTTACTGTCTGTATTGATATTTCTCTCCGAACAGTAGTTGTTGTTCTTGTTGGTGTTTCAACAACTCTAGCATTACACTTTTAAATTCGTCCATTTTACTGCGGCGGTACGTAAAATTAAGAAATGAGAGGAGGGGATTTTTTTTCTTTACCCTCTTAAATCTGTTTGACTTGTACGGTTCTTTTACTGACTTGTTAGAATGGAAAAAAATATAACAAGCTTCACCAATCTTCATTCCAATCATTGAGTTGAACTTGTAGAAATCCTCTTGTTTTGAAGAGTTTCTTTTTCTCACTGTCAGTATTGTAATTAACACTAGATACTCTTTCGTCGTAGAGTTGGGTTAGAATTCCTTTCTTCTCTACTGTTGTAGACACTGGGAAAAAATATGATATAACATGAAGTCCGTTCCTTCGAATCCTTCGTCGCCAAGATGTTGTGACCAAGTAAATGGTTAAGTAATAACAAAAACCCGGTTTGCAGATATGTCGTATATTAAAGAGTAAGTACACTAGAAGAGTATTACACACGACTAGTAAGAGTGTATCAAATGAACAAGCGCTCAATCTATTCACAGTTCACTGCTCCCCGAACCTTCTCTCCTACTAAACTTATAGTAGGCGGAAGAGTCTAACAGACTATTTACAGGGAGGATACCACAATATTTAGCAACGCCTCTAACTACAGAATCATGAATAAAGACAATCAGTTTTCTCGAACATTTAACAACAAATATTTATTCGGAGTAACACTAGCGCTATAGAAAAGAAAATGTATACGTCTCTATCGGAGCAATCAGTTCGTGGTCGGAACGAAAAACACCGCTATTAATTACGCGTGCAAGCTTACGAGGAGCACATTTAGTTTTAGTATGCGAATTATATTTTACTTACAAATAAATCTAATTATACCTCGTTAGTTCTCGTCTCAAATACCTCATCCGAGTGTAACTAGGGAGGATCTTAAGGCTCCGATGCGTTGAACCTGGTCCGTCGATATGGTATGTAGTCCTCTGTCACTATACGGGCTAAATATTTAAATACTGATTCTCCTCTGCTTATATTGGTAGAGATAGATTCATCTTGAATACAATTTTAGATTCTCGAAGTTCACTCCCTAATTCTGATTTGACGGTTGCGTTATTTTGCTGAAACTTCGTCTGAGCGTTACGGCGCCTGAATGTCTCAGTTAAAAATTTAATCCAGGTTACATCAAACTGTACGCGGGGAAATATATTTTAGATTTTTGAAATATCTCAAAAATGTCATCTCATTCTTTCTAGTTATCGTCCGTTTCTTTGTTGATCATATTCACATGATCCGGCCATGTTATACCAATCATTCGTCCGTAGCGTGAAGTTTGGTTAGTAAGTAAAAAAAATAGGAAAATATATAAGATTATATATTGCGTAGTGTTTCGGCAGTCTTTTGAATGGTGTGTTTCTATCTGAATATTTTGATAAATTATGAAAGACATTTTTGCTATTCGTATGCGACTCTTTTACCTGTCACATTTTCTCTCATCTGTTACTAAAACTATAAAGATAATTAAATTCACGCATCTGCTTGAAACTGATGGCTTGTCATATAACTTTCAATTTGCGCTCTTTCTTTCATTTTCTACTGCTCTCTCCGTTTATATTGAGAAAAATGGCCAACTGCTCAATTCTTAGCACGCCGTATATTAGACATTTTGAAAATAAGTTATTCTAAGACGATATTTAACTCTATTCAGACGCCTTCGGATTTGTCCTACGCTTTGAATTTTACTTTGAATTTTGCCTTATATTTTAACAAAGATTTTACTTTAAATTTTACTTTGAAAATTAATTTGTTCAGTTTACAGTTTACCACACGAATTCGTATAATTTTTATATTATTTTAATATATAAATTGCCAACCTTATATCTGTTCTTCGGTTTTGAGAAAATCTGAGGGAGGTAATGTTTCATGACGCGCGGGATCGGTTAGTAGCACTGCTCCAAAAGTCCAAATAAAACGTGGACAAATATTTGAAACAAGAATCCATTTCTTGACATACCGTACATTGGACATTTGGAAGATAAGTTATCTTGGACGATATTCTAAGACGACATTCTAAGATGATACTAACTTGAAATTCTGAATCAGGAATTGCTCATTTTACCATTCAATTTTATCTTGGTAATGAAGACATTAAACGAACTACATATCAGCTTCAGCTTGACGTTTTCCCGTTCCGTCTTCTGATATGCTTCAAGTAATTACGGCAATCTTTCCACAATCCATCGTTAAACGCGCTAGAATAATATTCTGGTAATAAATAACACTACTCTTTTCGCTATAATTCACCAAAGAGCTTTATGAAATAGCATCCTGAATATTATCTTAGATACTGAACCAATCAAGCTGATTTTCCAGTGAAGTTAACCTTATTGTGCCAATGGTTACTTTGGCAGGGTTATGAAGAACTGAGTGCATCCAGTATTTCACCTCTGTTGTATATCTTAGTTATCACGTCGGGAAACATCGAGATGAAATTCGTCTCTCAAGGAAGAGCTTCCTTCTTTAATTACTGTAATTTTGTGATTGAAATAATATTTTCTTTCCTTCTGCTCCTTCTATCGTAGTATTTCTGTTATTATTGTATGTTTACGTGATATTTTTTGTGATCCTTGCAAATTTATCATTGAAAGATTCAACAGTTGTATACTTGTATTTATTTCTGATATTTTTATATAACATATAATTTTGTGAAGATTTTGAGCACCAGCTGCTGTCTCTTTCTGTAGTTAAAGAATTTCACCTGCTACCCAGAATGTTTCTGTAGAAACACATATCTTATACCTCAAATCTCCATGTCGTTTGTGAGGAAAATCATATATTATTCATTCCATATAGGGGGACTAAAGTTAAACAGCAGTTCAACATTTTTGTTTCTAACGCATAATTCCAGTTTCTTAATAATTTCTATAACTTTTGGAAGACATCTTTCGCAATTTCTATCCACCTTCTCAAATCTCTGTCACGTTTCCATCTTCTAACTTAGCAATTCACAGATTGTTAGATTTCTGTACATACTCGTGTTTGACGTCCCTTATTTGGCATTTCAGCTGTACCCAATGACTTACAATATGGAAAACACGAGCCTCAATCCGGTAACATTTTATTTTGTAGTATAGCGCCCTAATTTATTTATACATTTATCGGTCACCCAACCTGACCTATTATTAATTTGATATTCAAATTTTGCGTCTCGGCTTCAGTAACTTGCCATCCCGCCTTAAGGTTGCCTATGTGTGTCTTTTTTTTTTAAATACATCCATGGTAATATGTTACGATGGGCTGTTCTCTGTGGTGCCTAGACTTTTTTTTAAAAAATTTATGCGCAGTACTAGATTGGCGTCGATATCTCCTCAATTTACAGTTGAACTGGCTAGATGTAACCTTAAATTATATGCTAGCAGTTTCTTTTTTCTCACGTCTAACTTGCGGAACTCCTTTCAACTTCATGCTTTCCAGCCATCTTTAATCTACAAAAATCTAAATGTAATCCAAATCAATTGCTATCTGCTGATTATTCTTTTCTCATTCCGCTCATAATTAATATTTCTGTTCCTAGTTTTTCCACACCCAATAAACCTTTGTTTCTTGGTAGCCTTTTTGCTCTGTGAAACCAAATAAACATGGTAGCATTTCATTACACAATGAGCATAAATGAATATGGCAAACGATTCTAACGAGGATTCAAATTTATGACAAGCAATTCCAATAAGCATTTGGTTTTGATGTCACATTTTTCATTGCCTGTCATAACATTTTCTAAATACTTCTGTACTTGTTTGATCTTGACATCCCTCATTTGTATCTTCAGTTGTCCCTTTTGCTAATGACCTAAAAGGTAGAAAAATACTAAAGTAATCATCATTATTTTCGTCTATATTTTGTGGAACGCTTCTTTGGCTATTGTCAGTTGTGCTTTCTTTTAGGCGTTGTTCCTTATTTTAGAACTTTCTTCATCTGTGAGCGCATTGCCCAGCATTCACAGCCACATAGGAGAACGGATGTTACGTAGCATTTCAGTGTTCCTTTCTTTGTTTAAACGAAATATTCTTATTAGTTATTATCGTGAAGCTTAATAGCTTTTCGGACTACTATCCTCATCTTTGTCGCCATATTTATTACAACGTTTCGGCCGTTGCACGCTCCGGCCTTCGTCAGGTGGTTGGAATGTCGAACTGAACCCTTTATTTCGCTCAATAAATAAAGGGTTCAGTTCGACATTCCAACCACCTGAAGAAGGCCGGAGCGTGCAACGGCCAAAACGTTGTAATAAATATGGCGACAAAGATGCGGACACTCGTCCGAATAATGTAAATAGTGTACATAATACCTCATCTCAGAAATAGAGACAACTACTTAAAAGATTTTGGTTAAAGGAGCGTAAGACAATAATTTATCCTACCGCCAGATTTATTGAACCTGTAGAAATCATAAAAGAATCAGCCATATCAACAGGAAATAAAAAAGTCTTTATAGTATACACAAATAGGAAACTACCGAAAACTACTACGAATGGTTTTGAAGGAAAAACTAAACATCAATTGTAAGCAGATAGAATGCATGAGGGACAGCGAATGAAACAGCGCAACATATTAATTACAAATTGGTGATACAAAAATCAAGCACGTACAAATAGTCATTAGGAAGTGTTTTTAGTAAAGAACTGAAGACGTGACTACTAAATCCAAAGGCAGTTTGTTATAGCGAATGATGCCTCGCAAATTCTAAGCAAAGTATTAAGAAACAGGAAAATTTCGTTAGAAAGAAAATAGTAATGAATTATTGTGTAATATCAGTCCTCCAATATGGCAGTAAATGCTGGGCAGTCTCATCACAGATGAAGGAAATATTTGAAGAAAGTGAAGCTAGTGGTGATTATTATGGACTGAACATATGACCAACTACGACGTTTTAGAGAAAGATGGAATATAAAAGGACAACTAATGACCACATAATGAGAAAAGATGGCATGGAAAAATTGGCACTCACAGTACATATAGAATGAAATGACAGAATAAAAGAGCGCCAAAGCTGCCGAACGAGCTTGTATAAATGAGTTGGCAGAACAGGGATTAGGCATGATAGCAAAGTGGATATTTTATACAAATCTTCAAAGAAAAGAAAATTATGGAATACAATGATGCTTCTGGGTAAACAGCACATAAAAAAGAATTCCGGAAAAGAGAAGACAATATGTCCGCTTAAACGAATATCTGTTATTTCAATCATGTAGTAATGCATTTTATAAGTGTCATTCGAAATAGTCTGATATCTACGGTTTTTACAAAGAATTTTAATTAACTTCTAGTTTATTCGCACCATCAAATATGGTAGAATTATTCCCTTCTTGATTGTTCTCAGTGAAATCTAATTAAAAACAAACTAGCGCTGTAGTTACAACCTAAAATGAGCTTGCAGCTAAAATTAATTTCGAGTCGAAATTACTTTACAATCTTCTTATTTGTTATGAGAAAATTCAATACTTGGTATAATATTAAATAACTTCATACTGGTTCCAAATTCTGTTGACGTAGACATTTTTACATGCGACAAAATATCTCCTTACAATCTATCTATCTCTACATCTATATATATATATATATATATATATATATATATATATGTGTGTGTGTGTGTGTGTGTGTGTGTGTGTGTGTGTGTGTGTGTGTGTGTGTGTCTGTCCGTGTGTGTGTGTCTGTCCGTGTGTGTGTGTGTGTGTGTGTTTGTGTGTGTGTGTGTGTGCAGATAAAGAAAGGTAGTGTCTCTAGAGCTTTTATGAAGATTGAAAATGCAGAAATAATGAACAATAACTATATAGCAATTTTCCTTTTCACTGATATACAATGAAGCGAGAGCTGCTGAAATAAACAATATATGTGTGGATATGAAATGTATGTACACATACATATATACATACATACATATATATATATATATATATATATATCTTCTACATACACACACGCACATATATATATATATATACATATATATATATTCTACATACACACATACTTATAAGCATGCATATACTATGCATTAATACACATGTATGTATGTATGTATGTATAGATAGATAGATAGATAGATAGATAGATAGCAACATGCGATAGACAGGTAGTTAGATAGGAGCATGCGATAGATAGATAGATTGATAGATAGATAGATAGATAGAAACTTAAACTGAGATAATAAAAAATGTCATGACACGTAGAATTAGAATAATATACGCCAATGGACAACATAAAGTTTCGGTTCGAAATTCTAACAAATTCCACCTGCAAGAAGCTAGAGCTCACAACGACCGAAACGTCGTAAATATGGTAATAGAGATGAGGATAACAGTCTGAACAATGTAAGTTTGTAAATAGTTACAATACGCCATCTCAAAAATTAAGGCAGATATTGAAAGATATTTATACACTTATAACCATAAGATATAGTGTCACGCCTGGTGTCCCGGTCAGGGATATTACATATTTGTCTTGTGTGTATTTTATTGACACTGAGAAACTGGTGTTATCTAAGGTATTAGATTTCTCATTCCTCCATCTAGAGTTCGATATGGAGGCTCTTCTTTCCGAGTTTGAGGTGTTTGCTTCACAAATCAAACATTATGTCCCTGCAATCATGTTGTGCAAATAAAAGCCAGGTTGCTGGATTTTTCGCACATACGTGCAAGCTCTCCAGTTAATGAGGAGGTTTGCATATGGCGTTCTACCCACTTTCAAGATTATAAGTCTATTAGGAAGAATAGTGATACATATGTCAGTAAGCCTGGTGTAGTTCTTATAGGTAAACATGATTGCACCTACAAGATAAAAGCTATTTTGCAAGACAATACTAAATTTCATAAAATAGACTCTGTGGAGTCGCATGATCTTACGGATAAAACAGAATCCAGGATACAGCAGGGGCTTTGGGATTTGGTTGAAAGGAATCGGTTGTCTAAAATGAAAGGAATAGGCCTGTGTGTGCGTAGCGACCTTGTATATATTGTCTGCCTAAACTCTACAACAATGGGTTGCCTCTGAGACCAATCTTGGCTCAGCGTAGTATGAATTAGGTGCATAGTTGACTGAGATGTTAGAACCTGTTGTATTATTTCATTCGAGTATATGCATTCCTGATTCCTTTCGTTTTATTAAAGTGATTCAAGAATAGGATACTGTTTCTGCCTCTTGATGTATGGTGTCATTTAATATTGTCAGTTTATTTATCAATGTGGCCCTTTGGGAAACGATTGACATTTGCTCTCATGTCCTATATCGTGGTCATCTGTGTCTCTCATTGTTTGAAAATATTTTAAGGGGTTGATATTCGTTACTACTGAGAGTGTTGAATTTCATTTAAACAATGTTATGTACAGTCACATAGATGGTGTTGCGATGGGCAGCCATTTAAGTCCAGTTCTGGCAAATATATTTGTGGGTTTTTATGAATATTGGTTGTATAAAAATGCATATAAGCCCACGTTTTTTAATCGGTATGTTGATGATGCGTTTGTATTGTTTGGTGATGAACAAGATGCGGTTTGATTCTTTGAAAAGTTTGAAGTGTCAAACCGTCTTTGGTGTTTACTATAGAGAAAGAAAATGATTGTATCTCGCCCTTTCTGAACGTTCTTATTGGTACACTGATTGGAAATTCTGTGTACCAAAAAGTAGGAAAATATTTTGGTTAATACATTGTAACACGATGCTTTAAATATGTGTTCCCCTAAAAATTGAAAAAAAGAGTTATTTAAAATTAAGGAAACATCGTTCGGGATAATGTTTAATCGGAGAAGGTTTTTGTTACGCGGGTCTTTGAGCGCAAGGTTTCTATATTTTGACTCTCCTACTAGACATGATCCTGACAAATGTCGTATGATCTTAAAGTTACTCTGGATAAATAAAAATGACCAACTTTCTTCTTACATCTCTTATTGTTATTGGACCACTATAATGCAGGTTGCTTTATTTTTTTCTACCTGAAATGTTTTTCTACTTTTCAGAAGGATAATGTTCAGCCCTTTTTTGCTTATCTCTGTCGTTTACTATTTTAAATGTCGGTCTGGTTATGTGGGTCGATCCTGTTTATGCCTGATTGTATC
>OZ038486.1:99267232-99277232 GCA_964036315.1 Acanthosepion esculentum
TAAAAGGAACAAAATCAAAGAAGAAATTAGAAGTGTAGTTATCAGCAAATCAAGAAATTTGAAGGGAGATCCACATGTGAGAAGTGCGAGAAGAGAAACTCTTAAAATAGAAATAACGGTTACATCTAGCCTTTTCAAGAGTAAAACGAATAGTTCTAGTTGCCGATCTAGTAATACGCTTAAATCCATATAGTGGAGGCAATATGGGAAAATCTCATCAGAGTAGTTTGCATTAAAATATTTGTAGAAAACAGGAGGAAAAACAACTTCAAGTCGGTTAGAAATTGACTGAAGTCGAGATGCGAGGTCAGGATCAATCATATTACAGAACCTTATTTGAATTTTGTTAGGGCCACCAGACCATATATGGATCGGTATTCAATGCCCGAACGAATGGTAAATTGATAAATGATCAAGTTGGATTTTGAAGTGAAAGATATTCTGTGACAATACATTGAACCAACTTCCCCAGCAATAGACACAACAGTTGATTTAATAGAGTCGCTTTTATTCATGCCAATAGAAAACGTCAACCCAAGAAAGCGTAGAGTGATGCTCTCCTGGAGTTTAGCATCTGAATGAATTATTGATGCAACGTTGTGTTGTGTTGTATCGTACTAAGATTATTAACTATGGTACCCAGACTTTTTGAATTTCAGCGCAGTACGAGACTGGTGTCGAGATCTCATCAATTCATATTTGATCTGGTTAGATGTAGACGTAAATTTTATGCTAACAGTTAATTCTATCGCACTTCTTGTTTGTGGAACTCCCTTCCGGTTCCATACTTTCCAGCTAAGTATAATCTGCAAAAAATTAAATGCAATGTCAAACGCTGTCTTCTGTCCTCCTGATTATTCTTTCCTCTTCCTGCTCATTATTATTGTTTCTGTTCCTAATTCTTACACATCCTGTAATCCCTTGTGTCTTGGTGACTTTACTTCCTTGAATGGGGTGATAGCGATTAAAAAATAGTGCATTGAAATGACAAGTGATATAGAGAACAAAAGAACAGTATCACACGTACCAATTATATTGTCTTTTAATGACAAAGCTATTGGTGTGTTTCGTACTAAATTCTTTAGAAACCTTTCTTTAAATAACAGTTGTTTGAAAAGTACTTCTATCATTACTTTTTGGGGTATCTCGCCTCGTTTTAAAATTTGCCCAGCAGTGAAATAATTCCGTTTTTGTTTTTAGTAAAGTTGATATTAAGTAAACTGCCAGAAACGGTTTTGAAATTGATTGAGTCTGTATTCATTATTAATAAAACCATATTGAACTTCTTCAAAAATCGATACCTGAAACAAGTGAAAAATAATCTAATAGTCATGGTTTTAATTCTGATGCAGCGTTTTCTGCTTTTACATGTGTGACACAAGGACACGAAAAAGTTCAACAAACTATATTAGTAGATATATTTTTTCTTGATTCTCGGTTCAAATAAAATATAAAATCATTCCCATAGTTGCAGGTTCGACTGAAGTGTCAGAAAATACTGGTTTGAGTTCCTTTGTATTTCGTCAAAAACTACAGGATCGATTTTCATTGATTCAAGTATAAACACTTACACCCTCTGTTCCAAAATAGTTGTTCCATAGCCGGAAATCTCATGTGGAATATACTAATTCTTAGTCGAATTGTTTGCCGTTTACATTAACAGGTTAGCATTGATGTTCCTCAAGTATTTATATTAGCTTATTCAGGTAGAATAATTTGAAGCGCAAATTATATCACTTTTTCACCACATTAAAATTGTATTTTTTTTTCAGACCACCCGCTGGCTAGAGATTATGATGGGAGAAGAGAAGCCAATTAGCAGAAATGCTAAACGATTGCAAGAAGCACGAATTGACAAATAATGAACGTAGTGCTGTGTTGCAAGCACTGCTGGAAAGATCCACAGATCGTGTCCTGAAGCGTGGTGCAATAAAACAGGTTGCAGATGAACTAAACGTAGCTGCAGAACGTCTGGGTTTGCAAATTGAATTAGTTTGCCAGCCTCCAAATAGTCCTGATCTCAATGTTCTTGATCTGGGTTATTTTAATGCAATTCAATCAATTCAGCACCAGCAAGCTCCAAATAATGTTGACCAGCTCATTGAAGCAGTGGAAGAATGTTTCAATAAACTTCAGAAGTCGAAGCTTAACAATACTTTTCTAAGTTTACAGTTAGCAATGGAACAAGTTATTTTACTTGACTGCGATAACAACTATAAACTCCGGCACATGTCTGAAGACAAGCTTGAAAGAGAAGGAAAACTTGAAGTATGCATTTCTATTTCTGATCAGTTTCGATATATTTCACACTTATTTGTATGACAATTCACTAATATTACTCATTTACTATTGAGTATGGGAATAAATGATATTTTTTTGTTCTTTTTGGTGTTTTTTTATCTACTGGAACAATTATTTTGGAACAACATGAAATTTTTTTTGGTACAACTATTTCAGAACGGAGGGAGCATTATTTATCGCCATACACGATATCAACCATTGACTTGTTGGCGGGACCTGGGCGATGTTTACTGCATCGCTACCAGAAAGTTAAACCTCCGCACAAAATGGGTCAACTTCTGATTAGATACTTATACACTTAGGTATAAATACAAACATATTTGACTTTTTGACTTTAGACTACTTATAAGTAGTTTAGTGCTAGTCGTCGGTGGTATCTGCAAAGCTATGAATAATGAATATACCTAATCAAACTTACAAGACAAATAAACGCAAAAGTCATGAAACCGTATTGTCTGGAGAGTGCAGGCAGAGAGGGTCCCTATTTGATGCTATTGGCTTCCCCCTTTGTCAAAATCTATTAGTCGCTAAATGAATATATGAAATATCAACACCTCCAAAAACAAAACAGCTCTCATTTAACGACTATAGAGAAACTTTTCTGTTTGACTATAGACACGTGGAGAGCAACAAACTGCATCCACTTGATCTCACGTTTTCAACACATTTGAAGAGGAGCGACTATATCGAATCAATAGCTACATCTGCTGCGAGAAAATTTGGCTCAGTGAGTCGTACGAGAAAATCTTTCTCGTCAGTGTATACTGCTGCCATGTCTGGTATGTCGCTCTTGCTATTCATCTCGAGGTTCTTGATAAAATCCAAAGAAGGATCTTTCATGCAATCGATCCAGATTTGGCATCTCCATTTCAGTCACATTCTCAGCGACGTGTCCCGGCTTCCCTCTGTTCTTCCTGCATAGTTTCATTGCAATTGCCCTGACGAGCTTTTTTTCCCTGGTGCCCTCACTACATGAATTTAAGCTTCCTACTTGGAATCTACGTCTTATCCATCTACTTGTGAAATAGCTAAATGCAGCCGCTGTGTTCAACAGTTATTTCTCGCATTTCCCGGATGTGGAACTCCCTTCCGTTTTCTTTCTTCCCTGACAACTACAATCTTCAAAAATTTAATTGCAACGCCAATTGCCTTCTTTTATTTTTTTGAATCATGTTGATCTTTTGTTTTTTTTCCCTCAATCTTCCCTATATTCAGTCTTTTCTCTCACTTTCATTCCCTGTAACCACCTGTGTACTAGTGACATTCCCACTTACTTGGGGTGAAATGATTAAAAAAATCTACTCTATTTACATTATTCGGACTATTGTCCTCATCCTTGTCGCCATATTTATTACAACGTTTCAGCCGTTGTAGGCCCCGGCCTTCTTCAGGTGGTTGGAATGTCGAACTGAACCCTGTATTTCAATCATTGGGGTAGACTGTTCTAGTTCCACGTGCCATGTTTAATGGATGTCAGTTATCAGTTATCTCCTGTTAATTCCCCTCTGAAAGTTCTCCCCTGCCTTAACCTGGTATTGAACTTACACACTTTGGGTCCTGTCACTGGATATAACCAACGCCTTTATCCACAGTGCCATGTGTCCTTTAGAACACCAACTGAAGAAGGCCTGAGTGTACAACGGCCGAAACGTTGTAATAAATATGGCTACAGAGATGAGGACAATAGTCCGAATAATGTAAATAATGTACATAATACCTCATCTCAAATATATAGACAGATACTGAAGGGCCGAAACGTTGTAATAAATATGGCGACAAAGATGAAGACAATAGTCCGAATAATGTAAATAATGTGCATCATACCTCATCTCAGATATATAGACAGATACTGAAGGGCCGAAACGTTGTAATAAATATGGTGACAAAGATGAGGACAATGGTCCGAATAATGTAAATAGTGTACATAATACCTCATCTCAGATATATAGACAACTATCACCCAAGAATCGTCATCTATTTCTTAACCAATTGTCCGAGGAATTATGCTACAAAAGTATTTTAATGCAGAGGCATGACAGAGCCATGAATAGTTATTCGGACTGAGCAATCGGAGAGCCGAGTTCGAATTCCAGTCGAGTTCATAATCTTGCTAATAGCGTTGGGGGAAATATGTATCCATCTCTTTCCCCCCAGCTATGGATAAAATAAAAGGACAGCCTTTGATGGCAATCGATGAATTTAAAGGAAATCTCTGAATTCATAAAATAGCTTGGAGAGGGTTGGACTCCGTCAGGCTATCTTACCAAGGAAAGACAACTACTACTGCGGTTGCTCTACATGTGGTGTAGCTACGACATTCATGGGTCATGGAGATTTTTGTCATATAACTTTATCTTAAAATTGAATTTTCCTGGTTACATTAAAATGGAATGACTTCTTCCATATTTAATTTCTTCTAGAAAAGTTGCCCCACAAATCTTTTAAGAAGACAAACATTAGATATATCTTCTTCTTCTTCTTCTTCTTCTTCTTCTTCTTCTTCTTCTTCTTCTTCTTCTTTATAACATGACCCTTAAGAACAATTATGAACATCTATCGTACTCCACAACTTCCTATTCGTCTACAGTTGTTAAAATTCCCTTCCATTTTGTGAAGTTCTTTCCGCTTCAAACGGCTACTTTATATTGAGAATGCTAATGCCATAATCACTGGTGTCCCTTGTTTGGCATTCAAATAACTAGGGGGGCGGCTACATGATTCGAATCATTAAACCCTAATTTCATTCACCCAGCGAACAATAGCTAATATTGTCAGCTGAATTGGCTACATTTAAGCCATACTCACCTTAACTCTGTCAAAGTTGACAACGGATATTATAACCAGTTTGCTGTCACTGATAGAACAGGTAAAGTAATTTTGTAGGGAAAATATTGTCGATAAATTCAATTATCTATGATGTTCTTACGTCTACGCTAATGGCGTTGACTAACAAGACCATTGAAAATAATTCCTTTCCAAATTACAGACATGAATGGAATCAAGTGTTCTTTTAAGATTATTTAAGTATCGGGGAAATTGCGATACGGAAATCTGAAGCCGTATAAGGATAAGGAATGTTTTCAAAATCTATCCAAAGAAACAGGAAGTCCGTTAGAAATTAAAAAAATATTACTGAACTGCTATGCAATATCATTGATTCTCTATGGTAGTTAATACTGGACAATCGCCTCAGAGATGAAGAAGCGTCTTAATGCAAGAGAAATGTTGTTCTACAGGAGTATGCTGAGAATACTATAGGCCGAATATGTGAACAATCTTAATTATTAATCAACTCTCATTATGGATGAATAGCAGCACAGACCGGGTTCTATAGCCTTTGATGGCAACTGGTCTACCGCAAAAAGAAATGGCAACCTGCTGCGGGGAAAATACGTCTCGTCAGTCATGTATCGAAAGATACATGATCGCCTAAGAGTGTATCATGCATGGCCCATAACTGACTGACTATGAAGGGAAATAAATTCATTTAATTCTGATTCCTATTACATTGTCCATCTGTTCGGAAAGCGTGTTTTAAGGGTTGGACATTTTACTGACCATTTAACCCTAGAAATTATCCGTTAACGAACAAAGAAAAGTCAACTGAAGTGATATATGTCCTCCTATATAGCAGTGAATCCTGGACAGTCTTCGCAAAGATGAAGAAGTGACTTGAAGCAACAGAAATGTGGTTCTTCAGAAGGATTCTGAAGATACAATGAGACGAACATATGAGTAACGGTGAAAGAGCGTGGAAACAAAAAGGACATTTATATTTAACATCAAGAATAGACCGTTGAAATCTCTACGGCGCATAATGTGGAAAGAAGGACATGGAAAATCTGATACTCACAAGGCCAGTTTGAAGGCAAAATGGACAGAGGAAAACAAAACATAACCGACCAAGCGAGCTTGAATAAAAATTTAGAAGAGATAAAAAGGCTATTTACAACCATAAAATATTTTTGAGAAAGAAACGTTTTTTTTTTAGATAATAATATTATTTCAATAATATATTGAGATAATAATATTTTTAGTCATATTAACTAACTCATAATCAGGAGAAGAAAAGGTGAAGTTATATCTTCCCCAGGGGTACCTGTGCATAAGCGAATATAACGAAGACAACGGGGATTGAAATCCGGATCTCCGATTAACAATTCTGAACGATTATCTATTACACCAACCGCACATCCAAGCTTACATCACCAGGTATTCCCAAACGGTCACCCATCTAGGTACTGAGCAGGATCGACAATGCTTAACTTGATCTTAGAGAATTTAACACTCGTGTGACATATCGAAAGAAAGAGGGACAGCTGGCAAGAATGAATGGCAGGACCGTTTTCAGAGGCTTAGTGAAGGGTGAAAATTGGCTAAAACGGATAGGAGTTTGTGGAAAGCCATAATCGTTCAGGTCTTGAACAAAGACAGCACACAGAAGGAAATTATTAGAAGAAACTTACTCTCCTTTACCGAATGTTCACTAAAACATAAAAGGTTCGTGTGTGTATTACGATGTTGAACTTTCTGTGAATTTGTGGATGCAACATACTAAAGAAGAAAGAGTCTCGCAGAATAATTATCTTGAAAATATTTAGAAGAACAGACATTGGGAAGTTACAACGGTGGAAAATGACTGCAGCCGAGATGCCAAGGAAAAACAAAAAAAAAAGTACATTCTTCTTTGAATTTTGTCAAGTATAATTCTTGAATTACCATTAAAGTGACGGTTACGAAGATCTAGGTTTGTCCACAAATATATAAGTTGAGTATTCAGGAATTTCATAATTCATACCGATTTTTTAAATTCTTGTTTTACCAAGTTGAGTACCAAATTGAGTACATGTTATCGACGAAGAAATTAAAAATAGGTAAACCGAGTGTGTTGCGTAAACTTAGTGGTAAGCTCCTTGTAAAATAGGACGAGTTTATCACTACTCTACTCAGCAGTTGGTAAAATACAACGAGTCTCTCAATACTCATATCAGCTGTTGGTAAAATACAACGAGTCTCTCAATACTCATATCAGCTGTTGGTAAAATACAACGAGTCTATCACTCGTTTACTCAGGTGTTGCTAAAATACAACGCGTCTATCACTACTTTACTCAGCTGTTGCTAAAATACAACGGGTCTATCACTACTCATATCAGCTCTTGGTAAAATACAACGAGTCCATCACTACTCTACTCAGCTGTTGGCAAAATACAACGAGTCTCTCACTACTCATATCAGCTGCTGGTAAAATAAAAAGAGCCCATCATTACTGTACTCAGCTGTTGCTAAAATACAACGAGTCTATCACTACTCATATCAGCTCTTGGTAAAATACAACGAGTCCATCACTACTCTACTCAGCTGTTGGCAAAATACAACGAGTCTCTCACTACTCATATCAGCTGTTGTTAAAATAAAACGAGCCCATCATTACTCTACTTAGCTGTTGGCAAAATACAACGGGTCTATCACTACTCATATCAGCTCTTGGTAAAATACAACGAGTCTATCACTAGTTTACTCAGGTGTTGCTAAAATACAACGAGTCTATCACTACTTTACTCAGCTGTTGCTAAAATACAACGGGTCTATCACTACTCATATCAGCTCTTGGTAAAATACAACGAGCCTATCACTTCTCTACTCAGCTGTTGGCAAAATACAACGAGTCTCTCACTACTCATATCAGCTGTTGGTAAAATAAAAAGAGCCCATCATTACTCTACTCAGCTGTTGGTAAAATACAACGAGTCTATTACTACACTACTTAGCTGTTGCTAAAATACAATGTGTCTATCACTACCCTATTCAGCTGGTGGTAAAATATTAGGGTTGACTGTCCAAATATCTGGGTCACTTAACGAGGAAAAAAGACCAGGATAATTTGAGTCAAATGACATTTTGATGGCAGGAGGTGCAGAGGTTAACAGCAAACAACCTATCTAAGTAGCTTGTATAGATGGATATCAGGACAGATTGAGAGGGATAGTAAAAAGACAAACATTCCTTCAAGACACGAAGTTGAGGAGAGTAATGGTTGTCCGCATCTAGAATGTAGGCACCGCACAGAATAAGATTAATAAAAATAAGAACGGCCTTAATAAAACTTAACTGGTCTTTGATATATATATATATATATATATATATATATATATATATATATAATGTGTGTACATATATTTATATATAATGTGTCTGTTTATATATATATATATATATATATATATATATATATATATATATATATATATTATAATTTTATCATATAGACAAAACCATTTTACTCACTACAAAGATGCAACTTCGTTTCAGTGCATTTCAACTGCACTTCGACAGGTGAGAATCGAAAATGGGATAACCATATGATAAAGTTATAATAAATAAATAAATAATTATCGCTCTACTATCGGTATCGAGCCCTCCTGTGGATTAATGCTGTGAGCGTTGGAATTTATATATTACTTTCGTTCTCATCGCACCGGGTATATATATATATATATATATATATATATATATATATATATATATATATATATATATATATATATATATATATATCATGTTCGGAACAATCTGCAAGAATAATGTTGGTATGGAGACAGTAAAAAAGAACTCTACGTTTCTCGAAGGGTTGAAGTGTTTAGTGAACTTTTACTAATGTGATTTACAGCTATTTGACCGACGTTTGGACAACTGATCAATAAAGGTCGCAGGCTGCCTTGCTGATCATGGATTTCTTGCTGTAAAATATGGACAGGCCAAAGTGCATTGTGTAATCTGTCCCCCGATGGAATAGAGTTTTTGCGTCAACACTCCGGTTTTTATGGTAGGTCGTTCCATATAAAGGTGATGGCCTCAACTCGGAGAATTATAAGCTGAAAGAGAAAAAGAGAGAGAGAGAGAGAGAGAAAGAGAAAATAGTTGAAAGAAAGATTCATCTAAAAAGGTGAGGTGATGGATTAAATTTTGCACAGACGGGAGGGATACTACAATGAATTATTCGATCTAAAAGATATTGATATGAGTTGAGCTCCGTGTGTATGGATTTGCATAAAAGGGATTACCCGTTTTCAGTTTTAATTCCGGACGTCTATAGATATATAATAAAGGGGATTAGGAATATTACCAGTTCTATAGGAATAAAATTATAAAATGTAAGAAGATAAAATGCATAGTTGTCAACTAAAGGTGCTGCATAAATTGTGAGCTAAATATTGGGGCTATCTAAACAAAGCGGGTACAGAAATCTCAGACTAGTGTAGTTACAAACAAGGGAAATTTGGTACAGACCTTGAAATAGCTAAAGCTGGTTACCATCAAATTATATTAGCAATAAACTAAAATGTATTGATGATATAATATCAAATATCTATATAATAAATGCGAATGTCAGTGTGTCACTTTGTCACAATTTTTCAACTTTACTCACGGAGGCCTCAGCCCAACATATCATACCATTTTGGAATAATGCTGGAATGTTATAGTGTGCTCCGTGATCTAAATAAAACGTTCCAGGTCTGATCCGGACCTCCAATTTTGGATTCCTAAGTTTTCATCAATGCGATTGCTTTCAAATTCCGCCATCTTGACTGAGAAAAAAACTGAAAGAACACAACTCTCTAATTTTCATGTAAAATAAAAAAAATTACGTTGTTTCAAAATAAAATTATCCGAATCTGTCAATATTTCTGAGATGAGGT
>OZ038486.1:99282232-99347232 GCA_964036315.1 Acanthosepion esculentum
TACCTATGGGCAAATAGTTAATAGCTTTTAATACCAGAAATTCTTTGTAAAATATTATTAACAGCAATACCATTTTGAAAAAATATATTATTAGCAATACATTTTTGGAAAAAAACATTACCAGTTATACAATTTTGAAAACATATTACCAGAGATACATCTTTGATGAAAAAATATTTCCAGAAATATATTTTTGAAGGAATAATATATTACCAGCAATACGTTTTTTTGGGAAAAAAAGATATTACCAGGTATATATTATTTTAAGAAAAACAGTATCTTATCGGTACTAAATAACCCATTGAGATTGATATACCATAAAACAAAACAAAACAAACTAATTCCTTTGTGCCCAGCATCTATAAAAATATATATGACGCGATTCTGTAATACTATTGCTGGCGCGGTCTTTCATCCATATTCTCTTTATATTCCATTTATGAGGAAGAAGTTCCATTCAGGCAACCATTTTGCCAGAATTGTTGCGGTGTACAACTGTCATCTGAGAAGCTTCTTTCTTGACCACTAAAATCTTAACCTTAATCTTTACCGTCAAAATTGATCTACCCTACAAATTATCATAGTACCACTTCATCCTCAGCTTTAAGCCGTATAAGTAATGCAAAAATCACGGTCAAGTATCAACCTAATCAGCAGAAAATTAATAGGAGAGACGGAAAGCACTTCAGTATTAAAAGTGTGTGATTCGTACAGATTTCTAAAGGAAATTCTATGATCTAAAATTAGATGCGCCGAATAGGGTTCGTAGATTGGTGTTAGAGATATTTCGGCCTGGGGTAGTTTTATTTGCTGTGAGCTGCACTAATTATTGGTAACTGAATATTGACAGAACTCAAAGAAAGTTAAACTCTAGAACAGATTTGAAACACAGAGCTATCAATAAATAGGAAAGAAACGGACCATGTTAATCTTACAGTAATTCAACGCGCGTTGCAATTCTGAAATAAGAAATATTTCGTATTTCAGTTATTACGTTTCATCTCTTTGGGTTTGGGTTTATTTTGTTTTACAGTATATCAACTTCAATGAATTATTTAATGACAAGATTTTAAGAATATATTTGTATGAATAAAATATGTACAGTATTATTAAAAAAGAATGAAGTGATTTCATTACGTAATATTTTAATAAGGAAAAGGAATAGAAAAGTCCAGACAAGCCACAAGTATTCTACTCACAAGAAACTTTTATTACCTGTGTTACAAGTGTCCAATGTGGCCGTCGCATTCAACAAGGGCAAAATCAATCTGATAAGAGATTTCCTCCCAGAAGCGTATCAGAATACTGAGTTGATCAATGTTGTCATTCGATCTTTAACCATGAGCCCTATTTGGGGATCTGTTAAAATTAATCTCACTACATGTTATTCCTTGAATTTACATTGAATTGTTTACATACATTGCATTTGCAGAGGTATATTTTACAACACTTAGCCTTTAAAGTTTTTATTATTAGCCATAAGAAGACACTTTCTGTCGTAATTTTACATTTCACTAGTAGAAAAATAATGACTATTTCGAAAAATATTTTTTTATTATTTCTAATGAATATTATTTTTTGATATTTTATACACATATATATTTGATGTTCTAGTTTCTATAAAGTTTCAAAGTATCAGCTATTCGAAGAACATTTTAATATTGTATGTTATTTAACTCCTAAGACACCTGCCTGGGCCAAAAATGCGAATTCAAAAAAAATTACAGTTAATGGGTTAAGGTGATCGAGGTGAGTGGGTGGCGGTAGAACATAAATACGATCTTTTACGTATCCCCACAGGAGAAAATCACATAATGTGAAGTCTAGGGATCTCACAGGCCAAGCACAAAGAGCAAGGGCTTGGTAGGTTCCTGAACGAGGCGTAGTCTGTAAGGTTTCAAATGTAGACGTCTTGTTAGCACACGTCAGATAGTGGACTGAGAGAACGCAAGCTGACGACTCGCTCGATTGGTGAACTTTCGTGGACTCCCTACAAACACAGCGCGGATTGTCTCCACTTGTTCCTCCGAAACACATGGTCGTCCTGGACCTTTTCTTTTACACAGACACACACTCTCTTGAAACTGTTAAAACCACCGTCGAATATTCTTCGAAGATAGCGGATTAATGAACGTAGCCGGAAATACGCTGTGACTACAGCCTGTGGCAGCGATAAAAAAAAAGTTAGAAGAATTATCTTTCCAATGGTCACTGACTCATTCCATGGCGATACTTGAGAAATGGATCAATGAGCCATGAAATCGGTTCATTCTTTGTTTAACAACCCTGAAGGACACATGGTACAGTGGATAAAGGCGTTGGTTAGATCCAGTGACAGGACACAAAGGGTGTGAGTTCAATACCCGGTTAAAGCAGTGGATAATATGGAGAGGGGAATTAACAGGAGATAACTGATAACGAACATCGATTAAACATGGAACTAGAACAGTCTACCACAGTGAGAGAAATAAAGGGCTCAGTACAACATTCCAACCACCTGAAGAAGGCCGGAGCGTACAACGGCCAAAACATTGTGGCGACAAAGATGTTGACGATAGTCCGAATAATGTAAATAGTGTACATAATACCTCATCTCAGATAATACCTCATCTCAGAAATATAGACAGATACTCAACTAGATATGACATGCAAATGAAAATAATTTATTTACATCCATTAAACATGACACGTGGAACTAGAACACTTAGCGAAATAAAGGTTTCTGTTTGACATTTCAACCAACTGAAAAAGGCAGGAGGGTACCACGGCCGAAACGTTGTAATAAATATAGTGACAAAGATGAGGACAATAGTCTGAATAATGTAAATAGTGTATATAAACGTCATCTCAGAAATATAGACAGAAAACCCTGTATTATTTGTAAGAAATCAGTTTGTAGTGGATCAGGTTTCATTGGCGTATTTTTGTAAAGAGACTTTGTCGAGAGTTTGTTTTCATTGACGTATTCTCTTCATATATACATTCTGTAGAGAATTTGGTTTTATTGACATTCTTATTTGGTTTATATTTTTTGGTATAGGCCCCCTGTTTTACGAAATAATATTATGCCGTCCATTTTTGCTTTTTCGAAGAGCTTATACATGTTGTTTATATTATAGCATTTTTGTCTTGAGAGTGCAAGGACTGAGCATTCCGTTAATGTATGCTTAATAGTATAGATCGTTTCACATGTTTAGTATACTGGCTGTTTTACCTTGTTTAGCAATTACGAGTGATTTTAATCTGTAATGGTGTCTGTTGGTTATCGTGTTTCCTTATGTTAACTAGTAATAATTTTCTAAAGTAGCAACAACCAATGTCTTATATTAGAGGAGCGTAAACAGACAACCATATTTACACGTGAAACATCCTAATAAATGAAAAATAAAATACACTAATATTATTAAATATTTCAAGGCTAATTTAAACTGTTTTTCATATTTTTCTCATAATTAGGAAATTTTATTTATCCTCATCATTTTTTATAAAAAAAAAATAAATATCACATGAATACTGTAAGTCCCCATGTATATTACGCAATTTTTCTCAAAAATAATAAGCAAAATTAGGGGTGCGTATTATGCAGATCTACAAAATATCTTTAAAAAATTGCTGTTTCATACGTCGATTTCAGTTACGAAATAACTACTCACCACAAACATACGACAATTTGACACTAGCATTCGGCGATTGCGACCCAATAAGTATGTCAAATACAATCATACGTACCTAACAATACTTCTAAATTTAAAAGAAAATAAGAATTATCATAAAACTAAATACGAAAAATATTATTCTATGTTTAAAACCATTTTTTAAAAACTACATACAGATCAGGTAGATTGCACATTTTATCAAACAAATACAGGCTAATGAGTCTGCGCAGTAGGAACATTATAGGTATTTCCATTTCCTTTTAGAATCGTAATGATCGAAAATTTTGATAAATATCTTCAATTTCAGCTTGAATAAAAGTTGGAAACGATGGCTGTAATGCAATTGCCGAGGGACAATTTATAGGGTTTGATTACAGAAACGGGGTGCGTATTATGCGTGAGTAGAAGCATTTTCCCACACTTTCAGCACAATTTTAGGGGTGCGTATTATGGATGAAGGTGTATTATACATGGGGAATTACGGTAATATTTATTAAATATTTTAGGTTCATTTAAACTATTGTTATTCAGATTTTTCTCCTAAATATGGAACGTATTGAAAAGCAGAAATATAATTCATCAGTAATTGTAATTAAATTCTTTTAAAAGTCCTTTAATCATTTTAAAATAATTTTAACACCTCCCAAAAGAATCTGTTCTATTTTAATCACCTTAGAGATTTTTTTTTTTTTTTGGCTTCCATCAGCATGAGTGATGTTTACCTCCAGGAAAGTGATTCTTTATGCTTCTCGAGCTAATGTTTTCGGCTGACATGAAGTGGATATATTATATTGAATCAATTGCTCGCTTTACTGCTAGAAAGCTTGCTTCAAACTGTCTTGCTAAACAATTTTCACTCGCTAGAATTCTTCTTGCACATTTATAAGTCTACCGTTCATTCACGGATTGAATATTGTTGTCAGATCTGGTTTAGTGCTATTGCTATATATTTAGAAATTCTTGATAAAATCCGAAGAAGAATCTGCAAGATTGTCAGTCCTGATGTGGCATCACGGCTTAAGTCATTTTCCCAGACGCTGTAACGTATCTTCTCTGTGCATTTTCTATAAATATTTTCATGGTAATTGTTCAAATTAAAGTTCGTTTTTGGTACCTAGACATTATGCACTTAAGCGTACTACTAGATTGATTGAAAGGTCTCTCCATGTTTACAGTTGAAACGGCTAGATATAACCTTAAGTTCTATGCTAACAGTTTCTTCTCTCACTCGTCAAAAATTGATCTTCAAAAATTTAAATCCAGTGTCAATCATTAAATTCTGTCTCCTTAATTCCGGTTCTTTTATTGATTTCCCGGGTTAATAATGTTTTCTTTTTCTTATATTAACTCGCACTCAGTAACTCACTGCGTCTAAGTGGCTTTATTGCCTTGCTTGTGGTGAAATGATTAAAAAACTTTCAGTAAGAAAAATCGATGGAGTCCATTTTCATATTACGGCAAAATCGCTAATTCAGCTCTGGAAAAAATGGAAAAGGTTTTGAACATTTCAATCTTCCCTTTGATACGATTGGCGCAACACAGTTTAGATTTCTTTATGTCTATTTTTGATTTCGTGCTATAATCGCCTAGTGGCCATTTGCAAATTTTGTATCCGATCAAAATTCTTTTTGCATGCTTTGGTTTGCATATTTCTGACGCACACTGCTTAGCTTAACTGATTTTACAATAGATGCAATAATGAGTTCGTCTTGTGCACGTATTTCCGTTAGCAAGATGAATCCTATATTAGCGGCTGTAAATTGTCTTGGGATTTCCAGTAATCTATGCGAAACATTTTCAGTGGTTTGCTAAATTCTTATTAAGCACTTGAACACGTAAATCAATAAATGACCTTTACTAAACAGAACCATTTGGGAACAGATATCTATGAAAGTGCAATTATATACTAATGTATACTTTGTATGCCATTCGCCATTTCTGTGTGTTTATCTCTCTTTCTCTTTCTCTATATGTATATGCATGTATCGATAATAATATAAATTTATATATATATATATATATATATATATATATATATATATAATATAAATTTTGCTATATATATGTACGTATGTATATATATATATATATATATATATATATATATATATATATATATAATGTAAATTTTGCTATATATATATGACATACTTCTCTACTTTTATTTATATATACATATACATATATATATATATATGTATGTATGTATGTGTGTATGTATATATATGAAATTGTGTGTCTGTGTGTGTTTACATGATTTTCTTTATGTAAATTAATTTACATATTTTGCATAATCACCCATTTCCATACACGAACGTTGATGCAATTTCTTGCAGTCGACTTTTAGCCCGATGTACAAATAATTTCAGAGACACTTGCACAAAAAGAAATTATGTAAAATATTCTCATCTTCAGCTTTCGCTAACGAGAAGCTCCTCGCTAAACTGAGGTTTTCTCTACATTATGTTGTATATTTTATTGGCACGATGATAGCATTTGAATTGGAACCGTAATAACAGTGGTAAAAACCCGTTTAACTGGGTTTATAGCATATAACAAACACCAAAAAGCAAATTATTTTATGTAGTTACTGTAATTGAGAAAGATGAATTAAACACTCTGTGCAGTTTTTCAATAGAATATGAACTTTATTCAAATTTAATATGTTTGTTCTTGTTCATTATTATTATTATTATTATTATTTTCATTTTCTTTGATATCTGGCGTTTACACATTTCTTTCCGGGTACCGCCAAGGGACCTAAGTTTAGAAATGGCATCATGACACTTTCCACAGCAAAAAAAAACAAAAAAATAAAATAGTTACATAGATAAAACCCTTCGTAAAGTGTGGGCTGTACTTGTCAGAACAATTTTTTGTATCTCTTTGAGGCATGGACTACCAGGGTTCCCTTCAATTAATCTACTGGAATCTTTTCCAACCAGTCCAAGGGCTCCAACTACAACAGGGATTGTTGATGTTCCCATGTGCCACATTTTTGAGATTTCTATTTCAAGGTGCTTGTATTTTGACAGCTTTTCGAATATCTTCAAAGATACATTGCAGTCTGCAGGGACTGCCATATCAATAAGGAGGCACTTATTTTCTTTGTGGTCTTTAATAACAATGTCTGGGTGGTTGGCTTTGATTGTTTTGTCAGTGTGTATTGTGTAGTCCCATAGAATTGTAACAGGTCCTATCTCCGTAACCGGGTCTGGGTGGTGTTCGTACCAGTTTCTTACAGTTTCCTTCCCGTAGGAGTTGCAAATTTTCCATGCAGATATTGGCCCACTCTGTCATGCCGGGTTTTATATTCAGTGGGTGCCAATATCGTGCAACCTGATACAAGATGATCAATGGTTTCTGGATATTTATCACAGAATCTGCATTTTGGGCTAACACAGTATTTTAGTATATGTGCTTGATAATTCCTAGTTAAAAAGCATTGGTCCTGTGCAGCAATGATAAAACCTTCAGCTTCAGCATTCAACCTTGCACTACGTAGCCACTGATGGGTGCGGTATTTGTGTACGTCAGCTTGTTTGGTACGGTCAGAGTATTGGCCGTGGAGCGGTTTATCTTGCCATAGTTTCTGTATCTGCTCGGTCGCATTTGTCTTTGCATTCTTTTTTAAGTATTTTACAGCTTCAGTCGGTGTACAGTGATGTATTTGCATTTCTGTGCTCATTTGAAACTCCTATTTTGAATTTGTCGGCTTCCTTTACTACAGAGTAAAGACACTTACTACTTTCATGTTCCTTGAAACATACCATCATCCAGTCTTTTGTATTTTCCAAGTATCTTTGGAGGCCAATTGTTGTACTTTTGTAGGATAATTCTAGTTTAACTAGTCTTCTTCCTCCTTCGGATCTGCGCACATACAGGCAATCAATATCAGCTTTGGGATGATGCATACGGTAGCAAGTGAGGAGCTTTCTCGTTTTGGCGTCAATTCGCTTAATTTCAGCTATGGTCCAGTTAAGAACATTAAAGCTGTATTGCACCACAGGAACAGCCATGGTGTTTATGGCTGATATTCGTTTTTTGAGTTTAGCTCGGCATTTAGTACCAGGCGTACACGCCTGTAGTACTCCTTTCTTACCTTCTCCTTCATTTGGGGGTGTTGTATGCCATCTCCCTCACTAATTCCTAGGTACTTATAAGCTTCATCATGCTCCAACTCTCTAAATTCTTCGTGGCAAAATCTAAATCTATTAAGGGTGCTTCTAAAATTCTACCTTTCTTGAATGTTACTTTAGCACATTTATCTAATCCGAGGTTCATACCTATGTCATCACTAAATTATTTTACAATATTATGGAGGCCCTTCCACTCATTGTCGTCTTTGGCAAAGAATTTGAGATCATTCATGTAGAGTAGGTGATTGAATATTTTGTTATTTATTTTGTAACTATAGCTATTGTTGTTCAGTTCATGCGTAAGGGGGATTAAGGACAAACAAAACAGAAGAGGAGACAGAGAGTCTCCTTGAAAGATTCCACGACGGTTATGTAGTCGGTTGGATATGGCAGTGCCCCTGGTGTGACTAAGGTATAGTTTGGTGTTCCACATTCCTATGCTGTGCTTAATTATTATTATTATTATTATTATTATTATTATTATTATTATTATTATTATTATTATTATTATTATTCACAAGGTAATATTGCCACTAGAACGCAGAAAGGTACAGGGATTTAAAGTGAAAGAGAACGGGAAAACTGAAAATGGAGAAGATTGACTAAAGGAGATAAAACAGGAATGTGGTTCGAGAAGACAAGATGGCGATTGAAATTATCTTTAAATATTTGTAGATTGTAATTATCAGGGAAGCAAGTAATCAGAAGGGAGTTTTACTGGTGGAAATCTTTTTTATATCATTCAAATAATCTTATGGTTTGCCTAATATAAGTCAGTGTCTGCAGGCTGTAAATTTAGAGGGAGGATCAGAGACTGATCAGCTCTTTGATGGGGTCGACTTGGTGAGGGCAGTATGATATTTGAAAGACCCGAAACTGCCCAGTGATCCAAATCAGAACATCACTGACGACGCCTTCTAGCGCTAAAGAGCGTATATACAAAGTTGCTTAGTCTTGCTGTTTAGGGTGTGAAGCGAAACATTGGTGTGCTTCGGGTACGCGTTCAAATTATTAAATGTGTTCAGACGTTCTCGACTCATTTTCTTTAGCAAAATACATATTTGAAAAGTGGAGTTCCGCTGGATACCTTTGGCCACATCTAATAAAAACTGTAGACAAGCAAGACATTTTATATATTAACTTAATTGTTTGGGCTCATTTCGCTCGTTTGTTTTTCTTCATGTGCCAGCAAACGTTATTTCAACATTTCATTAAATGTAGTCGTTGTATCCCAGGGTAGCATTAACACGTTGACTGCCAGAGGTCAATTACTGATTTCAAAAGCCAAATTTGTAACAGACAATTTTTTTTTACCCGGGGCCACTCGAGGTAGAGGATTATGTTAAGAGTCAATTTATACAGATAGTAAGGGAAGATCAGGGTTATCCCTAGACTTGAACAGGATAAGTTTGTAGTGATGGGGGAAAAATCCACTTGGAAGTCGATTCTACAGTGCAGCAGTTTGCAGGAAGAAGCTGCTGGAATGGAATTTACTTTTCACCGATGGAATACGGAGGGAATGTAGGTGGTTTGCTACGACGTATATGATATGGTGGGTCCTTGCCGTGAAGGTTAGAACTGGCAGAACTAAGGAATGTGGTTCTTCCGGGAACTTTCCAAGGAAGTAGCGATAGAATAGGGAGAGGTTTGCCACGTCCGCCTGTAAGACAGAGGTTGGAGGGTGGTAAATAATTCTTCACCCACAATGACGATTTTGACCTCTGTCGCGACTGGAAAGACTGGACTTGGCAGCTTCCGCCCAAATATAACAGCACTTCTGTTGGGTCTGATATGGCTCTTGTAAAGGTAAGGAATAGCATGGGGTGTCAGGTATAAGGACCTGACCATTAAAACATTTTTATGAATTGATATTATACCTTCAATTGGATTCTTAACATTGCTTTCACATTAAAAGTATTACTATAAATAAATTCGTTGTTGGCGCTCGCAGAAGAAAATATACAGTAAAATGGCAATCGAGATAACTCGTAATCAGCACAAGATAACTTCTAATTTGCAGTGATTCGCGTGAATAAGCTGTTTGAGTGGAACTTCTCACCGACGGAATACGGATGGAATGCTGGTGGTTTGCTACAATATAAATGGCATGGCGGGTTCCAGAAGTGAATGTTACATCTGGTGGAAGCAAGGAATGTAGTTCTTCCGAACACTTTCGTAATCAGCACGAGAAAGCTTGTAGTCGGAGACAATAAAAATTGCCAACCACGAGTTTATCTGGGAGTCAAGGACAGAGGGCCAACTGAGAAAATTATACTGAGAGGTGCCCAGCCCTGGGAAACAGCTGCCCGAGGCAGCGCCCACTTATTGCACCAAAGAGAGGTATCGGTCCTCGCACCAGGCCAGCCCAACCGGCGGTTGCGGGGGCTGTGGGCAATTTTTGTCCTTTGCCCGGTTGTTCGCGCTCGGGTCCCCACATTAAAAAATATCTTGTGTCACATCTCGTTCTAGTAGGGAGATACCCCACGAGTTATCTGGTAATTAGAAAACAAGGTGTTAAACTAAACCTAAAAGTACGTATATCGTATTCCAAATATTCTTTGTAATTCTTTTTTTCCTGAAGGAATTTTCCCCATGATGAATTCAAATATGTTCCCTTAAATTATTTGGCTATCCTTGCGCTGATCAAAGGAGGAAACAATTCGCTAAGACAAAAATGTTTAGAGAGTACCCTGATCGCAAGGTGATGCTCCCTGGCTCTTACAACAATTCACCATTCCTGGTAGATCTTCACAGATTATCACTGTGTGGAAAATCTAATAAAAAAAAGTCATGGAAGCAAAAAGAAAAATAATCTTAAGGAAATCGGCTATATTATATACCAAATTAAAAATAAAATATTTAAAGTTCCCAGCATCACTGGTTCGTGCGCGTTATTAACTCCTTCCTTCCACTTGGACGAGATGGGACGAGATGGGACACAAGGACTTTTTGGGTGGGGACCCTAGCGCGTACGCCCAGGACAAGGACAAAAATTGCACTCAGTCCCCGCAACCGTCGATTGCGCTGAACTCGGTGCTAGCACTGATCCCTCCCTCTGGTGCAATGGGAGGGCGCGGCCTAGGGCAGCTGTTCCCCAAGGCTGGGCACCTCTCAGTATAATTTTCTCGGTACCCTCTCTGTCCTTTGACAGAGAAGCCCCTGAACGCTCTGTGTCCAAGGACAGAGACGCAACTGAGAGATGATAAATAATAATTACAAATTACATTATAGTAATTTATACGGTGTTTACTCATTCCCCCACGAGAATGAGATGTGACACAAGGTCTTTTTAAAGTGGGGACCCGTGCGCGTGTACCCGGGCAGGTACAAACATTGCCCTCAGCCCCCTCAACCGCAAAAATTTGTGTTGGGTGATACTTAATATGTATATATAATTATTTGTCGTGAATCATTGTAGTTTTTTTTTAGTTTAAGCCGAACATATACACACACGCACATATACACGCGCGCGCGTGAGCGTCTACGTGCTAACAGCACTTTTTATATGATTAGATAATCTCTTACTATCTTATTCTAACCGATACTATTATTATCTTATAGGCGACATAGTGTATTCGATAGAAGGTCAATAGTATCGGCAATTAACATCCGAGTTTTTTAAAGAATTTTTTTGTTTTTCGATTAAAAATCATTTTTTCTTTGATATTTATTTTTTTTTAGGTTGGCAAGATAGATATTTTAGGAGGTTGCCATTCCTTTCTGCAGGAAAACAGTAGCCATCCAAGGCTATAGAACCTGGTCTGTCCTGCTATTTGCCATTAGCTGGGGGAAGAAGAAGAAGATTCATACCTTTCCCAACAGTATTAGCACATAAGTGAATGTAATGGATTCTTTTGGGATTTGAACTCGGCACACCGATTCCTCAATCCGAGCCGATATCCATTACGCCTCACTGCCTCCAATAAACATTTACTAAATTATTAAAATATCTGAACCAACTATAATAAAAACCTTATTATTTACAATATTATAAAGTTTGAATCAATTGACAATAGCTGGTGTTCTGTCAATATTCAAATAAACAATCAAATAAATAAAAAGTCTGTGTTTATTTTTGAGAGGCCGTATTGTAGTTACTTAACATATTTACATCATTTGAATTGCTGTCATCTTTATTGCCATATTGAAAATATTTCATGCGTTGTACACTCTGAGCTACTTCAAGCAGTATATGCTTGAATATAATTTAAAATAAATATGAATATTTTATTTATGAAAGTAAAACTGATGAAAATTTTTGATATTTATTCATTTAACAAATCATTTTAAGATGGACATGAATATATCCTTTATAAAATAAAATTCATGCTGATTGTTGATATTTATGGATTTAATAAATATTTTTAATATGAATGTAAATATATCCTTCACTAAAATAAATTAAATTGTAAGTGGTGACATTTATGGTTTTAAAATATCATGTTAAGATGAACGCAGTTGAAACCTATACTAAAATAAAATTTATAATAAGTGTTGACATTTTCAGATTTGGTAAATCATTTTGAGATGAATGCGAATATATCCTTTACTAAAATAACATTCAGAATCATTGTTGACATTTATGGATTAATAAATTATTTGAAAATGAAACCAAATGTATCCTTTACTAAAATAAAATTGTAATAAGTATTGATATATATGTATTTAGTAATAATAAGTGTTGACATTTGGGGATCTAATAAATCCTTTTGAGATGAATACAAATATATCCTTTACTAAAAAAAATTCATAATAATGATATTTATGGATTTAATAAATCATTTCAAGATAAACGCAGATTAACCTTTACTAAAATAAAAATCATAATAAGTTTTTTCGTTTATGAATAAGATAAATTATTTTAAGATGAATGCAAAAATATAGTTTACTAAAATAAAATTCAAATAAGTGCTGACATTTATTGATTTAATAATTTTTTAAGATGAAAGCAAATATATCCTTTACTAAAATAAAATTCATAAGTTTTGATATTTATGGAATTAACAAATCATTTTAAGGTGAATACTAAAATAACATTCTTAATAAACAATATTTATGGATTGAATAAACCATTTTAATAGGAGCACAAATATATCAATTACTAAAATAAAATTCATAAAATCTGTTGATATTCATGGATTTAATAAAAGATTTAAAGATGAAGACATATATATCCTTTACTAAAACAAAATTAATAATAAATGTTGATATTTATTGAATTAATAAATCATTTGAAGATGAACACAAATATATACCAAACCAAAATATAATTTATAATAAGTGTTGATATTTCGGTATTTAATAAATCATTTTAAGATGAACGTAGTTATATCAATTACTACAAGGGTCATTCAATAAATAAGGTTAATATTTCGGTATAAGGACTTCTAATACAGATAGAAGCTTACCTTTTTTTAATTTTTCAACGCAGTCTCCCAGCACTATCACACACTTTTCCCATCTGTGCACAATCTTCCACATACCCTCAGCATAAAAATCTTTGGACTGATGTCTTAGCCAGTCGCTTACAACACTTTTGACTTCATCGTTACTTTTAAACTTCGTGCCTCTTGTGAACGCTTTCAAGTGACCAAAGAGGTGAAAGTCTGAAGGGGCAAGGTCTGGGCTGTAAGGGGGATGAGGGAGCAGTTCCCAGCCCATCTCGTTGATGGTCTGCACTGTTTGGGCTCCTGTGTGAGGCCTTGCGTTGTCATGATGCAAGATGACTCCTTCTGATTGATGACCCCTGCGTTTGTTCTTTATGTCTTTCAAAGTCCATGCAATGTCATCCACTGTCACCCTTCTGTCAGACTGAATGAGGTCATTGACTGATTCGATCACCTCAGGAGACCTCACTTCTGTAAGGCTCCCAGGCCTGTCTTCATCCTCAACACTGCTCCGTCCTTCTTTAAACAATTTAGCACACTTGTAGACATTTATTTGGCTGAGACATGTGGCACCATACACAGTTGACCTTCTCCTATGAATTTCAACTTGTTTGCACCCTTCAGCAACCAAAAACTTGATAACTGACCGCTGTTCAATCCTTGAGAATGCTTCTTGGTCGGCCATCTTTGTTAATCGCCAAAACTTTCAAAGTTTTTTTTTTTAATCTGCAAAAGAAATTAAATCCATGTGAAAAAGAAGTAAAACAAAACAAAATAAAAAAGTGTAAACTTCTATCTGTATTAGAAGTCCTTATAGCAAAAAATTCAACTTATTTATTGAATGACCCTCGTAAAATAAAATTCATAATAAGTATTGACATTTATGGAATTGATAAATCATTTTAAGATGAACGTAAAATATATATTTTACTAAAATAAAATTCATAATAAGCATTGACATTTATGGAATTAATAAATCATTTTAAGATGAACGTAAAATATATATTTTACTAAAATAAAAAACATAATAAATGCTGTCATTTATTGATTGAATAAATCATTTTCTGAGAAACGCAAATATATCATTTATTAAAATAATATTCATAATAATTATTGACATTATGGAATTAACAAATCATATTAAGATCAACGCAAATATATCATTTACCAAAAAAAATTCATAATCAGTGTTCACATATATGGATTTAATAAATCATTTTATTATCAATGCAGAGACATCCTTCACTAAAATAAATTATATGTTGTCATTTATGGATTTAAAATATCATTTTAAGATGAACGCAAATAAATCCTTATACTAAAATAAAATTCGTAATACGAGTTGATATGTATAGATATAATAAATCATTTTAAGAGAAACACAGATATATCATTTACGAAAATAATATTCATAATAATTGTTTACATTTATGGATTTAATAAATCAATTGAAGATTAAAAGAAATGTAGCATTTATTAAAATAATATTCACAATAGATATTGCCAATTACGGATTCAATAAAACAATTTAAGACAAATGCAAATGTTTCCACTACTTAATCTTCATAATAACTGTTGACATTTATGGATTTAACAAATCATTTTTAGATGAGCGCAAATATATTGTTTACTAAAATAACATTCATAATAACTGTTGACATTTATGGACTTAACAAATCATTTTCAGATGAACGCAAATATATTGTTTACTAATATAACATTCATAATAACTGTTGACATTTATGGATTTAACAATCATCTTCTGATGAACGCAAATATATCGTTTACTAAAATAAAATTCATAAGTATCGATATTTATGTATTTAATAAATAATTTTCAGATGAACGCAAATATATTGTTTACTAAAATAACATTCATAATAACTGTTGACATTTATGGATTTAACAAAGCATTTTCAGACGAACGCAAATATATTGTTTACTAAAATAATATTCATAATAACTGTTGACATTTATGGATTTAACAAATCATTTACTGATGAACGTAAATATACCGTTTAGTAAAATAAAGTTCATAAGTATCGATATTTATGTATTTAATAAATCATTTTCAGATGAACGCAAATATATTGTTTACTAAAATAACATTCGTAATAACTGTTGACAATTATGGATTTAACAAATCATTTTCAGATGAACGCAAATATATTGTTTACTAAAATAACATTCATAATAACTGTTTACATTTAGGGATTTAACAAATCATTTTCGGATGAACGCAAATATATTGTTTACTAAAATAACATTCATAATAACTGTTGACATTTATGGATTTAATAAAACATTTTCAGATGAACGAAAATATATTGTTTACTAAAATAACATTCATAATAACTGTTGACATTTATGGATTTAACAAATCATTTTCAGATGAACGCAAATATATTGTTTACTAAAATAACATTCATAAAAACTGTTGACATTTATGGATTTAACAAATCATTTTCAGATGAACGCAAATATATTGTTTATTAAATAACATTCATAATAACTGTTGACATTTATGGATTTAACAAATCATTTTCAGATGAACGCATATATATTGTTTATTAAATAACATTCATAATAACTGTTGACATTTATGGATTTAACAAATCATTTTCAGATGAACGCCAATATACTGTTTACTAAAATAACATTCAAAATAACTGTTGACATTTATGGAATAACAAATCATTTTCAGATGAACGCAAATATATTCTTTACTAAAATAACATTCATAATAACTGTTGACATTTATGGATTTAACAAATCGTTTTCAGATGAACGCAAATATATGGTTGACTAAAATAAAATTCATGAGTATCGATATTTATGAAATTAATAAATCATTTGCAGATGAACGCAAATATATTGTTTACTAAAATAACATTCATAATAATTTTGACATTTATGGATTTAACAAATCATTTTCAGATGAACGCAAATATATCGTTTACTAAAATAAAATTCATAAGTATCGATATTTATGAATTTAATAAATCATTTTCAGATGAACGCCAATATACTGTTTACTAAAATAACCTTCATAATAACTGTTGACATTTATGGAATAACAAATCATTTTCAGATGGACGCAAATATATTGTTTACAAAAATAACATTCACAATAACTGTTGACATTTATGGATTTAACAAATCATTTTCAGATGAACGGAAATATATTGTTTACTAAAATAACATTCATAATAACTGTTGACATTTAGGGATTTAACAAATCATTTTCAGATGAACGCAAATATATTGTTTACTAAAATAACATTCATAATAACTGTTGACATTTATGGATTTAACAAATCATTTTCAGATGAACGCAAATATATTGTTTAATAAAATAACATTCATAATAACTGTTGAAATTTATGGATTTAACAAATCATTTTCTGATGAACGCAAATATATCGTTTACTAAAATAAAATTCATAAGTATCGATATTTATGTATTTAATAAATCATTTTCAGATGAACGCAAATATATTGTTTACTAAAATAACATTGAAATAACTGTTGACATTTAGGGATTTAACAAATCATTTTCGGATGAACGCATATATATTGTTTACTAAAATAACATTCATAAGAACTGTTGACATTTATGGATTTAATAAAACATTTTCAGATGAACGAAAATATATTGTTTACTAAAATAACATTCATAATAACTGTTGACATTTATGGATTTAACAAATCATTTTCAGATGAACACAAATATATTGTTTATTAAATAACATTCATAATAACTGTTGACATTTATGGATTTAACAAATCATTTTCAGATGAACGCCAATATACTGTTTACTAAAATAACATTCAAAATAACTGTTGACATTTATGGAATAACAAATCATTTTCAGATGAACGCAAATATATTCTTTACTAAAATAACATTCATAATAACTGTTGACATTTATGGATTTAACAAATCGTTTTCAGATGAACGCAAATATATGGTTTACTAAAATAAAATTCATGAGTATCGATATTTATGAAATTAATAAATCATTTGCAGATGAACGCAAATATATTGTTTACTAAAATAACATTCATAATAATTTTGACATTTATGGATTTAACAAATCATTTTCAGATGAACGCAAATATATCGTTTACTAAAATAAAATTCATAAGTATCGATATTTATGAATTTAATAAATCATTTTCAGATGAACGCCAATATACTGTTTACTAAAATAACATTCATAATAACTGTTGACATTTATGGAATAACAAATCATTTTCAGATTAACGCAAATATATTGTTTACAAAAATAACATTCACAATAACTGTTGACATTTATGGATTTAACAAATCATTTTCAGATGAACGCAAATATATTGTTTACTAAAATAACATTCATAATAACTGTTGACATTTAGGGATTTAACAAATCATTTTCAGATGAACGCAAATATATTGTTTACTAAAATAACATTCATAATAACTGTTGACATTTATGGATTTAACAAATCATTTTCTGATGAACGCAAATATATCGTTTACTAAAATAAAATTCATAAGTATCGATATTTATGTATTTAATAAATCATTTTCAGATGAACGCAAATATATTGTTTACTAAAATAACATTGAAATGGAATATGGAATAACAAATCATTTTCAGATTAACGCAAATATATCGTTTACAAAAATAACATTCACAATAACTGTTGACATTTATGGATTTAACAAATCATTTTCAGATGAACGCAAATATATTGTTTACTAAAATAACATTCATAATAACTGTTAACATTTAGGGATTTAACAAATCATTTTCAGATGAACGCAAATATATTGTTTACTAAAATAACATTCATAATAACTGCTGACATTTATGGATTTAACAAATCATTTTCAGATGAACGCAAATATATTGTTTCCTCAAATAACATTCATAATAACTGTTGAAATTTATGGATTTAACAAATCATTTTCTGATGAACGCAAATATATCGTTTACTAAAATAAAATTCATAAGTATCGATATTTATGTATTTAATAAATCATTTTCAGATAAACGCAAATATATTGTTTACTAAAATAACATTAATAATAACTGTTGACATTTATGGATTTAACAAATTATTTTCAGACGAACGCAAATATATTGTTTACTAAAATTATATTCATAATAACTGTTGACATTTATGGATTTAAGAAATCATTTTCTGATGAACGTAAATATATCGTTTACTAAAATAAAGTTCATAAGTATCGATATTTATGTATTTAATACATCATTTTCAGATGAATGCAAATATATTGTTTACTAAAATAACATTCGTAATAACTGTTGACAATTATGGATTTAACAAATCATTTTCAGATGAACGCAAATATATTGTTTACTAAAATAACATTGAAATAACTGTTGACATTTAGGGATTTAACAAATCATTTTCGGATGAATGCAAATATAATGTTTACTAAAATAACATTCATAATAACTGTTGACATTTATGGATTTAATAAAACATTTTCAGATGAACGAAAATATATTGTTTACTAAAATAACATTCATAATAACTGTTGACATTTATGGATTTAACAAATCATTTTCAGATGAACGCAAATATATTGTTTACTAAAATAACATTCATAATACCTCTTGACTTTTATGGATATAATAAATCATTTTCAGATGAACGCAAATATATTGTTTACTAAAATAACATTCATAATAACTGTTGACATTTATGGATTTAACAAATCATTTTCAGATGAACGTAAATATATTGTTTACTAAAATAACATTCATAATAACTGTTGACATTTATGGATTTAACAAATCATTTTCAGATGAATGCAAATATATTGTTTACTAAAATAACATTCATAATAAATATCGATAATTATGAATTTTATAAATCATTTTCAGGTGAACGCAAATATATTTTTTGCTAAAATAACATTCATAATAACTGTTGACATTGATGGATTTAACAAATCATTTTCAGATGAACGCAAATATATTGTTTACTAAAATAACATTCATAATAACTGTTGACATTTATGGACTTAACAAATCCCTTTCAGATGAACGCAAATATATCCTTTACTAAAATAAAATTCATAAGTATCGATATTTATGAATTTAATAAATCATTTTCAGATGAACGCAAATATATTGTTTACTAAAATAACATTCATAATAACTGTTGATATTTATGGATTTAACAAGCATTTTCAGATGAAGGTAAATATATCGTTTGCTAAAACAAAATTCATAAGTAACAATATTTATGAATTTAATAAATCCTTTTCACATGAACGCAAATATATTGTTTACTAAAATAACATTCATAATATCTGTTGACATTTATGGATTTAACAAATCATTTTCAGATGAACGCAAATATAACGTTTACTAAAATAAAATTCATAAGTATCCATATTTATGTATTTAATAAATCATTTTCAGATGAACGCAAATATATTGTTTACTAAAATAACATTGAAATAACTGTAGACATTTAGGGATTTAACAAATCATTTTCAGATGAACGCAAATATATTGTTTACTAAAATAACATTCATAATAACTGTTGACATTTATGGATTTAATAAAACATTTTCAGATGAACGAAAATATATTGTTTACTAAAATAACATTCATAATAACTGTTGACTTTTATGGATATAATAAATCATTTTCAGATGAACGCAAATATATTGTTTACTAAAATAACATTCATAATAACTGTTGACATTTATGGATTTAACAAATCATTTTCAGATGAACGTAAATATATTGTTTACTAAAATAACATTCATAATAACTGTTGACATTTATGGATTTAACAAATCATTTTCAGATGAATGCAAATATATTGTTTACTAAAATAACATTCATAATAAATATCGATAATTATGAATTTTATAAATCATTTTCAGGTGAACGCAAATATATTTTTTGCTAAAATAACATTCATAATAACTGTTGACATTGATGGATTTAACAAATCATTTTCAGATGAACGCAAATATATTGTTTACTAAAATAACATTCATAATAACTGTTGACATTTATGGACTTAACAAATCCCTTTCAGATGAACGCAAATATATCCTTTACTAAAATAAAATTCATAAGTATCGATATTTATGAATTTAATAAATCATTTTCAGATGAACGCAAATATATTGTTTACTAAAATAACATTCATAATAACTGTTGATATTTATGGATTTAACAAGCATTTTCAGATGAAGGTAAATATATCGTTTGCTAAAACAAAATTCATAAGTAACAATATTTATGAATTTAATAAATCCTTTTCAGATGAACACAAATATATTGTTTACTAAAATAACATTCATAATAACTGTTGACATTTATGGATTTAACAAATCATTTTCAGATGAACGCAAATATATTGTATATTAAAATAAAATTCATAATAACTGTTGACATTTATGGATTTACCAATTCATTTTCAGATGAACGCCAATATATTGTTTACTAAAATAACATTCATAATAACTGTTGACATTTATGGATTTAACAAATCATTTTCAGATGAACGCAAATATAACGTTTACTAAAATAAAATTCATAAGTATCCATATTTATGGATTTAACAAATCATTTTCAGATGAACGCAAACATATTGTTTACTAAAATAACATTCATAATAACTGTTGACATTTATTGATTTAATAAATCATTTTCAGATGAACGCAAACTATTGTTTACTGAAATAACATTCATAATAACTGTTCACTTTTATGGATATAATAAATCATTTTCAGATGAACGCAAATATATTGTTTACTAAAATAACATTCATAATAACTGTTGACATTTATGGATTTAACAAATCATTTTCAGATGAACGTAAATATATTGTTTACTAAAATAACATTCATAATAACTGTTGACATTTATGGATTTAACAAATCATTTTCAGATGAATGCAAATATATTGTTTACTAAAATAACATTCATAATAAATATCGATAATTATGAATTTTATAAATCATTTTCAGGTGAACGCAAATATATTTTTTGCTAAAATAACATTCATAATAACTGTTGACATTGATGGATTTAACAAATCATTTTCAGATGAACGCAAATATATTGTTTACTAAAATAACATTCATAATAACTGTTGACATTTATGGACTTAACAAATCCCTTTCAGATGAACGCAAATATATCCTTTACTAAAATAAAATTCATAAGTATCGATATTTATGAATTTAATAAATCATTTTCAGATGAACGCAAATATATTGTTTACTAAAATAACATTCATAATAACTGTTGATATTTATGGATTTAACAAGCATTTTCAGATGAAGGTAAATATATCGTTTGCTAAAACAAAATTCATAAGTAACAATATTTATGAATTTAATAAATCCTTTTCACATGAACGCAAATATATTGTTTACTAAAATAACATTCATAATATGTGTTGACATTTATGGATTTAACAAATCATTTTCAGATGAACGCAAATATAACGTTTACTAAAATAAAATTCATAAGTATCCATATTTATGTATTTAATAAATCATTTTCAGATGAACGCAAATATATTGTTTACTAAAATAACATTGAAATAACTGTAGACATTTAGGGATTTAACAAATCATTTTCAGATGAACGCAAATATATTGTTTACTAAAATAACATTCATAATAACTGTTGACATTTATGGATTTAATAAAACATTTTCAGATGAACGAAAATATATTGTTTACTAAAATAACATTCATAATAACTGTTGACTTTTATGGATATAATAAATCATTTTCAGATGAACGCAAATATATTGTTTACTAAAATAACATTCATAATAACTGTTGACATTTATGGATTTAACAAATCATTTTCAGATGAACGTAAATATATTGTTTACTAAAATAACATTCATAATAACTGTTGACATTTATGGATTTAACAAATCATTTTCAGATGAATGCAAATATATTGTTTACTAAAATAACATTCATAATAAATATCGATAATTATGAATTTTATAAATCATTTTCAGGTGAACGCAAATATATCCTTTACTAAAATAAAATTCATAAGTATCGATATTTATGAATTTAATAAATCATTTTCAGATGAACGCAAATATATTGTTTACTAAAATAACATTCATAATAACTGTTGATATTTATGGATTTAACAAGCATTTTCAGATGAAGGTAAATATATCGTTTGCTAAAACAAAATTCATAAGTAACAATATTTATGAATTTAATAAATCCTTTTCAGATGAACACAAATATATTGTTTACTAAAATAACATTCATAATAACTGTTGACATTTATGGATTTAACAAATCATTTTCAGATGAACGCAAATATATTGTATATTAAAATAAAATTCATAATAACTGTTGACATTTATGGATTTACCAATTCATTTTCAGATGAACGCCAATATATTGTTTACTAAAATAACATTCATAATAACTGTTGACATTTATGGATTTAACAAATCATTTTCAGATGAACGCAAATATAACGTTTACTAAAATAAAATTCATAAGTATCCATATTTATGGATTTAACAAATCATTTTCAGATGAACGCAAACATATTGTTTACTAAAATAACATTCATAATAACTGTTGACATTTATTGATTTAATAAATCATTTTCAGATGAACGCAAACTATTGTTTACTGAAATAACATTCATAATAACTGTTCACTTTTATGGATATAATAAATCATTTTCAGATGAACGCAAATATATTGTTTACTAAAATAACATTCATAATAACTGTTGACATTTATGGATTTAACAAATCATTTTCAGATGAACGTAAATATATTGTTTACTAAAATAACATTCATAATAACTGTTGACATTTATGGATTTAACAAATCATTTTCAGATGAATGCAAATATATTGTTTACTAAAATAACATTCATAATAAATATCGATAATTATGAATTTCATAAATCATTTTCAGGTGAACGCAAATATATTTTTTGCTAAAATAACATTCATAATAACTGTTGACATTGATGGATTTAACAAATCATTTTCAGATGAACGCAAATATATTGTTTACTAAAATAACATTCATAATAACTGTTGACATTTATGGACTTAACAAATCCCTTTCAGATGAACGCAAATATATCCTTTACTAAAATAAAATTCATAAGTATCGATATTTATGAATTTAATAAATCATTTTCAGATGAACGCAAATATATTGTTTACTAAAATAACATTCATAATAACTGTTGATATTTATGGATTTAACAAGCATTTTCAGATGAAGGTAAATATATCGTTTGCTAAAACAAAATTCATAAGTAACAATATTTATGAATTTAATAAATCCTTTTCACATGAACGCAAATATATTGTTTACTAAAATAACATTCATAATATGTGTTGACATTTATGGATTTAACAAATCATTTTCAGATGAACGCAAATATAACGTTTACTAAAATAAAATTCATAAGTATCCATATTTATGTATTTAATAAATCATTTTCAGATGAACGCAAATATATTGTTTACTAAAATAACATTGAAATAACTGTAGACATTTAGGGATTTAACAAATCATTTTCAGATGAACGCAAATATATTGTTTACTAAAATAACATTCATAATAACTGTTGACATTTATGGATTTAATAAAACATTTTCAGATGAACGAAAATATATTGTTTACTAAAATAACATTCATAATAACTGTTGACTTTTATGGATATAATAAATCATTTTCAGATGAACGCAAATATATTGTTTACTAAAATAACATTCATAATAACTGTTGACATTTATGGATTTAACAAATCATTTTCAGATGAACGTAAATATATTGTTTACTAAAATAACATTCATAATAACTGTTGACATTTATGGATTTAACAAATCATTTTCAGATGAATGCAAATATATTGTTTACTAAAATAACATTCATAATAAATATCGATAATTATGAATTTTATAAATCATTTTCAGGTGAACGCAAATATATCCTTTACTAAAATAAAATTCATAAGTATCGATATTTATGAATTTAATAAATCATTTTCAGATGAACGCAAATATATTGTTTACTAAAATAACATTCATAATAACTGTTGATATTTATGGATTTAACAAGCATTTTCAGATGAAGGTAAATATATCGTTTGCTAAAACAAAATTCATAAGTAACAATATTTATGAATTTAATAAATCCTTTTCAGATGAACACAAATATATTGTTTACTAAAATAACATTCATAATAACTGTTGACATTTATGGATTTAACAAATCATTTTCAGATGAACGCAAATATATTGTATATTAAAATAAAATTCATAATAACTGTTGACATTTATGGATTTACCAATTCATTTTCAGATGAACGCCAATATATTGTTTACTAAAATAACATTCATAATAACTGTTGACATTTATGGATTTAACAAATCATTTTCAGATGAACGCAAATATAACGTTTACTAAAATAAAATTCATAAGTATCCATATTTATGGATTTAACAAATCATTTTCAGATGAACGCAAACATATTGTTTACTAAAATAACATTCATAATAACTGTTGACATTTATTGATTTAATAAATCATTTTCAGATGAACGCAAACTATTGTTTACTGAAATAACATTCATAATAACTGTTCACTTTTATGTATTTAATAAATCATTTTCAGATGAACGCAAATATATTGTTTACTAAAATAACATTCATAATAACAGTTGACATTTATGGACTTAGCAAATCATTTTCAGATGAACGAAAATATATTGTTTACTGAAATAACATTCATAAAAACTGTTGACTTTTATGTATTTAATAAATCATTTTCAGATGAACGCAAATATATTGTTTACTAAAATAACATTCATAATAACTGTTGACATTTATGGATTTAATAAATCATTTTCAGATGAACGCAAATATATTGTTTACTAAAATAACATTCATAATAACTGTTGACATTTATGGATTTAACATTCATTTTCAGATCAACGCAAATATATTGTTTACTAAAATAACATTCGTAATAACTGTTGACATTTATGGATTTAATAAATCATTTTCAGATGAACGCAAATATATTGTTTACTGAAATAACATTCATAATAACTGTTGACTTTTTTGGATTTAACAAATCATTTTCAGATGAACGCAAATATATTGTTTACTAAAATAACATTCATAATAACTGTTGACATTTATGGATTTAACAATCATTTTCAGATGAACGCAAATATATTGTTTACTAAATTAACATTCATAATAACTGTTGACATTTATGCACTTAACAAATCATTTTCAGATGAACGCAAATATATTGTTTACTGAAATAACATTCATAATAACTGTGGACTTTTCTGTATTTAATAAATCATTTTCAGATGAACGCAAATATATTGTTTACTAAAATAACATTCATAATAACGGATGACATTTATGGACTTAACAAATCATTTTCAGATGAAAGCAAATATATTGTTTACTAAAATAACATTCATAATAACTGTTGACATTTATGGATTTAATAAATCATTTTCAGATGAACGCAAATATATTGTTTACTAAAATAACATTCATAATAACTGTTGACATTTATGGACTTCACAAATGATTTTCAGATGAACGCAAATATATTGTTTACTGAAATAACATTTATAATAACTGTTGACTTTTATGTATTTAATAAATCATTTTCAGATAAACGCAAATATATTGTTTACTAAAATAACTTTCATAATAACTGTTGACATTTATGGACTTAACAAATCATTTTGAGATGAACGCAAATATATGGTTTACTAAAATAACATTCATAATAACTGTTGACATTTATGGATTTAACATTCATTTTCAGATCAACGCAAATATATTGTTTACTAAAATAACATTCATAATAACTGTTGACTTTTTTGGATTTAACAAATCATTTTCAGATGAACGCAAATATATTGTTTACTAAAATAACATTCGTAATAACTGTTCACATTTATGGATTTAATAATTCATTTTCAGATTAACGCAAATATATTGTTTACTAAAATAACATTCATAACAGCTGTTGACATTTATGGATTTAATAAATCATTTTCAGATGAAAGCAAATATATTGTTTACTAAAATAACATTCATAATAACTGTTGAAATTTATGGATTTAACAAATCATTTTCAGATGAATGCAAATATATTGTTTACTAAAATAACATTCATAATAAATATCGATAATTATGAATTTTATAAATCATTTTCAGGTGAACGCAAATATATCCTTTACTAAAATAATATTCATAAGTATCGATATTTATGAATTTAATAAATCATTTTCAGATGAACGCAAATATATTGTTTACTAAAATAACATTCATAATAACTGTTGATATTTATGGATTTAACAAGCATTTTCAGATGAAGGTAAATATATCGTTTGCTAAAACAAAATTCATAAGTAACAATATTTATGAATTTAATAAATCCTTTTCAGATGAACACAAATATATTGTTTACTAAAATAACATTCATAATAACTGTTGACATTTATGGATTTAACAAATCATTTTCAGATGAACGCAAATATATTGTATATTAAAATAAAATTCATAATAACTGTTGACATTTATGGATTTACCAATTCATTTTCAGATGAACGCCAATATATTGATTACTAAAATAACATTCATAATAACTGTTGACATTTATGGATTTAACAAATCATTTTCAGATGAACGCAAATATAACGTTTACTAAAATAAAATTCATAAGTATCCATATTTATGGATTTAACAAATCATTTTCAGATGAACGCAAACATATTGTTTACTAAAATAACATTCATAATAACTGTTGACATTTATTGATTTAATAAATCATTTTCAGATGAACGCAAACTATTGTTTACTGAAATAACATTCATAATAACTGTTCACTTTTATGTATTTAATAAATCATTTTCAGATGAACGCAAATATATTGTTTACTAAAATAACATTCATAATAACAGTTGACATTTATGGACTTAGCAAATCATTTTCAGATGAACGAAAATATATTGTTTACTGAAATAACATTCATAAAAACTGTTGACTTTTATGTATTTAATAAATCATTTTCAGATGAACGCAAATATATTGTTTACTAAAATAACATTCATAATAACTGTTGACATTTATGGATTTAATAAATCATTTTCAGATGAACGCAAATATATTGTTTACTAAAATAACATTCATAATAACTGTTGACATTTATGGATTTAACATTCATTTTCAGATCAACGCAAATATATTGTTTACTAAAATAACATTCGTAATAACTGTTGACATTTATGGATTTAATAAATCATTTTCAGATGAACGCAAATATATTGTTTACTGAAATAACATTCATAATAACTGTTGACTTTTTTGGATTTAACAAATCATTTTCAGATGAACGCAAATATATTGTTTACTAAAATAACATTCATAATAACTGTTGACATTTATGGATTTAACAATCATTTTCAGATGAACGCAAATATATTGTTTACTAAATTAACATTCATAATAACTGTTGACATTTATGCACTTAACAAATCATTTTCAGATGAACGCAAATATATTGTTTACTGAAATAACATTCATAATAACTGTGGACTTTTCTGTATTTAATAAATCATTTTCAGATGAACGCAAATATATTGTTTACTAAAATAACATTCATAATAACGGATGACATTTATGGACTTAACAAATCATTTTCAGATGAAAGCAAATATATTGTTTACTAAAATAACATTCATAATAACTGTTGACATTTATGGATTTAATAAATCATTTTCAGATGAACGCAAATATATTGTTTACTAAAATAACATTCATAATAACTGTTGACATTTATGGACTTCACAAATGATTTTCAGATGAACGCAAATATATTGTTTACTGAAATAACATTTATAATAACTGTTGACTTTTATGTATTTAATAAATCATTTTCAGATAAACGCAAATATATTGTTTACTAAAATAACTTTCATAATAACTGTTGACATTTATGGACTTAACAAATCATTTTGAGATGAACGCAAATATATGGTTTACTAAAATAACATTCATAATAACTGTTGACATTTATGGATTTAACATTCATTTTCAGATCAACGCAAATATATTGTTTACTAAAATAACATTCATAATAACTGTTGACTTTTTTGGATTTAACAAATCATTTTCAGATGAACGCAAATATATTGTTTACTAAAATAACATTCGTAATAACTGTTCACATTTATGGATTTAATAATTCATTTTCAGATTAACGCAAATATATTGTTTACTAAAATAACATTCATAACAGCTGTTGACATTTATGGATTTAATAAATCATTTTCAGATGAACGCAAATATATTGTTTACTAAAATAACATTCACAAAAACTGTTGACATTTATGGACTTAACAAATGATTTTCAGATGAACGCAAATATATTGTTTACTGAAATAACATTTATAGTAACTGTTGACTTTTATGTATTTAATAAATCATTTTCAGATAAATGCAAATATATTTTTTACTAAAATAACTTTCATAATAACTGTTGACATTTATGGACTTAACAAATCATTTTGAGATGAACGCAAATATATGGTTTACTAAAATAACATTCATAATAACTGTTGACATTTATGAATTTAACAATCATTTTCAGATGAACGCAAATATATTGTTTACTAAAATAATATTCGTAATAACTGTTGACATTTATGGACTTAAGAAATCATTTGCAGATGAACGCAAATATATTGTTTACTAAAATAACATTCATAATAACTGTTGGCATTTATGAACTTAAGAAATCATTTTCAGATGAACGCAATTATATTGTTGACTAAAATAACTTTCATAATAACTGTTGACATTTATGGATTTAACAAATCATTTTCAGATGAACGCAAACATATTGTTTACTAAAATAATATTCATAATAACTGTTGACATTTTTGGACTTAACAAATCATTTTCAGATGAACGCAAATATATTGTTTACTAAAATAACATTCATAATATCTGTTGATATTTACGTATTTAACAAATCATTTGAAGATGAACGCAAATAAATTGTTTACTAAAATAAAATTCATAATATGAATCGACATTTATGTATTTAATACATCATTTGAAGATGAACGCAAATATATCGTTTACTAATATAACATTTATAATAAATATCGATATTTATGAATTTAATAAATCATTTTCATATGAACGCAATATATTGTTTACTAAAATAACATTCATAATAACTGTTGACATTTATTGATTTACCAATTCATTTTCAGATGAACGCAAATATATCGTTTACTAAAATAACATTCATAAGTATCGATATTTATGAATTTAATAAATCATTTGAAGATGAACACAAATATATCTGATTATAAAATATAATTCATAATAAGTGGTCACATTTATGGATTTAAGATATCCTTTTAAGATGAACACAAATGTTACCTTTACTAAAATAAAATTTGTAATACGTGTTGATATATACGCATTTAGTAAAACATTTTAAGATATACGCAAATATATATCCTTTAATAAAATAAAATTCGTAAGTTTTGACATTTAGGGATTCTATAAATCCTTTGAAGATGAATGCAAATATATACTTTAATAGATAAAATTCATATCAATTTTTGACATATATGCATTTAATAAATCATTTTAAGATGAATGCAAATATATCTTTACTAAAATACAATTCATAATCACTTTTGACATTTATAGATTCAATAAATCACTTTTAGCTTAACGCAAATATATCCTTTACTCAAATAAAATTCATAATATGTGTTTACATTTTTGGATTTAATAAATCATTTTGAGATGAACGCAAATATATTCATTACTAAAATAAATTTTTTAATCAGTGTTGATATTTATGAAATTAACAAATCTTTTTAAGACGAACGAAAATGTATACTTTCCTTAAATATATTTCATAATTACTGTTGACATTTATGGATTTAAGAAACCATCTGAAGATTAACGCAAATATATCCTTTACTAAAGAAAATTCATAATAAATGTGGACACTGATGGATTTAATAATCTATGGAAAAAAACTATTGTATCCTACACTAAAATCAAATTCATAAAAAGTTTTGATATTTATGGATTTGAAATATCATTTTCAGATGAACGTGAATATATCATTTACTGAAATATATTTCATAATAATCTTGACATTTTTGGATTTAATAAATCATTTGAAGATGAATGCATATATATCATTTAGTAAAATAATATTCATAATATTGTTGACAATTATGGATTTAATAATTCATCTTAAGACTAACGCAAAGATATCCTTTACCAAAATATATACCATAATCAGTGTTGACATTTATGGATTCAATAAATCATTTTTACATAAACGCAGTAAATCCTTAACTAAAATAAAATTCATAAAATTTTTGATATTTCTGGATTTGAAATATCATTTTCTGATGAACGTAAATATATCATTTACTGCAATATATTTCATAATAATCTTGACATTTTTTAATTTAATAAATCATTTGAAGATGAATGCATATATATCTTTACTACAATAATATTCATAATAATGTTGACATTTATGGATTAAATAAATCACCTTAAGACTAACGCAAAGATATCCTAACCAAAATATAAATCATAATCAGTGTTGATATTTATAGATCCAATAAATCATTTTAACATGAAGGCAGAAAATTCTTTACCAAAATAAAATTCATAAAATTTGTGATATTTATGGATTGAAATATCATTTCCAGATGAACGTGAATATATCATTTACTGAAATATATTTCATAATAATCTTGACATTTTTGGATTTAATATATCATCTGAAAATGAATGCATATATATACTTTACTAAAATAATATTCATAATATTTTTGACATTTATGGATTTAATAATTCATCTTCAGACTAACGCAAAGATATCCTTTACCAAAATATAAATCATAATCAGTGTTGACATTTATGGATCCAATAAATCATTTTAACATGAAAGCAGTAAATTCTTTACTAAAATAAAATTCATAATAAGTTTTGATATCTATGGATTTGAAATATCATTTTCAGATGAACGTGTATATATAATTTACTGAAATATATATCATAATAATCTTGACATATTTGGATTTAATAAATCATTTGAAGATGAATGCATATATATCCTTTACTACAATAATATTCATAATATTGTTGACATTTATGGATTTATTAAATCATCTTAAGTCTAACGCAAAGATATCCTTACCAAAATATAAATCATAATCAGTGTTGACATTTATGAATTCAATAAATCATTTTAACATGAACGCAGTGAATACTTAACTAAAATAAAATTCATAGTATGTTTTGAGATTTATGGATTTGAAATATCATTCTCAGATGAACGTGAATATATCCCTTACTGAAATATCTTTCATAATAATCTTGACATTTTTGGATTTAATAAATCATCTGAAAATGAATGCATATGTATACTTTACTAAAATAATATTCATAATATTTTTGACATTTATGGATTTAATAATTCATCTTCAGACTAACGCAATGATATCCTTTACCAAAATATAAATCATAATCAGTGTTGACATTTATGGATCCAATAAATCATTTTAACATGAAAGCAGTAAATTCTTTACTAAAATAAAATTCATAAAATTTTTGATATTTCTGGATTTGAAATATCATTTTCAGATGAACGTGAATATATCATTTACTGAAATATATTTCATAATAATCTTGACATTTTTGGATTTAATAAATCATCTGAAAATGAATGCATATATATACTTTACTAAAATAATATTCATAATATTTTTGACATTTATGGATTTAATAATTCATCTTAAGATTATCGCAAAGATATCCATTCCCAAAATATAAATCATAATCCGTTTTGACATTTATGGATTCAATAATTCATTTTAATATGAACGCAGTAAATTATTTACTAAAATAAAATTCACAAAATTTTTGATATTTATGGATTTGAAATATCATTTTCAGATGAACGTGAATATATAATTTACTGAAATATATTTCATAATAATCTTGACATATTTGGATTTAATAAATCATTTGAAGATGAATGCATATATATCCTTTAATAAAATAATATTCATAATATTTTTGACATTTATGGATTTAATAATTCATCTTAAGACTATCGCAAAGATATCCTTTACCAAAATATAAATCATAATCAGTTTTGACATTTATGGATTCAATAAATCATTTTAACATGAATGCAGTGAATACTTAACTAAAATAAAATTCATAAATGTTTTGATATTTATGGATTTGAAATATCATTTTCAGATGAATGTGAATATATCATTTACTGAAATATATTTCATAATAATCTTGAAAATTTTTGGATTTCATAACTCATTTGTAGATCAATGCATATATATATCCTTTACTAAAATAATATTCATAATATTGTTGACATTTATGGATTTAATAATTCATCTTAAGACTATCACAAAGATATCCTTTACCAAAATATAAATCATAATCTGTTTTGACATTTATGGATTCAATAAATCATTTTAACATGAACGCAGTAAATTCTTTACTAAAATAAAATTCATAAAATGTTTGATATTTATGGATTTGAAATATCATTTTCAGATGATCCTGAATATATCATTTACTGAAATATATTTCATAATAATCTTGACATATTTGGATTTAATAAATCATTTGTAGATCAATGCATATATATCCTTTACTAAAATAATATTCATAATATTGTTGACATTTATGGATTTAATAATTCATCTTAAGACTATCGCAAAGATATCCTTTACCAAAATATAAATCATAATCAGTTTTGACATTTATGGATTCAATAAATCATTTTAACATGAATGCAGTGAATACTTAACTAAAATAAAATTCATAAATGTTTTGATATTTATGGATTTGAAATATCATTTTCAGATGAATGTGAATATATCATTTACTGAAATATATTTCATAATAATCTTGAAAATTTTTGGATTTCATAAATCATTTGTAGATCAATGCATATATATATCCTTTACTAAAATAATATTCATAATATTGTTGACATTTATGGATTTAATAATTCATCTTAAGACTATCACAAAGATATCCTTTACCAAAATATAAATCATAATCTGTTTTGACATTTATGGATTCAATAAATCATTTTAACATGAACGCAGTAAATTCTTTACTAAAATAAAATTTATAAAATTTTTCATATTTATGGATTTGAAATATCATTTTCAGATGAACGTGAATATATCATTTACTGAAATACATTTCATAATAATCTTGACATTTTTGGATTTAATAAATCATTTGAAGATGAATTCATATATATCCTTTACTAAAATAATATTCATAATATTTTTGAAAATTATGGATTTAATAATTCATCTTAAAACTAACGCAAAGATATCCTTTACCAAAATATAAATCATAATCAGTGTTGACATTTATGGATTCAATAAATCATTTTAACATGAACGCAGTGAATACTTAACTAAAATAAAATTCATAGTATGTTTTGATATTTATGGATTTGAAATATCATTCTCAGATGAACGTGAATATATCCCTTACTGAAATATCTTTCATAATAATCTTGACATTTTTGGATTTAATAAATCATCTGAAAATGCATGCATATATATACTTTACTAAAATAATATTCATAATATTTTTGACATTTATGGATTTAATAATTCATCTTCAGACTAACGCAAAGATATCCTTTACCAAAATATAAATCATAATCAGTGTTGACATTTATGGATCCAATAAATCATTTTAACATGAAAGCAGTAAATTCTTTACTAAAATAAAATTCATAAAATTTTTGATATTTCTGGATTTGAAATATCATTTTCAGATGATCGTGAATATATCGTTTACTGAAATATATTTCACAATAATCTTGACATATTTGGATTTAATAAATCATTTGTAGATCAATGCATATATATCCTTTACTAAAATAATATTCATAATATTGTTGACATGTATGGATTTAATAATTCATCTTAAGACTATCACAAAGATATCCTTTACCAAAATATAAATCATAATCTGTTTTGACATTTATGGATTCAATAAATCATTTTAACATGAACGCAGTAAATTCTTTACTAAAATAAAATTTATAAAATTTTTCATATTTATGGATTTGAAATATCATTTTCAGATGAACGTGAATATATCATTTACTGAAATACATTTCATAATAATCTTGACATTTTTGGATTTAATAAATCATTTGAAGATGAATTCATATATATCCTTTACTAAAATAATATTCATAATATTTTTGAAAATTATGGATTTAATAATTCATCTTAAAACTAACGCAAAGATATCCTTTACCAAAATATAAATCATAATCAGTGTTGACATTTATGGATTCAATAAATCATTTTAACATGAACGCAGTGAATACTTAACTAAAATAAAATTCATAGTATATTTTGATATTTATGGATTTGAAATATCATTCTCAGATGAACGTGAATATATCCCTTACTGAAATATCTTTCATAATAATCTTGACATTTTTGGATTTAATAAATCATCTGAAAATGAATGCATATATATACTTTACTAAAATAATATTCATAATATTTTTGACATTTATGGATTTAATAATTCATCTTCAGACTAACGCAAAGATATCCTTTACCAAAATATAAATCATAATCAGTGTGGACATTTATGGATCCAATAAATCATTTTAACATGAAAGCAGTAAATTCTTTACTAAAATAAAATTCATAAAATTTTTGATATTTCTGGATTTGAAATATCATTTTCAGATGATCGTGAATATATCGTTTACTGAAATATATTTCACAATAATCTTGACATATTTGGATTTAATAAATCATTTGTAGATCAATGCATATATATCCTTTACTAAAATAATATTCATAATATTGTTGACATGTATGGATTTAATAATTCATCTTAAGACTATCACAAAGATATCCTTTACCAAAATATAAATCATAATCTGTTTTGACATTTATGGATTCAATAAATCATTTTAACATGAACGCAGTAAATTCTTTACTAAAATAAAATTTATAAAATTTTTCATATTTATGGATTTGAAATATCATTTTCAGATGAACGTGAATATATCATTTACTGAAATACATTTCATAATAATCTTGACATTTTTGGATTTAATAAATCATTTGAAGATGAATTCATATATATCCTTTACTAAAATAATATTCATAATATTTTTGAAAATTATGGATTTAATAATTCATCTTAAAACTAACGCAAAGATATCCTTTACCAAAATATAAATCATAATCAGTGTTGACATTTATGGATTCAATAAATCATTTTAACATGAACGCAGTGAATACTTAACTAAAATAAAATTCATAGTATGTTTTGATATTTATGGATTTGAAATATCATTCTCAGATGAACGTGAATATATCCCTTACTGAAATATCTTTCATAATAATCTTGACATTTTTGGATTTAATAAATCATCTGAAAATGAATGCATATATATACTTTACTAAAATAATATTCATAATATTTTTGACATTTATGGATTTAATAATTCATCTTCAGACTAACGCAAAGATATCCTTTACCAAAATATAAATCATAATCAGTGTTGACATTTATGGATCCAATAAATCATTTTAACATGAAAGCAGTAAATTCTTTACTAAAATAAAATTCATAAAATTTTTGATATTTCTGGATTTGAAATATCATTTTCAGATGATCGTGAATATATCGTTTACTGAAATATATTTCACAATAATCTTGACATATTTGGATTTAATAAATCATTTGTAGATCAATGCATATATATCCTTTACTAAAATAATATTCATAATATTGTTGACATGTATGGATTTAATAATTCATCTTAAGACTATCACAAAGATATCCTTTACCAAAATATAAATCATAATCTGTTTTGACATTTATGGATTCAATAAATCATTTTAACATGAACGCAGTAAATTCTTTACTAAAATAAAATTTATAAAATTTTTCATATTTATGGATTTGAAATATCATTTTCAGATGAACGTGAATATATCATTTACTGAAATACATTTCATAATAATCTTGACATTTTTGGATTTAATAAATCATTTGAAGATGAATTCATATATATCCTTTACTAAAATAATATTCATAATATTTTTGAAAATTATGGATTTAATAATTCATCTTAAAACTAACGCAAAGATATCCTTTACCAAAATATAAATCATAATCAGTGTTGACATTTATGGATTCAATAAATCATTTTAACATGAACGCAGTGAATACTTAACTAAAATAAAATTCATAGTATGTTTTGATATTTATGGATTTGAAATATCATTCTCAGATGAACGTGAATATATCCCTTACTGAAATATCTTTCATAATAATCTTGACATTTTTGGATTTAATAAATCATCTGAAAATGAATGCATATATATACTTTACTAAAATAATATTCATAATATTTTTGACATTTATGGATTTAATAATTCATCTTCAGACTAACGCAAAGATATCCTTTACCAAAATATAAATCATAATCAGTGTTGACATTTATGGATCCAATAAATCATTTTAACATGAAAGCAGTAAATTCTTTACTAAAATAAAATTCATAAAATTTTTGATATTTCTGGATTTGAAATATCATTTTCAGATGATCGTGAATATATCGTTTACTGAAATATATTTCACAATAATCTTGACATATTTGGATTTAATAAATCATTTGTAGATCAATGCATATATATCCTTTACTAAAATAATATTCATAATATTGTTGACATGTATGGATTTAATAATTCATCTTAAGACTATCACAAAGATATCCTTTACCAAAATATAAATCATAATCTGTTTTGACATTTATGGATTCAATAAATCATTTTAACATGAACGCAGTAAATTCTTTACTAAAATAAAATTTATAAAATTTTTCATATTTATGGATTTGAAATATCATTTTCAGATGAACGTGAATATATCATTTACTGAAATACATTTCATAATAATCTTGACATTTTTGGATTTAATAAATCATTTGAAGATGAATTCATATATATCCTTTACTAAAATAATATTCATAATATTTTTGAAAATTATGGATTTAATAATTCATCTTAAAACTAACGCAAAGATATCCTTTACCAAAATATAAATCATAATCAGTGTTGACATTTATGGATTCAATAAATCATTTTAACATGAACGCAGTGAATACTTAACTAAAATAAAATTCATAGTATGTTTTGATATTTATGGATTTGAAATATCATTCTCAGATGAACGTGAATATATCATTTACTGAAATATCTTTCATAATAATCTTGACATTTTTGGATTTAATAAATCATCTGAAAATGAATGCATATATATACTTTACTAAAATAATATTCATAATATTTTTGACATTTATGGATTTAATAATTCATCTTCAGACTAACGCAAAGATATCCTTTACCAAAATATAAATCATAATCAGTGTTGACATTTATGGATCCAATAAATCATTTTAACATGAAAGCAGTAAATTCTTTACTAAAATAAAATTCATAAAATTTTTGATATTTCTGGATTTGAAATATCATTTTCAGATGATCGTGAATATATCGTTTACTGAAATATATTTCACAATAATCTTGACATATTTGGATTTAATAAATCATTTGTAGATCAATGCATATATATCCTTTACTAAAATAATATTCATAATATTGTTGACATGTATGGATTTAATAATTCATCTTAAGACTATCACAAAGATATCCTTTACCAAAATATAAATCATAATCTGTTTTGACATTTATGGATTCAATAAATCATTTTAACATGAACGCAGTAAATTCTTTACTAAAATAAAATTTATAAAATTTTTCATATTTATGGATTTGAAATATCATTTTCAGATGAACGTGAATATATCATTTACTGAAATACATTTCATAATAATCTTGACATTTTTGGATTTAATAAATCATTTGAAGATGAATTCATATATATCCTTTACTAAAATAATATTCATAATATTTTTGAAAATTATGGATTTAATAATTCATCTTAAAACTAACGCAAAGATATCCTTTACCAAAATATAAATCATAATCAGTGTTGACATTTATGGATTCAATAAATCATTTTAACATGAACGCAGTGAATACTTAACTAAAATAAAATTCATAGTATGTTTTGATATTTATGGATTTGAAATATCATTCTCAGATGAACGTGAATATATCCCTTACTGAAATATCTTTCATAATAATCTTGACATTTTTGGATTTAATAAATCATCTGAAAATGAATGCATATATATACTTTACTAAAATAATATTCATAATATTTTTGACATTTATGGATTTAATAATTCATCTTCAGACTAACGCAAAGATATCCTTTACCAAAATATAAATCATAATCAGTGTTGACATTTATGGATCCAATAAATCATTTTAACATGAAAGCAGTAAATTCTTTACTAAAATAAAATTCATAAAATTTTTGATATTTCTGGATTTGAAATATCATTTTCAGATGATCGTGAATATATCGTTTACTGAAATATATTTCACAATAATCTTGACATTTGTGGATTTAATAAATCATTTGAAGATGAATTCATATATATCCTTACTAAAATAATATTCATAATATTGTTGACAATTATGGATTTAATAAATCATCTTAAGACTAACGCAAAGATATCCTTTACCAAAATATAAATCATAATCAGTGTTGACATTTATGGATTCAATAAATCATTTTTACATAAACGCAGTAAATCGTTAACGAAAATAAAATTCATAATAAGTTTTGATATTTCTGGATTTGAAATATCATTTTCAGACGAACGTGAATATATCATTTACTGAAATGTATTTCATAATAATCTTGACATTTTTGGATTTAGTATATCATTTGAAGATGAATGCATATATATCATTTACTACAATAATATTCATAATAATTTTGACATTTATGGATTTAATAATTCATCTTAAGACTATCGCAAAGATATCCTTTACCAAAATATAAATCATAATCAGTGTTGATATTTATGGATCCAATAAATCATTTTAACATGAACGCAGTAAATTCTTTACCAAAATAAAATTCATAAAATTTGTGATATTTATGGATTGAAATATCATTTCCAGATGAACGTGAATATATAATTTACTGAAATATATTTCATAATAATCTTGACATTTTTGGATTTACTAAATCATTTGAAGATGAACGCATATATATCCTTTACTAAAATAATATTCATAATATTGTTGACACTTATGGATTTAATAATTCATCCTAATATTAAAACAAATATATCCTTTCCCAAAATATATACCATAATCAGTTCTGACATTTATGTATTCAATAAATCATTTTAACATGAACGCAGTGAATACTTAACTAAAATAAAATTCATAGTAAGTTTTGATATTTATGGATTTGAAATATCATTTTCAGATGAACGTGAATATATCACTAACTGAAATATATTTCATAATAATCTTGCCATTTTTGGATTTAATAAATCATCTGAAAATGAATGCATATATATACTTTACTAAAATAATATTCATAATATTTTTGACATTTATGGATTTAATAAATCATCTTAAGTCTAACGCAAAGATATCCTTACCAAAATATAAATCATAATCAGTGTTGACATTTATGGATTCAATAAATCATTTTAACATGAACGCAGTAAATTCTTTACTAAAATAAAATTCATAAAATGTTTGATATTTATGGATTTGACATATCATTTTCAGATGATCCTGAATATATCATTTACTGAAATATATTTCATAATAATCTTGACATATTTGGATTTAATAAATCATTTGAAGATGAATTCATATATATCCTTTAATAAAATAATATTCATAATATTTTTGACAATTATGGATTTAATAATTCATCTTAAAACTAACGCAAAGATATCCTTTACCAAAATATAAATCATAATCAGTGTTGACATTTATGGATTCAATAAATCATTTTAACATGAACGCAGTGAATACTTAACTAAAATAAAATTCATAAATGTTTTGATATTTATGGATTTGAAATATCATTTTCAGATGAACGTGAATATATCCCTTACTGAAATATCTTTCATAATAATCTTGACATTTTTGGATTTAATAAATCATCTGAAAATGAATGCATATATATACTTTACTAAAATAATATTCATAATATTTTTGACATTTATGGATTTAATAATTCATCTTCAGACTAACGCAAAGATATCCATTCCCAAAATATAAATCATAATCAGTTTTGACATTTATGGATTCAATAAATCATTTTAACATGAACACAGTGAATACTTAACTAAAATAAAATTCATAAATGTTTTGATATTTATGGATTTGAAATATCATTTTCAGATGAATGTGAATATATCATTTACTGAAATATATTTCATAATAATCTTAAAAATTTTTGGATTTCATAAATCATTTGTAGATCAATGCATATATATCCTTTACTAAAATAATATTCATAATATTGTTGACATTTATGGATTTAATAATTCATCTTAAGACTAACGCAAAGATATATTTTCCCAAAATATATACCATAATCAATGTTGACATTTATGTATTCAATAATTCATTTTAATATGAACGCAGTAAATTATTTACTAAAATAAAATTCACAAAATTTTTGATATTTATGGATTTGAAATATCATTTTCAGATGAACGTGAATATATAATTTACTGAAATATATTTCATAATAATCTTGACATATTTGGATTTAATAAATCATTTGAAGATGAATGCATATATATCATTTACTACAATAATATTCATAATAATTTTGACATTTATGGATTTAATAATTCATCTTAAGACTATCGCAAAGATATCCTTTACCAAAATATAAATCATAATCAGTGTTGATATTTATGGATCCAATAAATCATTTTAACATGAACGCAGTAAATTCTTTACCAAAATAAAATTCATAAAATTTGTGATATTTATGGATTGAAATATCATTTCCAGATGAACGTGAATATATAATTTACTGAAATATATTTCATAATAATCTTGACATTTTTGGATTTACTAAATCATTTGAAGATGAACGCATATATATCCTTTACTAAAATAATATTCATAATATTGTTGACACTTATGGATTTAATAATTCATCCTAATATTAAAACAAATATATCCTTTCCCAAAATATATACCATAATCAGTTCTGACATTTATGTATTCAATAAATCATTTTAACATGAACGCAGTGAATACTTAACTAAAATAAAATTCATAGTAAGTTTTGATATTTATGGATTTGAAATATCATTTTCAGATGAACGTGAATATATCACTAACTGAAATATATTTCATAATAATCTTGCCATTTTTGGATTTAATAAATCATCTGAAAATGAATGCATATATATACTTTACTAAAATAATATTCATAATATTTTTGACATTTATGGATTTAATAAATCATCTTAAGTCTAACGCAAAGATATCCTTACCAAAATATAAATCATAATCAGTGTTGACATTTATGGATTCAATAAATCATTTTAACATGAACGCAGTAAATTCTTTACTAAAATAAAATTCATAAAATGTTTGATATTTATGGATTTGACATATCATTTTCAGATGATCCTGAATATATCATTTACTGAAATATATTTCATAATAATCTTGACATATTTGGATTTAATAAATCATTTGAAGATGAATTCATATATATCCTTTAATAAAATAATATTCATAATATTTTTGACAATTATGGATTTAATAATTCATCTTAAAACTAACGCAAAGATATCCTTTACCAAAATATAAATCATAATCAGTGTTGACATTTATGGATTCAATAAATCATTTTAACATGAACGCAGTGAATACTTAACTAAAATAAAATTCATAAATGTTTTGATATTTATGGATTTGAAATATCATTTTCAGATGAACGTGAATATATCCCTTACTGAAATATCTTTCATAATAATCTTGACATTTTTGGATTTAATAAATCATCTGAAAATGAATGCATATATATACTTTACTAAAATAATATTCATAATATTTTTGACATTTATGGATTTAATAATTCATCTTCAGACTAACGCAAAGATATCCATTCCCAAAATATAAATCATAATCAGTTTTGACATTTATGGATTCAATAAATCATTTTAACATGAACACAGTGAATACTTAACTAAAATAAAATTCATAAATCTTTTGATATTTATGGATTTGAAATATCATTTTCAGATGAATGTGAATATATCATTTACTGAAATATATTTCATAATAATCTTAAAAATTTTTGGATTTCATAAATCATTTGTAGATCAATGCATATATATCCTTTACTAAAATAATATTCATAATATTGTTGACATTTATGGATTTAATAATTCATCTTAAGACTAACGCAAAGATATATTTTCCCAAAATATATACCATAATCAATGTTGACATTTATGTATTCAATAATTCATTTTAATATGAACGCAGTAAATTATTTACTAAAATAAAATTCACAAAATTTTTGATATTTATGGATTTGAAATATCATTTTCAGATGAACGTGAATATATAATTTACTGAAATATATTTCATAATAATCTTGACATATTTGGATTTAATAAATCATTTGAAGATGAATGCATATATATCCTTTAATAAAATAATATTCATAATATTTTTGACATTTATGGATTTAATAATTCATCTTAAGACTATCGCAAAGATATCCTTTACCAAAATATAAATCATAATCAGTTTTGACATTTATGGATTCAATAAATCATTTTAACATGAATGCAGTGAATACTTAACTAAAATAAAATTCATAAATGTTTTGATATTTATGGATTTGAAATATCATTTTCAGATGAATGTGAATATATCATTTACTGAAATATATTTCATAATAATCTTGAAAATTTTTGGATTTCATAAATCATTTGTAGATCAATGCATATATATCCTTTACTAAAATAATATTCATAATATTGTTGACATTTATGGATTTAATAATTCATCTTAAGACTATCACAAAGATATCCTTTACCAAAATATAAATCATAATCTGTTTTGACATTTATGGATTCAATAAATCATTTTAACATGAACGCAGTAAATTCTTTACTAAAATAAAATTCATAAAATTTTTGATATTTCTGGATTTGAAATATCATTTTCAGATGAACGTGAATATATCATTTACTGAAATATATTTCATAATAATCTTGACATTTTTGGATTTAATAAATCATCTGAAAATGAATGCATATATATACTTTACTAAAATAATATTCATAATATTTTTGACATTTATGGATTTAATAATTCATCTTAAGATTATCGCAAAGATATCCATTCCCAAAATATAAATCATAATCCGTTTTGACATTTATGGATTCAATAATTCATTTTAATATGAACGCAGTAAATTATTTACTAAAATAAAATTCACAAAATTTTTGATATTTATGGATTTGAAATATCATTTTCAGATGAACGTGAATATATAATTTACTGAAATATATTTCATAATAATCTTGACATATTTGGATTTAATAAATCATTTGAAGATGAATGCATATATATCCTTTAATAAAATAATATTCATAATATTTTTGACATTTATGGATTTAATAATTCATCTTAAGACTATCGCAAAGATATCCTTTACCAAAATATAAATCATAATCAGTTTTGACATTTATGGATTCAATAAATCATTTTAACATGAATGCAGTGAATACTTAACTAAAATAAAATTCATAAATGTTTTGATATTTATGGATTTGAAATATCATTTTCAGATGAATGTGAATATATCATTTACTGAAATATATTTCATAATAATCTTGAAAATTTTTGGATTTCATAAATCATTTGTAGATCAATGCATATATATATCCTTTACTAAAATAATATTCATAATATTGTTGACATTTATGGATTTAATAATTCATCTTAAGACTATCACAAAGATATCCTTTACCAAAATATAAATCATAATCTGTTTTGACATTTATGGATTCAATAAATCATTTTAACATGAACGCAGTAAATTCTTTACTAAAATAAAATTTACAAAATTTTTCATATTTATGGATTTGAAATATCATTTTCAGATGAACGTGAATATATCATTTACTGAAATACATTTCATAATAATCTTGACATTTTTGGATTTAATAAATCATTTGAAGATGAATGCATATATATTCTTTACTAAAATAATATTCATAATATTTTTGACATTTATGGATTTTATAATTCATCTTAAGACTATCGCAAAGATATCCTTTACCAAAATATAAATCATAATCAGTTTTGACATTTATGGATTCAATAAATCATTTTAACATGAACGCAGTGAATACTTAACTAAAATAAAATTCATAAATGTTTTGATATTTATGGATTTGAAATATCATTTTCAGATGAATGTGAATATATCATTTACTGAAATATATTTCATAATAATCTTAAAAATTTTTGGATTTCATAAATCATTTGTAGATCAATGCATATATATATCCTTTACTAAAATAATATTCATAATATTGTTGACATTTATGGATTTAATAATTCATCTTAAGACTAACGCAAAGATATATTTTCCCAAAATATATACCATAATCAATGTTGACATTTATGTATTCAATAAATCATTTTAACATGAACACAGTGAATTCTTTACTAAAATAAAATTCATAAAAATTTTGATATTTATGGATTTGAAATATCATTTTCAGATGAACATGAATATATCATTTACTGAAATATATTTCATAATAATCTTGACATTTTTGGTTTTAATAAATTATCTTAAAATGAATGCAAATATATCCTTTACTAAAATAAAATTCATATTAATTACTGACATTTATGGATTTACGAAATCAGTTTAAATATGAACGCAAATATTTTGTTCACTAAAATAAATTTCATATTATGTGTTGACATTTATTGACTTACTAAAACAGTTAAAAATGAACGGGAGTATTTAATTTATTAAACTAAAATTGATAAAAAATTTTGACATTTATTGACGGGCCATTTACATTTTAATTTGTTAAATGGTGTTTGAACAAAGAGAAATCCTTTATAAGAACTTCATTCAGTCAAAGCCATTTTAATCCTGAGCTTATATTTAATTATATGTGTTTTTATAAACCTATAATCATTAACAATTTTTTTTTATAAATCTCATTTGTTCAGGATATCTAGCTTTAGGAGTGAACCAGTCTACATTTCCGACATCACTAAATCCACAAACAAGGATAACGCAAAACAAACAAATACACAAATATTCTCAGTGCTTCATGGAAATGCACACCTAATGTAAGGAAAAGAAATATGCATTAATACATGATTGCACAGGTTCTGATGCGATATGATTTAAACAACAAAATGAATAATGTATTGTCATTTTAATTTTTGTAATATAATTTTGTAATATAAAATTAATATCAGATATACAGCATAAATTAATGGTTTTTACGAAAAGGCATATGACAAATATAGATACCCATTATGTCACCAGAGTACCACAATCCATTATAGTTGTACTGGAACCATAACTACTGCAGCCTTAGCAGCAAGACTGGTTTGGGATTCGAAGCTACCTTCTACATCGTTTGCCACTGGAATGTAGAAAACTCAATAATAATATTAATAAGAATAGGAATGTTTATAGTCCTAGTACTAGTAATAATAATAGTAGTAATAGTATTAGCGATAATAAAAATAACAATTATAATAGTAATAATAATGTAAAATTCATCTAAAATATAATAAATGCATTATATTATATACTTAATAATAATCATTAGCCAATGGTTTCTACTCATCTAATAATCAGATAATAGAAATTATCTGTCTGTTACTTAAAAATTAATTAAATAAAGAGAAAATAAGAGAAATGAAATACTAATCCAAATTTAACAATAGACATTAAAATGCATCATCCACTAACAAATTAAGTTTAAAAAGCTTAATGTAAATATCTGTCTATATTTCTGAGATGAGGTAATAAATATGGCGACAAAGTTGAGGCCAATAGTCCGAATAATGTAAGTAATGTTAATGTAAATACTAATTCAAAATTAGCAATGCTGAAAGGAATGCTTTATTCAATAAGTAATTAACATTTAAAAAAACTTTAAGTTCTACTTCAAATAAACAATACTGAATGATATATTTCATCCACAAAATAAGTTTTAAAAATCTTATGGTATATGTTGCTCTTAAATTATTAATATTTACAGAAAGGCTTTATCCACTAAAAAAATTAAGATTAAAAATTCATAAAGTAAATATTACTCATAAATAAAGAATATTGAAAAAAGTATTTCATGCAGCAAGTAATTATGATTAAAAAAGCTCATATGAAATGCTAAAATAAACAATATTGAACAAATGAACATTAACTAATGTAATTAATTTGAAAAAAGCTTCTAAATTCTATTGAAAATATTTCAATTTTGATAGAAATGATTCATCCACTAATACATAAAGATTAAAAAGCTTAAAGTAAATAAAACGCCCAAATTAAAAATGTTGTTGGAAAAGAAATTAACATTAAACTGAGCATAATATGGATATTATTTCAAAAGTCTATTATATTATTTGAAATATTTCATCCAGTATAAGATTAAAAAAAAAAAAAAATACTACAATAAAATTAACAATATTGGCAGATATGCTTCTTCTATGAGGAAAATAAGTTTAAAATAATTTAAATTAAATATTACTCTTAAATTACCAATATTGAAAGAAAAGCATTATGAACCAAAGAAATATGATTAAAAACGCTTAAATTAAATACTTTTCTGACGTTAACAATATGGAATGAAGTGTTTCATCTATTAAGAAATTAAACTTAAAAGTAATTATTATTTCCAAATTAACAATGTTGATGTAAATACTTCATCAACTAAGAAACTAAGATTGAATAGGTTAAAGTAAATATTACTCTAAAATTAACAATATTGGAAGAAATATTTTATAAATTATGATTAAAATGACCTAAAGTAAGTATGATTTCAAATTTAACAATATTGATGGAAATAATTTTGCATAAAGAAATTAATATCAACTTAATGCAAAAAATCTACAATAGTCTTGGAAATATTTCATCTTGTAAGCGATTAAGATTAAAAGACACAAAGTAAATAAGAGTACAAAATTAACAATATAAACAGATATTCTTCATCCAGTCAGAAATTAAGATTAACAAAGCTTAAATTAAATCATTCAGTTATGTGCCATGCATGATACAGGCTTACATATATTTCGATACATGACTGAGGAGACAGATTTTTCCCACAGCAGGTTGCCATTTCTTTCTGTGGTAGACCAGTTGCTATCTAAGGCTATAAAACACAGTCTGTCCTGCTATTTACTCATAGCTGAGGGGGAGAAGAAGAGGATTCATACTTTTCCCAAGGGTATTAGCATGTAAGTGAATATAATGGATTTGACTGGAATTCGAACTCTGTTCTTTGATTCCCCAATCTGAGCCACTATCCATTACTCCCCCATGTGTGCCAAATTAAATACTGCTTCATAAATAACAATATTGATAGAAATGTTTCTCCTATGATGAAAATAAGTTTAAAAAAGCTTAAATTATTGTTACTCCAAAATTTACAATATGTAAATATCATCCACTTAGAAATTAAGATTAAAAAGTTGAAAGTAAAGATGACTCGTAATTACAAACATGGACTGAACTGCTTCATCCATTAAATAATTAAGATGTAAAAAATCATAATTTAAATATTACTCCAAAATTAACAATATTTAAAGAAATTCTTCAACCTCTAAGAAATACAGATTTAAAAGTTTCATGTAAAAACTTATACAAAATTAGCATTGAAAGGAATGCTTTGTCACTGATGAAATTAAGATTAAAAAGATTCATGTCAAAGTTATACAAAATTAACAATATTGAAAGGAAAGGTTAGTCAATGAGGAAATAAAGATTAAAAAAATGTTAAATAAAACACTATACCAAAACTATCAATATTGATGGAAATGCTTCATTTAGAAAGAAATTAAGATTAAAAAGCTTAAATTAAATACTAATCCAAAATTAACAATAATGACTGAAATGCTTCATTTTCTGAAAAATTAAGAGTAAAAAGCAGTAAAGTAAATAACATTCTCAAACTAAAATCATTGAAAAAGATCCCTCATTCATTAAGGAATTTGCATTAACAAAGCATAATGTAAATACTACTCCAACATTAACATTATTGATAGAAATTGATATTCCATTAGGAAATTTATATTAAAAAGGCTTAAAATAAATACTACTCCAACATTAACATTATTGATAGAAATTGATATTCCATTAGGAAATTTATATTAAAAAGGCTTAAAATAAATACTACTCCAACATTAATATTATTGATAGAAATTGATATTCCATTAGGAAATTTATATTAAAAAGGCTTAAAATAAATACTACTCCAACATTAACATTATTGATAGAAATTGATATTCCATTAGGAAAATTATATTAAAAAGGCTTAAAATAAATACTACTCCAACATTAACATTATTGATAGAAATTGATATTCCATTAGGAAATTTATATTAAAAAGGCTTAAAATAAATACTACTCCAGCATTAACATTATTGATAGAAATTGATATTCCATTAGGAAATTTATATTAAAAAGGCTTAAAATAAATACTACTCCAACATTAATATTATTGATAGAAATTGATATTCCATTAGGAAATTTATATTAAAAAGGCTTAAAATAAATACTACTCCAACATTAACATTATTGATAGAAATTGATATTCCATTAGGAAATTTATATTAAAAAGGCTTAAAATAAATACTACTCCAGCATTAACATTATTGATAGAAATTGATATTCCATTAGGAAATTTATATTAAAAAGGCTTAAAATAAATACTACTCTAACATTAACATTATTGATAGAAATTGATATTCCATTAGGAAATTTACATTAAAAAGGCTTAAAATAAATACTACTCCAACATTAACATTATTGATAGAAATTGATATTCCATTAGGAAATTTATATTAAAAAGGCTTAAAATAAATACTACTCCAACATTAATATTATTGATAGAAATTGATATTCCATTAGGAAATTTATATTAAAAAGGCTTAAAATAAATACTACTCCAACATTAACATTATTGATAGAAATTGATATTCCATTAGGAAATTTATATTAAAAAGGCTTAAAATAAATACTACTCCAACATTAACATTATTGATAGAAATTGATATTCCATTAGGAAATTTATATTAAAAAGGCTTAAAATAAATACTACTCCAACATTAATATTATTGATAGAAATTGATATTCCATTAGGAAATTTATATTAAAAAGGCTTAAAACAAATACTACTCCAACATTAACATTATTGATAGAAATTGATATTCCATTAGGAAATTTATATTAAAAAGGCTTAAAATAAATACTACTCCAACATTAATATTATTGATAGAAATTGATATTCCATTAGGAAATTTATATTAAAAAGGCTTAAAATAAATACTACTCCAACATTAACATTATTGATAGAAATTGATATTCCATTAGGAAATTTATATTAAAAAGGCTTAAAATAAATACTACTCCAACATTAACATTATTGATAGAAATTGATATTCCATTAGGAAATTTATATTAAAAAGGCTTAAAATAAATACTACTCCAACATTAATATTATTGATAGAAATTGATATTCCATTAGGAAATTTATATTAAAAAGGCTTAAAATAAATACTACTCCAACATTAACATTATTGATAGAAATTGATATTCCATTAGGAAATTTATATTAAAAAGGCTTAAAATAAATACTACTCCAACATTAATATTATTGATAGAAATTGATATTCCATTAGGAAATTTATATTAAAAAGGCTTAAAATAAATACTACTCCAACATTAACATTATTGATAGAAATTGATATTCCATTAGGAAATTTATATTAAAAAGGCTTAAAATAAATACTACTCCAACATTAACATTATTGATAGAAATTGATATTCCATTAGGAAATTTATATTAAAAAGGCTTAAAATAAATACTACTCCAACATTAACATTATTGATAGAAATTGATATTCCATTAGGAAATTTATATTAAAAAGGCTTAAAATAAATACTACTCCAACATTAACATTATTGAATTATATGCTTCATCAACTAAGAAATTAAGTTTAAAAAATATTGAAATAATACTGTGCCAAAATTAACAATATTGACTGAAATGTTTCATCCAAAAACAAATTAAGATTTAAAAAAAGTTTAAATTAAATAATACACCAAAATTTACAATATAGGATTTTCCAATCATAACTTAGATGTAACACAAAGCCAAAATAGAGAGAAATGCTTTATCCAGTAAGAAATTACAATTACAAACATAAAGTGAATATAACTCCAAAATTAACATCATTGAAAGAAATGCTTCTTCTACTAAGAAATTAGGATTAAAAAAGCTTCAATTAAATATTACAACAAAATTAAAAATAAACATTGAAAGTACTGCTTCATCCACTAACAACTTCAGATTAAAATCATTTAAATTTAAATATTGTACTAAAATTAACAACATTGAAAGAAGTGCTTCAACTACAAAGAAATTAAGATTAAAAGCTTAAATATAATACAATTCCACAATTAACTATGAAATGCTTCATTCACTAATAAATTAAAAATGCTTAAATTAAATACAATTCCACAATTAACTATGAAATGCTTCATTCACTAATAAATTAAAAATGCTTAAATTAAATACAATTCCACAATTAACTATGAAATGCTTCATTCACTAATAAATTAAAAATGCTTAAATTAAATACAATTCCACAATTAACTATGAAATGCTTCATTCACTAATAAATTAAAAATGCTTAAATTAAATACAATTCCACAATTAACTATGAAATGCTTCATTCACTAATAAATTAAAAATGCTTAAATTAAATACAACTCCAAATTTAAGAACATTGAGAGAAATTCTTCACTGTTTAAGAAATTAAGTTTAACAAAGCTTAAATTAAATACTACTCCAAAATTAAAAATGTGGACAAAAATATTTCATCCACTCCTAAATTGAGATTAAAAAACCCTAAAGTAATTTCAAGTCCAAAATTGACAATACTGACAGAAATATTTCATTCCTGTAAAATATAAACATTTAAAAAAGCTTTAAGTAAATACTACTCCAAAATAATATTGATTAAAATGCTTCATCCACTAAGAAATTAAGATTAACAAAGCTTAAATTAAATATTACTCACAAATTAACAATATTTAAAGAATTGCTTTATCTAGTAAGAAATTATAATTAACAAAGCTTAAATTAAATATTACTTGCGATTTAACAATATTTAAAAAATTGCTTTAAAAACCAGTAAGAAATGAAGATTAACAAACCTTAAATTAAATATTACTAACAAATTAAGAATATTTAAAGAATTTGTTTATACAGTAAGAAATTAACATTAACAAAGATTAAATTAAATATTACTCACAAATAACAATATTTAAAGAATTGCTTTATCCAGTAAGAAATTAAGATTAAAGAAGTTTAAATTAAATATTACTCCAAAATTAAAAATATGGATGAAAATATTTCATCGATTCAGAATTTAAATTAGAAAACCCTAAATTAAGTCCAAAACAAACAATTTTGACTGATATTGTTTTGGCCACTAAAAAATTAAGATTAAATAAGCTTAAAGTAAATATTACTCTAAAATTAACAATATTAACAGCCATGTTTAATCCAGTAAATACTTAAGATTTTATAGCTTCCATTAAATACTACACCAAAATTAATGATATTGACAGAAATATTTCATCTAGTAAGAAATTATTATTAAAAAGTTGAAATTAAATATTACTCCTAAATTAAAAAATAATGATTGAAATGCTTCATTCTTTGAGAAATTAAGAATAAATATCAGTTGTGTAAATAATATTCCAAAATTATCAGTTGTGTAAATAATATTCCAGAATTAAAAAAATGTGATGTAAGTACTACTCCAAAATTAATAATAGTGACAGAAATTCACACTTCCTTAGGAAATTTATATTAAAAAACTTAAAATTAATAGTACCCCAATATTAAAATCATTGAATGAAATGGTTAAATTCATATGCAAAATTAACAATATTAATGAAAAGGCTTCATCCCCATAGAAATTAAGATTTAAAAAAGCTCAAATTGAATACTACTGCACAATGAAAAATAAGGATTGAAATGCTTCTTCTGCTAAGAAATTAAGATTAAAATATCCATTTGGTCAACATAAAAAATAATCATTGTTAATGGGTAACCTATTAAAAATCCTTTAAGCAAATGCAGGTTCAAATAATAAGCATTTTTGATAAGGAATCTTGTAACGTAAGTTTCATCTCAGCAAATAAAAATTAATTGGCCACACTTTTTCATTAAATAAAAATATATTAACATATATATCAAATTTTAACCATTCTTAAAGTATTATTTGTTTTATAATGTTACTTTTTGAAAATATATATACAGCTATTTTAGAAAATATATTTTCTCAGAAATTTATCTTTTATAACACTAGAAATATTCATTGCAATATTATTTCTTAGTATGCATATTTTGCCATATATATATATATATATATATATATATATATATATATATATATAGTTAAATTCCCAGATCAACTCTGTGGACAAGACATATTGGTATAAAATGACAATTGGAAAAATCTTAGATCTTGCCGACGTATTTCGTCTTCCGACTTTTTCAAGGCAAAAATGAAATCGAAATATCTCTGTTGTCATAGTTACATTAAAATCCAAATTTAAAAACATAGACGCTTCTGTCTAAGCCTTTTTTTTTCTGGTTAATGTAAATTACTTTTATAGTAAGAGATTTATATTAAAAAAAAAAAAAAAATCTCTTACTATAAATGTAATTTACATTAACCAGAAAAAAAAAGGCTTGGACAGAAGCGTCTATGTTTTTAAATTTGGATTTTAATGTAACTATAACAACAGAGATATTTCGATTTCATTTTTGCCTTGAAAACACGTCGGCAAGATCTAAGATTTTTCCAATTGTCATTTTATACCATATATATATATATATATATATATATATATATATATATATATATATATTATCTGAAAATCAACAATGCTTAGTTTGAAACCCATTTTTTGTCAGTTAAGGCATTATATATACATATATTTATAATGAATAAGTGCCCTGATAACACTCAATATCTTTGTAATAAATCTATTCAGATTCAAATAAATAAGGATTGATAGGAAATTTAATTGATTCTTGTATATTAAGTAAATTCCTTTTAAAATATATCCCTCATATTAATATTTTATTTGTATTTTTCTAAGAATTTTTCCATTTAATTTTTATTAATGTAAACCCGAATTTGATTTTCCTAAAAGTATGAAAAAGATATTTTATGGGACTGCACCTTCATTTACATTATATATCCACTGTCTATGTCGGAAGAAAAATTTTAATTTTTGAAAATGATTCGGCTTAATTTAAAAGAAATGAAGATGATGAACAGTACTTAAATAATTGTAAAGGATTATTTTTTATAATGCTTCATTTAATACAATATTGTAAAGAAAATATAAATAAAAATTAATAATATTTTACAAAGACTATCAGATAAAAAATATGGAAAAATTATATATTTTTCAAAATTAGTAATACTATATACTCTAGAAGAGTAGTTATCCTTATTCATCAAATAAAAAAATTGATGAAATCATTTTATCAAAAATTAATAATGTAGGGTGAAAATGTAAGGACACATGGCACAGTGGGTAAAGGCATTGGTTAGATCCAGTGACATGACCCAAAGAGTGTGAGTTCAATACTCGGTTAAGGCAGTGGAGAACTTGGAGAGGGGAATTAACAGGAGATAACTGATAACAAACATCGATTAAACATGGAACTAGAACAGTCTACCACAGTGAGAGAAATAAAGGGCTCAGTTCAACATTCCAACCACCTGAAAAGGCCGGAGCGTACAACAGCCAAAAGATTGTGTCGACAAAGATGTTGACGATAGTCCGAATAATGTAAATAGTGTACATAATACCTCATCTCAGATAATACCTCATCTCAGAAATATAGACAGATACTCAACTAGATATGACATGCAAATGAAAATAATTTATTTAATTAGTATGATGGATGTATATACTTAACAAAGTTTAATAATAATCATTCACCTTGGTACATTTCATGAGAAAATAGTATTAAAATACAGTTAATTAACAGTAATTGTAATAATAATTCTTAACAATGTTCAAATCATTGTTAAGAATTATTGTTACAATTAACAGTATTTTAATACTTCATAAAATTCATAAAAATTAATAGGAATAAAATGGAAGAAAATGCTAATGAAAATTAATTTAAATATGTTGAAAATGGTTCATCTAATAAAAATACTGATGAAATTAAAATCGAATGAAAATAATTATTGTTAAATATAGGTACCGCCAAAATAGGCGATTTTTTCCCGAAATTTAGGAAAAAAAATCGATATCTGCTGTTTCCCATTATCTGCTAAAAGTCAGAGAATTATCAGATTAAAACATTTTCAGTAATTATTCTTTAATGAATTCCTTTCTTTATCAAATATGTCATTTTATCAAAAACATTTGGAAAAATATTTGGCAGTATTTTTCTCTCACCTCAATTTGGTACTTTTTAATTTGGTGGTTGTTTCTTCAGTATTGATGCAGTTATATAAAGAACAAATTCTGAAGATATTATTTCATTAAAAGAATTATGTAATTTAAATATACAATACATTTGACCCGCAACTTACCAAAAAATAATTCAATAAAAGTCAATTTTTTATTTGAGAATTGATGCTTTCAACTACATTTTATATTTATTTTTTTAAATTAATTTCAATTATTCAGAATGATTTTGAAATATGTTTCATTGTGCTTTGTCACAAGAGTTTCTTTTATTAAATAAACTCAGGTATGAAGATTCAAAAAATGTAAGGTTTAATGCGATTTTCAGGTGTGAAACTTTTTGAAAAAATTTTATTTAATATTTTCCTTTTAGTAACTGTTAGATTATTTTTTTATGGATGTAGAAAAAGGACATAATTCGGATATTTCACTTTGACTAGCTACAATTCAGTATCAGAAGAGAATTATGATATGATTGAATTAATTTAATTTCATATATTTGGTTCAGTCAGTTATTGTGTCTTGAAAGCACTGTTTGCCTATTCATTGGTACAGGTGTTTTTTCTTTCTTTTTTTGAGTCTCTCTTTTCTTGCATTTAAATAGTTATCTTTCTAATGGAATTTTGTCAGAAGTGTACATAAAATACTTCAATTTAATGTACATTTATTACATTTTACTGTCTTATTTGTATTTCCATTCATTTTATTATTAATTTTGATATGTCATTTATGAAAAAATGTCATAACTGAGATTAATATAGCAATAAGATCATATAAATTTCATTTCTGTATTTTATTTGTATATATTCTTTTTAAAATATTGGCACATTTTTTTGTTACTCATCGATTCATCGAACCGCTATTGTATACGAAACATGTAACCAACAAGTTTAATATTCTCTTTAAATGCAATATTTGTCCGAGAGATGCATTTCGAAGTCTGTAATTAAATTTTAGGATAAATTACTTGGATTTCCTAAAAGTAATTCTCCCTTTTTAATTAAAACAGCATTCATTAAAAATTGAGTACCAAACCATAAAACGTCCTGGGTAAGACGTTAAACTACATCCAGCAGCAAAGCCTCTGGTCAGGAAGTTTTGAGGAGCATGGAACCACCTCTTAATTGCCCGTGTTCCCTGGTCCACGCTGACCCTGGGTGGTAGCACCTGTTAGGGTCTCAGCTATGCTCGAATAGTTAACTATTACCAGCAATACTTTTTGGAAAAAAATATTACCAGCAATACATTTTTAAAGGAAAAATATTACCAGAAACAGATTTTGACAAAACAAAATATTACCAGCATTAAAAAAATTTCGTCGGCATTGAATAACCCATGGAGCTTGATATGTCGTAAAACAAAATAAAACGATCCAAACCAAACCGTAAACCTTGTACAAAAACAAAAAAAAAAGAAACATATACAACCCCACCAAAACAAAGAACACACAAAAAAAATACATTTAATATTATGTTTTAGCGAATAATGGCTTTCCTTTATTCAGTCAACGCATCTTGCTACGCTGTGGAGACCACTCTCCTCCATTTTTACAATCATGGTAACATTCAAGGTAGAATAGTACAATGGCGTGCTGATTCCTTTTAGACTTGGAATGTTGAGGTTACGCTGTTCCTTCTCTCAGAAGTTAGAGGCAAACCCCACAAGCCAGCAGGTAGTTTGAATTTACAGTTTTCTCTCTCCTAGGAAGGATGAGCCTGAAATGCAATTTGCATATCGGGAACACTAGAATCAAGCAGAAGCGGAAGTTTAAATATCTGGGAAGCGTTTTGACAGACGGTGGTAAGTGCGACACTGAATTCCATAGACGCATTTGGATGGCCAAGGACGCATTCCAAAAGCTGGGCAAAGTATTGGGAGACAGAAGGATTTCTTTGGTAACAAAGAAAAGAATAGCGACATCTGTCCTTCATTACGGCAGCGAATGTTGGACGATTTCCTCAAAGATGAAGAAGGGACTCGAGGAGACGGAGATGTGGTTCTACAGAAGGGTGCTAAGGATATCATGGACCAAGCGTGTGGGCAACGATGAGTTCTTAGAGAGGATGCGAACAAGAAGGATACTTATACTTAATATCAGGAAGAGCCACCTTAAATTTCTGGGACACATAATAATGAAGGAGGGCCTGGAGAATCGGATACTCACGGGTCAAATGGAGGAAAAGAGAGACAAGGGAAAACAACGTGTGACATACCTGACGGTCTTAAGCAAGTGGATGACATAACGTGGTCTGGGAGATGAAGCAGGGAGAAGCAACTTGTTGAGAGCTGCAAGGGATAGAGGGAGGTGAAGAGCCATGATCACCTACATCCTGAAAGGACACAACACATAAAAATAAAGAAGTCTGGCAATGGTATATGAAGGCCTTGCACTGCCCAGACTACAGGCTCCCTCCACATAACCTCTAAGCCGTACCGACAAAATCGACAGGAATACAGGGTCTTACATATGGGGACGGCTTGGCTGTGTCGGACTTAGCTCCTACTTAATTCCCAAATTGTCACTAGGGGTCATTCTCCCTATACTATAAATACTGGGCGACTTCTCGCCTCGTTCTCTTTTTCATTTCTTCATTTCAGCGACTACAATGTATGCTCTCTTAGAAGATCCGCGTCTTCCCATTTGTGGGAGACGCCATGAACATTATACACGTACGTACGAACATTCACCAAAGAACAGACACAAACGTTCACACACACACAAATATTATTGTCTATGTCCATTGAAAAATTGTTTTGTTTAACACATATATTTGTTCATATATATATATATATATATATATATATATATATATATGTATATATGTATATATATATATATACATATACACACACATATATATATATATATATATATATATATATATATATATATATATATATATATATATATATCGGTCTTTATCTTCAGTTGGACTCAACTTGGGTCCGGCATTGTTCTTGTAGTTGGACGTTTTAATATTCTACCAGGAGTTACACACGTGTTTCTAATACAACAACTCACATTAACCCTCCGGTCCTCAACAGCTGCAAGAGTTGTCGGCAAGTTGTCAGTGTTGACAACCAACCACCTTCCGCGCCTCACTACGAGTGTTCTGTCAGGATTTTCGTGTTTTGGATATGACAGCAAAGCAGTGGAGATTTATAATCAGGGTTTTCTTTCTGCTTCCTGGGGTGTCGAGCTCCATCTATCCGAAGCAGTTGGTTATGGCGTGACAGTTTTCTGCCTTCGTTTAATTTCCTATCGATCCTCTTCTTCTCCACCAGCTATGGGTAAATAACAGGATAGACTGGGTTCTTTAGCCTTTGGTGGCAACCGCTGTTATAGAAAGTAACTCTGAATTCAAAAATGTACGTATGCTTAGCGTAGCACATACTACACAGCTAAAGAAAGAATCGTTCACATTGGTTGTATGATGATCCCGATTACGGTCAAATAAAGAAGCTGATTCTCCTCCTTGGAGCTGGACTTAGATGTCACAAGCTATTGAGATGCATGTCAAAGAAGCATTTTATAGACAGTGGCGTCTTGTCCTACTATCAACACCGGAGACGACAACCTTTGGGACGTAATGTACGCATGTAAACATTTTCTATACATTACGTGTTTTAAAAGTTCTATATACACTTAATAAAATTACATTATTTACATTGTAATTTACGCTTAAAATGTTGTAATTAGCCCAAATCTTTCAATTAGTGTAAAAAAAAAGGTTATTAAATTGTCTGTTTATTAAACAGTATATTTATTTATTTTCGTATACCGGCTGGAATATTCGAGAAATCTTATTAGCCCTGCGTTAGTCACCTCGGATTTCCGAAAATGGGTAGTCCTCTGGGGGTGTTTAGACACACCCCAGTACATAAATGCTTATAGTGTTACAATTATGTAAAATATTGTCGTACTGCTGAAAAGATAAAGTAACAGGTAAGCTCAGTTAAACTATTTGTTAAGTCAAAACTTGAACTGAAGATATGATTATTTATTGAAATGAAAATTATAAAAATTTGTTGCATAAACATACGTTGTAAATTTTAAATGAAACACGCGAATACAATAATAGAGAAAGTTTCATTTATCGAAAACAGCCACAATATATTTCCCATGATAATAATAATAATAATAATAACAACAAACTGCAAACAAACAAAAAATTATCTTTGAAGATCTTCAAAAAGCTATCAAAATACAGGGACCTTGAAATAGAAATCCGAAACATGTGGCACATGGGAATATCAACAATCCCTGTTGTAGTTGGAGCACCCGGATTGGTTAGAAAAGATTTTAGTAGTCTCATTGAGGGAATTCCTGGTAGCCCATGCCTTAAATAAAAATTATTCCCAGGAGTACAGCCCACACTTTACGAAGTCCTTTATCTATGTAAAATATGTGTGTGTGTGTGTGTGTGTGTGTGTGTGTGTGCGCGCGCGCGCGCGCGCGCGCGCGCTGTTGAATTGCTCAGTGAAAAATTTCTTGATGGCATTTCTGACCTTAGGTCTCTGGACGGAGCCCCGTAAAGAAATGAATATACACCGGAAATCAGAGGAAATGTAATAATAATAATAATAATAATAATAATAATAATAATAATAATAATAATAATAATATAAAATATAAATCATGAAAACTTACCTGCGTTAGCAAGGTAGGGTGACTGGACACCCCAATGAAGACAAATCGATGTCTTTCTCCCACGACAAGTGAGTTACAACTGCACCACACCGCGTGCTACACAGCGTCACTGAGTCAAGACAAGAGGGTTGGTAAAGATTTCAGTAGACTGTTTGAAGGGATTCCTGGTAGGGTAGCCCATGTCTTAAATAAAAATTGTTCTCAGGAGTACAGTCTGCACCTTAAGAAGGCCTTTATCTATGAAAAATGTGTGTGTGTGTGTGTGTGTGTGTGTGTGTGTGTGTGTGTGTGCGCGCGCGCGCGCGTGTGTGTGCGTGCGTGCGCGTGTGTGCGTGTTTTTGGGAGGGAGGAAAAGAAAGAATTTGCCAACTCGGAATTACGAGTACTGTAAAAACTTTGATGTAACAAAAAAAACACATGTGAGTAAACGCGGGTTAAAGAAAATACTGAAGGTTTCGAGAGACAAGGAAAGATTTGCCTTTATAATATAAAAATTTTATTTTTATTTAAAAAAAGAATTAAAAAAAAATGTAAAATTAAATGTAAAACCGTCTAGGTGTTGTTTTTTTTGTTGTTTATTTACACGTCTTTTGAGAGAGGTGTATTTTTTGTAAGCCAGATGGTGTGTGTAAAAAAGGAAAAATCGTGCAATTTTTATGACCCTTTCGGATCAGGAATTTGCCGCCAGAATTGTTTGTCAAACTGATTTCTTCTGTCAAATCGTGCAATTTTTATGACCCTTTCGGATCAGGAATTTGCCGCCAAAATTGTTTGGCGAACTCTGATTTCTTCTGTGAAATCGTGCAATTTTTATGACCCTTTCGGATCAGGAATAGCCGACAGAAGCAAAATTTTTGAAGGGCCTCTTTTTATATATTGACCAATGAAAATTAAGTTTTCGAGACCCATAGAAATTCCGGATGGCCCCAAGTGGAGCCGACTTTTTTCAAATAAAAGAGACGGCTTTGAGAAACGAAAGGGCAGAAACGAAAAAAGAACGAAAGGGAGCCGAAGCAGAGATCTGAGACGACACGCAGTTGGCAGACCACTTAACACCCTCATTCTACTTTGACCAGCAAGTGGGCCATAAATCAGCCTTCAACAAACCAACCATTTCCAAAACCAATCCGGCCTGCTGTCAACGAAAATTCTTCAAAGGAGGTGGGTGCCTTTTGTGAGTTCTGCTAATTGAGGGTCTCTTTAAAAAAAAAAACTAAAAACAAAACAAAACAAACTTTATCCCTTTCTTTTTGTATTTTGTAAAGGGTCTAAAAACTTTATCCTTTTTTTGTATTTTTGTAAAGGATTTAAAAACTTTATCCCTTTTTTGTATTTTTGTAAAGGATTTAAAACTTTATCCTTTTGTATTTTTAAAGGGTCTAATATTTTAAAAAACCAGAGTTTGACTAAACAATTTCATAGCTTGTTTCTGTGGGTATTTCCTTTTTAGAAACCCCAGGAAAATATTGTTATCCTGCCGTGTTAGGCGCACAGAAGGACATTTTTGTGCAACCTTTCTTGTTGGTGTCTGTATCTTTTGTGATTATTGTAAAATAATTGTAGAATAAATGTTTTTTCCTGTTTTTAAAAATTTTACGCAGTGGTTTGTCTTGTATCTTTAACTCGCGCTTACTAACGGCAATCTATCTTCTGCCAACTAAATTTTGTGTCTGGCACAAGGAGTTGGTAGGAGTGAATAAAAACTAAAAAAAAAGGAAACAAAATTTTTACAATAAGTCACTATACAACTTAATTTGACCGACGTTTCTATCCGTGGCCTAGTCGATCTAAAACGTGTCGGATCTAACGACAAATGGGAGCGCTGGTTTCAGTCCTACCGGAAAGCCCATTTTTTTAAAAAAACAAAAGATTTCTCGAATATCCGGATCGGTAGACGAAAATAAATAAATATTTAATAAGTAAACGGTGCATTTAATAAGTAAACGGTGAAAAATAACTATTTAATAAGCTTAGTCTACATTTGGCACAAGGACACGATTATGGAGCACCCACTGAGAATCGAACTAACAACTCTATTTAAATTATAACTTGTTTTATTTTTATGTATTTTAAATATATTTTAAATGAAAGTTTGTTTGTTTTTTTTTTGTTATGGTGTGTTTCACAATGATCATACGTCGAACCTAATGGCGTTCAGTTTTTATTCAGTTAGCGCATTTTGTGCCGCTGTGTTCATCACTTCCCCTATTTCTGTTTAAATTCTGGCTCATGGTAACATTCAAGGTAAAATAATGCAATCGCTTTTCGGTTCTTTTGCACCGGGGATGTTGAGATTACCTCGTGCCTCCCCTCAGAATATTCTCCGCCCACTGTTAAAGCCATTGACCTCTGAGGTGTAGCCCCTACACCCATGTTGACGACTGGCAGATAGCCGCTTGGCACAGTGGGTTGGAAGCCCATCCGTTAACCCTCGCAGAGATTAGCCGGCAGGTCGATGCTGTTGACCAGGGTATGGTTGTCGCAGTGCCACGTGATTCTTGGGGTTATGTGTGAGAGTTGGATTTAGGCCGTGGACCCGAAGAGTTCCGTATCACAATTCACCCTAGGAAAACAGGGTCGACCGCTTCGCTGACGATACAACCCACAAATAATGGCGTTCGCTGAACTGAAATTTACTATAGAAAAGTGATCTAAAGACGGATGTGACGTAGCCCGAAATGACATAATACAAAGTATAAGTTGTTTATTAGTAATATACCATAAAAAAATATTTAATCTAATGGACATTTTATGATAAATTATATATAAATAAAAAATTAAGTAAAAACGTTTAACAAAATTTCATGAATAACATTAGTTTGAAATTATATTTTTTTAAATCATTTTTCACCCTAAGCAAAGAGATAAAGTTAATGAATAAAGGCATTGAGGTTGAAAAGAATGAGAAATCTTTAGTAAGGAGAAATGACAATAAAAGAGTAGATTAAAAAACAGAAACGATGATTGCTGCTTTATTTATATTACTGAAGATTATATTTGACAGGAAAGGAAGAATCGAGTTCTACAGGTGGGAAGTACAAAAGAAGAAAGTATTAGAGTAGAACTTACGGTGACGTTTATTAATTTCAACAGTAAAAATATGATACTTTTCTGACAATTTAATACTGCTGTCGGAGTTAGCTCCTCCTCAGTTCTTTAATCCTTCAACAGGGGTCTCTCTCCCCTGACTATAAATATTGGCTGACCCTTCTCTCTCTCTCTCTCTCTTTTTCGACTCAGGCCTTGGGCCGCTACCTCGCGCGGAGGTGAGTTAAAATCTCTCTCTTTTTCACTTAGGCCAATATGTGACCTCTCACAGATACAGCGTTTCCTAAATTCCGGGAACGCGCTAAGAACAATACACGTACGTTCGAACACTTACAACAAACACACATAATTTCTCCATACAAACACTATGTAACTTTTCATGTCTTTGTGTATTAATATATATATTTTTACCTATATATATCGGTCTTGTTTGTTTTTCTTTGTCTTCTTTGGACTTAATTAAAGTCCGACATTCTTATGTAGCTGGACCGGCCAGCAGGGAAGTTTAACCTTCTGATATCTCTTCACATCTTCACCCCGCACGGTCCGCTACACTGCGCTTCAGTTCAGGAAGTCAATGTTCCGAAGAGAAAAGTTCCTCAAAACAATCGTCACGGAAATATTTATAGAAAAAGATAGAAGGAATAATATATTGATGCAGGGGGTAAGGGACAGAAGCCGAGATGCCAGATCAGGACCGATAACATTGCCGATTATTATACTATGATAGGATTGAATAATTTTAAACTTTGTTTGCCAATACATCGCCTAATAAAATCTTTGACGTTAAAAGTAAATACTTATGAAAAATGTGTAATAATTAGTCGGAAGTATGTTCATTAAATAAAATATTTATATATATATATAATAAACAAGAAAAAAATAGGGAGTTACTTTTTCAGTCACACTGTATATATTAAAAGAATAAATTGATAGTAAATACTATACATATATTTGTAATTATTTACACTTTTTAATATTCGGATTATTATCCTCATCTTTGTTGTTGCTATCACAACATTTCGGCTGATGTGCCCTCCGGCTTTACACATGTGTATACCGATCTGGGTAACTGTTGTGAGACCAATACTTCCCTACATCATGGACTCTCCCAGTACTATATTATTATGCGAATGGTAGTATCAGTGGGGTAGCACCAGTCATGCTGCACTGCTGTCGAACTCTCTGCTTTGGCAGAGCGGAACTCGGACGAGGCTTTGCCGCAGGGCAAAGTTTCGTCCGGGGAGGTAGACAGTCCCTAAACTCGTGTATACGGGTTGTAAATGGGCATATTTTTGGCCCACGTTAAACCGGCCTTATGCCACATTCGACCCGTGTGTGTGTATGGGGGGTTGTTAAATATCATAGCACCAGTAATGCGAGGCCGCGTACGATACCAATATCGGACACCACTGGATAGTAATATAGTATTCTTTGTAACTTTTCTGTTTAATATATCTTTCTTACCTCTAACCCGTGTTTCGTGTTTTCCTTCCGTGGCCCCTACTTCGGGTCCACATCAGTAACCCACAGGGAATTCCTAACCCTTTATTTAATCAGCGGAGGTAGACTGTTCTCGTTCCATTGCTCATATCTAGGGATATCGTCTACTTCTTATTTTTACTTACTACTGTTCAGTCATCACTAGCCAGTTTCTATTGAATGCGAGTGCACACTGCCTGGTTCAGGGATTGAACACAAAATCCCGGGACAATGGGCTAGTGGTTAAAAGCGTTGGTTTGTGAATTTGTTGATGTAGTGATTGTGAGTTCAACCCCTGGGTCGCGCAGTGTGTAATACCAGTTTGTAAGAAAAGCGTCGTTTCTAAAAATTTAGAATGAAGTTATAAAATATGAAAAGAGGATATAAAATGATTGTCGATTCTTCATCAGCAAATATGGGGATTTAATAAATGCCAATTCAAAAGGAAGAATAATGGTTAAAAATATTTTATCAAAGTAAAATGCAAAGTATACTAAATATGAATAAGAACTTAATAATAATGCCTCACAGTACGTCATCTAAAAATGAAGATGAAATTAAATATAAAAAATATTATTGGTTTTAATCTGACGATTTGAAATTCTAGAAAACTTTATAAAATTAAGAAAGGGCGGGGGTAACATTTGTAAAAAAACATATATTTACCAAGATTTTCTAAAAAAAAAATCGTAATTTCGAAAATAAATTAATTCATCTGTGAATAAGTTCAGGAAGATTCATTAAAATCCCCAAATTATTTGATTTTTGCAAGAATTTCAAAATTAATGTG
>OZ038486.1:99357232-99432232 GCA_964036315.1 Acanthosepion esculentum
TTACTTAGCTGCATGCCTACTTCCTCACGACATCTCCGTTCATGTGATGTCGTCATGTCAAAGACGAAGGAAATGCGACGCGGACTACACTTTATACGTATGTCGATGCCGCGGTTTGGGGGTGGTAGTGGACAGGATGAAGGCGAGGACACCAACAGTGAGTAATATTGATGATAGTAATGATCATGATGAGTGATCGGAATATTGCAAAAGATAAAACAGTAATAAAATATATATATGCAGAGAGAGTAAAAAAGATAAGATAAAAAAATAAAGATACATTAATGAATTTTGGAGAGATTACATGAGATGTTACTTTAGCTTCTGAAAGTATCAACGAACAAAGAAAAGAATAGAAAAAAAAAGAACGTTTTGAAATGTAGTAATAACATTGATATAAGGTAGAAATCTCGTATAAAAGCTTTTTTACTCGTACGAGAAAATAATAGTTGCATTTCGTGAGATACAGCTAATAATTATGACAAGAAAAGAAAATAAAGTAGCTATCTTTCTTATTGCTCTTTTAATATAAACGACAATAATATTAATAAGGGTGAAAATGTTTGCAATAATTCATATGGCTATAATATAACTAATAATAATATGGTGAATAAAAGAGTGAAAGAATAAGAAATGTAGGGTTAAAAATAAATTCATTAATTCTTTACATATATATATATATATGTGTGTGTGTGTATACATACATATATATATATATATATATATATATATACTTATATATATATATATATATATACTTATATATATATAAATATATATATATATAAATATATATATACTTATATATATATAAATATATATATACTTATATATATCTAAATATATACATACTTATATATATATATATAAATATATATATACTTATACATATAAACTTGCATATATAAATATATATTTATGACGTCATGAATTGGACAAAGTCCGACAATTATTTTAAGATATTTTTATCTTTATACTTTCTTTTTATAGATACAAATATTTAAGTTAATATATATATATATATATATATATATATATATATATATATATATATATATATATATATATATATATATATATATATATATATATATATATATATATATATATATATATATATATGTTATAAACAGAGAAATTCATCGAGATTTGTAGTTTAAAAACAGTAAAATCGAATTTGCTAACCGAAACGCTCCTCTGTGGTTCAATAGGTAAAAGCACGTTAGACTGTTTGACGGTTCCGTATAAAATAAAGGTTCGATTCCTGTCGGAGGACGCATATTTTGTATGAACATTTTTCGGAGATTCAGGCCGGTAAATGCCATTAATACTGTTTATTATAAACAAAGCATTTACTTTCATATTTGTATCTATAAAAAGAACGTATATATATATATATATATCAAGAAGGAAAAACATAAAACTTCATCAGACAATTCGGTAATAAATTTATTTCGGCAGATAAATGTTTAATACCTGCCTCATTAGACCGAAATTACAAAATGGCTCAAATTTATGCAGACAATATATTAAATTTTAATAAAGTGTTTAATGATTTAACTTTATTCAAACAATTTATTAAATTTTAAAATAAATTTTCTGGATAAATTTAAACCATTCTGTAATTCTGTCTGATGAGACAAATATTTTTTTAAATTATCTGTCGAAATAAATTTATTTCCGAATTCTTCGATGACGTGTTAGTTTTTTCCTTCTTGATTTATGACATTTTGCACAGTATATAAATACATTGAGCTCTCTTCATGGAATTATTTTTTTAGAATTTTATATAAAAAAAACCCTACTATTTATCATGAACATGTACGGATTTGATACTATTATATCTTTCTCTCTCTCACACACATATACGCACACATAGATACATATATATATATATATATATATATATATATATATATATATATATATATATATATATAGAGAGAGAGAGAGAGAGAGAGAGATAGAGATGTGTGTGTGTGTGTATGTGTGTGCAAGTATAAAAATATATGAATTGCACATAAAATGCTGCTGTAATTGAATCAGTTTTCGTTGTTATAGAACAGATCTATAAATATATATACAGAGTGCGGCTGGTATTTGAGGACATGCAGATTTTAGATTAATACTGCTTCCTACTAACTCTAATGCTTATATTTTTCCGAAATCAGGAATGGCAAATCCTATGATAACAAATGAAATGAAAAGGCCTTCTGTGATTGTGGCATTAAAGGCTGATCATAGCGATTTGGATATTGCACGTTTTCTCATAGTTGCAAGAATGGATGGCTGACCATTTATACGACCACATCACACCCAACATTTGACTTCCTAACTCTCCAGATCTAAATCCACTTGACTATTATGTGTGGAGCGTTGTTGAGAAGGAGATTAATAAACAGTCATAACACCAAAGACTCTCTTAAAGCTGCGATAGTTCGAGTAATGTCTGACATAAATAAAGACCATTTAATCAGAACTTGCAGCCGATTTCAACCTCGTGTACAGGCAATTATTGATGCTAGTAGTGGTTTTATTGAATAACAATAAACAATAGTTAAATTGCATGTTTACTTGTTTGTAATCAAATATAATTATATTCATTTGTTCAGAAAGTTTTTTTACTAATCCATAAAATCTGTCCTCAAATACCAGCCGCACCCTGCATTGATAAATATGCCTATTATCCCACACCGTTTGCATGGCACGAAATTCCATGCCAAACGCCATCTTCGGGTGATGAGTGTATACAGACCGTTAATTATAAGTAACGGTCAGTATAACGGTCGGGTTAATATATATATATATATATATATATATATATATATATATATATATATATATATATATATATACAGTGTAACCCGGATATAAGAGAGTTGTCGGGACCGGATAATAAGTCTCTTATATCCGGGTTTCTCTTATATCCGGGTTTGGTATATTATATATACATAAACACAGGCTCTAATTTGGGACCAGAGAAAATCGCACTTATATCCGGGTTTCTCTTATATCCGGGTTACACTGTATATAAAATGAAGAACCCACGGCAAAATCGGCCTTGTGCCACATACATCTCTGGTGGGGGATGTTAAATATTAAAGTCGAATAGATTGAAAGCTGGGTCAACCGACATACACTCACTAGTCGTTTAATACTCTTCTGTTGTACTTACTGTTTAATATATGATACATCTGCAACACTTGATTTGTTATTTCTTTAACCATTTACTTGGTCACAATATATATATATATATATATATATATATATATATATATATATATAGGGGTTGAACAAAATAATTGAAACACTTGTTAAATTCAAAGAAAATTTATTTAACATGGAGTTGGTCCTCCTTTAGCCTCACATACAGCTTTAATACGTCTAGGAATGGAATCGTACAGCTTCCTGACTTCATCCAGAGGAATTTTCAGTCATTCTTCAATTAACACCTGCTCCAGCTTTTTAAGACGAGATGGTGGAAGATAGCGGCTCCAAACAGGTCGATCCAAAATGCACCACAAACGTTCAATAATATTGATATCTAGATATTAGGGAAGCCACTCCATGTTTTCTAAATCACTTTCATGCTCTTCATACCAATTCTTAACCACTCGAGCGGTATGTATTGGAGCATTATCGTCTTGGAAGATGCAGTCACCATCAGGGAATAAAGTCTAGGCCTTTGGATGAACATGATCTCCCAAAATGTTCAGGTAATCTTTGCTGTTAATTCTACCATGCAGGGCAACTATTGGACCGAAATATTTCCATGATGTGCCGGCCCAAACTATCACTGATACACCTCCATGCTTCGCTGTTGGAAGAAGGCAGTCAGGGTTGTAAGATTCTTTGGGGTGCCTCCACACATAAACTCGCCCTGAAGTTAGGAAATGAGAAAAACTGGACTTGTTTGAGAATATGACTTGCTTCCATTAGTCTGAAGACCGGGCATTGTGATCTCTTCACCACTTCAACCTCATTTGAATGTTGAGAGAGGAGAGAAGAGGTTTCCTTACGGCGGCTCATCCGTGATATGCAGCCTTATGGAACTCGCGACGAAGAGCTTTAGTAGAACCTGGAATATCTAGATTATTATTCAACTCAGCAGTCACTTTGGCTGCAGTAGTCCGATGATCATTTGACACATTGCATCTCAATGAACGTCGGTCCCTATCAGTAAGTTTGCAAGTCCGGCCGGAATTGTTACGGTTTCTAGAGGTCTTGCTCTCTTTCTCGAATTGCATCATAGTACTTGATATGATAGCTCTTGAAAAACCAAACAGTTCAGCAACCTTAGTCATCGAGGCTCCTGCCATGCGAATTCCAACAATTTGCCCTTTTTTGAATTCAGAGAGGTCACGCATTTATCTTAAATTTTACTAAATTCTAAAAATAAATAAGACAAAGACAGTAAATTAGATACATAAACATATTTACAATAAATATAAACTGCAATTACGAAGTTTCAGTTAAAGTTCTTAATATAATAGGTTTTTGAATTATAGGAGTGGAATTTGCACCTGTTCCGATTATTATGTCCAACACCTATATATATATATATATATATATATATATATATATATATATATATATATATAATGAAGATTATATATCGTCAAAAACACGACCAGTGGAATTCGAGAAGATAACGTTTAGAAGGCAAGCAATCACTGTAAATAATCAATATAAATAATAAAACATTTGTATGATTGAAAAGGGCGCGTTGGTGAGAACGTTCGCTTTCTGACCATAAGCGACTTCCCTGATGTTATCGGATTGCATCGAAGTCGATCCCAGCATGCGGCAACTTTGGAAAGCCATACCCCGGGCTGACCCAAGCCCTGTGAGTGAAATTGGGTTGACGGAACTCTTGTGAGCCGTAGATAGTTGTGGTAGCACGAAGCCATAATTCATCGTGGTTTAGAGCTTGAGCGTGCTGACCGTATTCAAATTGTTGATCACGCTAGATCTCACGCTCTGTCCTAGAAAATGTAGCTAAGGTCTGCTCAGCATAGTTACAGTATAAACCACAGTTGGGCTCTGTGGGTGTTGAATAAACACAAATGTGACTGTGCAAGCGTCTGCAATGGGTATTTTAGACGGGTATCCTCGAATAGGAGTGGCCAACTATTATATATATATATATATATATATATATATATATATATATATATATATACATATATATATATACATATATGTGTGTGTGTGCGTGCGCGTGTGTGTGTGTGTGTGTGTGTGTGTTCGTTTGTACCTTCACTAGCTATTATATGTATTCCATATAATGCATCTGATTTTCCAATCATCTGAACATTCATGAGAGAATTTTATTTATATGATAAATATACCCTTTGAATTTCATTAGAAATATTTGCAATATCTCTTTTCATTGTGACAGATTTTATTATACCACTCGAGAATTATTCATATTTAAATAAATATAATAATAGTATATTATTGATATTCAATATAGATCAAAACATCGGAGTTATCGTCTGGATTTAATAGATTAATAAGTTTCTTAAGTTCTTAGGTTTAACTAACTCCTACCTAAATTCAATAAGATATTAGATTACTCAGAACTTTTAAACCAGGAACATTTCAGGGTTTTTCCTCTTTTAATATTCTGATGAATCTTACTTCTCAAGTTAATGATTTAGTAAGCTCATGACGAGTTCTACAACAATAGAATATCTGTAGAAATTCCCTTTCGCATCGTAAAATATTTGAGGTTAGCAACTTTAAAAAAAATTTGTAATAACAATATTAAATATGAATGCTTGACGTTATTTTAAGAAGTTATTCCAAATGAAAAGATTTGAAAGTGGCAACATTTTCGCATTTCACTGAAACAGACGTTAAACATTTCTTTCTTTTTTTCTTTCAGTCATGGATTTTTCTCAGTGAAAACAAGTAGTGCCATTTCTCATCTTTCGATATAATCAAAAAGGAATATTCCATTAATTTTAAGATATTGGCTTGTTGTAAATGTCGTGCGAACTAATGAAACGGTGATAAGTACAATTATCATAGGACATTTTCTTAAATTTATAAGTTTACAGGGTAGTTAAATAATCACATAGAAATGACGTTCACGTTCTTCAAGCATGAGTTACAGTTATGCACCCCTTAGAAATATTTTTATATAAAAACTATCAAGAAATGTGTCAATAGAGCATAGAAATACACACCTGAGCGTTAAAAAATATATTTCTGTAATATTTTAAACAAAGATTAAACAATATTTGTTTTAAATCACATTCATTCAAAGTTAAATCAGCTATCATTCCTCAAATAAAGTTTTATAAAGGTCTATTTTTGAAAGACTTTTTTAATAAAGAGAATTACACTGTGTTGACAGAATGGTCAATATGGATGATATTAGCGCTTTAACAGATATCAAAACAAATTTATTCCAAGAAGTTTAAATTTAGTTTGAAATAGAGGAAAGCATGCTGCTTGTTGCAGATATTAAATTTGTTTTATTAGCTTGAAATTAAAACTAAAATAAAAGCTTCATGAAAAAATAAATCATTTTCAAAAATGAATTTTAAAATTTAATTGTTGATTTTCGTTATAGGTATTTATAATATATCATATGTCGTATATCAATAATTAGGAATTTATAATAAACGATAGTAATGTTAATATATACTCGCCTGAATAAATTATATACGCTTATAAGAACCTGCTATAAAAATAAAATTATGATAAAGTTTGTTTTCATTTATCATCAATGTGTAGAGTGTATTGTCTAATTTTTTTTTAGCACTTTGGTGCATATATTATCCATTTTTAAAACTCAGAGAAATAATAATAATCTGTTTCTAATTTATAATATATATCTCCATTCCGTGTAATTTCATCCCATGTTAATCATAAGCATTATATATATATATATCACAGCCAATTTGCCAGAAGAGAAATTAGACAGGAAAAAATCCCGAGGAAAAAAAAATAGAAAGAAAGAAGAAAAAGCAAACACCTACTTACTCAGCAAACTAATTTGCTCAACGCCCAGAGCAAAAAACGCTTCATATCTTAAAGTCTGAAGAGTGTTAAACTCGAGTAACGAATCAGGCTGTTGTTTATGTTTATATATATATATATATATATATATATATATATATATATATATATATATATATATATATATATATATATATAACATATATGTATATATATATGTTTATACATATATATATTATATATGTTTATACACACACACACACACACACACACACACACATATATATATATATATATATAAGACACTGGATGTGTCGAAACGAAATGGCTATTTTTGTAGTGATTTTATAACATATTTATGTTATAATATTTAAATAAATGATTATACATATATATATATATATATATATATATATATATATATATATAAAGAGAGACAGAGAGAACGATGGGGTACTTATCGCTATTTTATATTTTTCATTTCGTGCATGCGCATTGTTTGTTTTTTATTTTGTCGACGGCACAGTACAGCAGGGTCAGTTGGGTACCGTTTGTGAGAGAAAGAGCACCATGACGCAATTCACTAGGCTGGAAATTTGGAATCGGCGTGTCGTACTGCTTGACATTCGAACCGGAATCTCCAATACATAGATTTCAGTGTGTTTGGGTGTCAATCTAAGGACAGTGTAGAGGATTCGGAAAGAGCTGGATGAGTCTCATCGTGATTACGAATGTGTTCGTCGTGATTACTAGTCATGGCGACGTTATACCTCCATTCATCTTCACACAGGGCCGCAGATTCAAGACGGAGGCCTACATCAAGTGCCTTGGGGAGATACTGCTGCCCGGGCCAAGAGGGTGGATGCTGGAAGAACCTATCTGGCAAAAGGGATCTGCACCATGCCACACAAGGAAGAGAACTCAGTCAGGGATATCAGACAGTTTTTACGTTCACATCATTCCTTATATTTCGCGATATTTATGTGAAATGTTAATAGATTTATCTGTTAACATGAGATGTCAGCATTATTTTCATTTTTACATAATTTAGACGACAATTAATCTATCGCAATCTGTATATGATGAATTTATATATTTCATTTTTTATTCAAATAAATATTTTAATGCTTAAAACGCTACAGTGGATAACCGTATTTGAATAAATGCTCCGTTTTCATTTTCAACAGTATTTATTTCGTCTTCCAGCCTGCCTCATCGAGAAAAAAATGTGAGCACCGGTAGGAATCGAACCTGCGTCCTGCTTTGCAGAAGAAACCACCATTTGATCCGGTGTGCTATGTTCGCTCGGCAACGGTGAAAATTAATTATATATTCATTTTTATCGGGTGGTTTATACAAGGTAACCAAAAAAGTTCTGTCCGTTTTTAAAAGAAAACGCTTCACAGTATGTGTAACTTATATTTAGTCTTCGAAGTAATAGCCATCGGCATCCAGCACCTTCTGCCAACGTGTCTCCAGCTGTTCAATGCCCTTGCGGTAGAACTCGGCGGGGTTTGACGCAAAGAAGTCCGTGAGGACTTTGCACAAGTCTGCTTAATTCGTGAATGATTTCCCACGAAGATGATTATCCAGGGAGTGGAAGAGGTGGTAATCGGATGGCGCAAGGTCAGGTGAAATAGGTGGATGGCACAAAGTCTCCCACCCAAGTTGCTGTATGGTATCTCCGACCACTCGCGCGACATGCGGCCTGGCGTTGTCATGGAGGAAAAGCACATCTTTGCGAGTCACCAGTGCTGGCTCCTTCTGGCGCAATGCTTGTTGCACACGTTTCAATTGTTGCGAGTATATGTCTCCAGTGATGGTTTGGCCCGTTGGTAGCAGTTCATAATGAACCACTTGACGACCTGTCCACCAGACACAAAGCATAATCTTGCGTGGGTGCAGAGGCGGTCTTGCGGTGTGAGGGACAGCATCCTGAGGAGACAACCAATGTCTGGAACGCTTGGGAGTTTCGTACAGAACCCACTTTTCATCACTGGTAAGCACTCGATGGAATAAGCATGCGGTACGGTGGCGAGAGAGCAGCGATACGCAGGCTGCCACTTGTCCCTTGTGGACCTCCAACAACGTTTGCGGAACCCACTTGCTCAGTTTGTACGTCTTACTTGGACAGTGCAGGTGAAGTCTAACTGTTTCATCGGAAACGTTGAACTGTCTTGCAAGTTCACCACACGTTAGACTACTGTCCTCTTCAATGACCGCTTTCAGGACTCCGTCATTCAAGGCCTGTGGTCGTCCACTGCGAGGCTCATCAGACAAATCTCCCGACTTGAATTTACGAAACCAACGCCTTGTAGTACGTTCATCCACAGCTCTATCCCCAAACGCTTGACATATGCGGCGACTTGATGCAGCTGCTGATAAGCCCACTTTGAAGTCGTAAAGCAAACAGTCCCGAACGAGATCTCTGGACACTTCCATCCTTCTCACAGCTGTCCGGCTTATAACTGATGGCCGGGCACGGTGCGCGTGTTTTTTTTTATAACGTCTGATGTTCCTACTTCCGGCTATCCGAATTTGAAAACAATTGCTACACGCATTTCGTATATATTTCAACTTCATTCAATGACTAATCAAAAAACGGTCATAACTTTTTTGGTTACCTTGTATTTATATTTATATGGTCTATATATTTATATCCTTGTGGAAATTAATTGAAACAACTGCTTTAGTTTCCTTTCTTTCACAGTTTTAGATCCACTGGAGTGTCAGTAGAGTAATCGATTTCTAATTTTTCTTCAGATTAGGTCATTTGCAGTAGTGTTTTCACTAATATGAATCTATTTTCGGGGTGTGTGATGAAATTTGTTTGGCCTTGAAAAATATTGCGTCATCCGTGTTTGCATCAGTTTTTTATCACGACCAGAAACTACTGTCTCGACTGTCGATTAGTTGTCCTACGGCCATTGTCTGCGATGGACTTTGCTCCAAGGAAGCGTACGAAAATTTGCAACGTTGCACGAACACACTGGAAAGGCTTATCAGAGTACTATACTGGCTCGGAGACTCTCCAGATTTAAATCCAACCGAGATTATGTGGTCAATCCGCAAAGGAAGCCTTCGTGGAATGGACATACGAAATAATAAGATAAATAATAACGGAATTTTTCTTTTTGTTTCAATTAATTTGCACAAGTGTGTAGGTATGTTTTATATTTATTAATGTTTCGTCTTTTTTTGTAATTGTGAGGCATTTGATTTTGATAATGCATGTTGAGAAGGCACGGTGGCATAATGTATAGCGGCTCGGTTTGAGGAATCGGAGAGCCGAGTTAGAAATCTAGTCGAATCTGTTATATTCACTTACGTGTTAATACCCCTGGGAACGGTATGAATCCTCTTCTTCTATGCTAGTTCTATAGCTTTGGATAGCAATTGGTCTACCACAGACAGAAATGACAACCAACTGCCTTGTCAGTCATGTATCAAAAGATACATGATCGCCAAAACGTGTATCACGTATGACACATAACTGACTGAACATATGTTGACAGCGTTATTGCCAATATTATTATGACTTATTATTGAAATGTTTTTAATGACATTTGATTTGTTTTAAATAACATTCTTCTCTGTCTCCTCTAAAAATGAATCTCACAATATTAAAGAACTTTTATTAGTGTCCACAACATAATTCTCTTTACACGATCATCTTGGTCATATTTTACATAATTCTCTTTACACGATCATCTTGGTCATATATTACATAATTCTCTTTACAGGATCATCTTGGTCATATATTACATAATTCTCTTTACACGATCATCTTGGTCATATTTTATATAATTCTCTTTACACGATCATCTTGGTCATATATTACATAATTCTCTTTACACGATCATCTTGGTCATATTTTATATAATTCTCTTTACACGATCATCTTGGTCATATTTTAGATAATTCTCTTTACACGATCATCTTGGTCATATTTATACCGAGAGTGCAATTTTTTTTTTAACTCTTGTAAAAAGTCTCTACCCGGAATTTTGCTAATGTTCTTGCCGGTACCGCTTTTCATCGTACCCAGGGCTCCATTTATTATCGGCAATAGAGTAGTTTTACTGCAGCACATTTATTGAATTTCTATTTTATATATATTTAAATATTTTGTATAATTTAACAGATATAGTTTCATATGGTGCTTCCATATTTATAAAAAATGTTTTTGTTTTTTTTTGCTTTTTAGTCTTCCATCACAATGGCGGCTCTTTTAGATTTTGTACGTCTGTCAGAATGAATGATTTTGCTTTTTTGTTTTATTAATCATTTCACCCCAATCAAGGCGAGAATGCCAGTAGCAGGCAGGAGATTACAGATAGTGAAAGTGAGAGAAAAGACTGAGTATAGAGAGGACTGAGAAAAGGAGAAAAGGTGAATAGGATTCAAGAAGACAGGAGATGGCTATTGACGTTGAATTTTAAATTTTAAAGATTGTATTTATCAGGGAAACAAGTAAACAGAAGGGAGTTCCACAGGCGTGAAATACGAGAAGGGTGGGAAGTACGAGAAAAGAAACTGTTGGAGTAGAAGTGTCGGTTGCATTTAACTATTTCAACAGTAAAAGGGTGGGACCTATATGCCAATCTAGTAGCACGCTTAAATTCATGTAGACGGGGAAGCAGGGGAAAAGCCCCAAGAGGAATGTGTACATGTTCTTCTACGGTTGTTTCAGGTTGGTGCTCATGCCATTTATTTTTAGCTTGAGATGGACTTCCATAGACTGTCCACGGTTATGGCGTCGATTTTCTTAATTCTTTCATTTTTAATGGAAGATCCTATGAATTTACCTTGTTTAAATTCTTATACATTTTGTTTTCAAATCTTTCATTATGCATTATTATCAGGCTCACTTCTATTTATATTACGCGCCACAGCAAAAAATACAGACATAACCAATGCAATAAAGGATAATAGTACGACACAGGAGGCACGGTGGAGTAATGGATAGCGGCTCGGATTGAAGAATCGTAGAGCCGAGTTGGAATTTCCGTCGAATCCATTATATTCACTTACGTGCTAAAACCCTTGGAAAATGTATGAATTCTCTTCTTCCCCCCTCAGCTATGGGTAAATAGCCTTAGATGGCAATGGATCTACCGCAGAAAGAAATGGCAACGTACTGAGGTTGCATCAAAAGATCATCGGGAGTAACTATGACTCTCTTAAGGTAGCAACATATCGAATGACATATGATCGCCTAAGCGTGTATCACGCATGGCCCATAACTGATTGAATGATCACGATTCTTCTTCTTTATATTCCTTGTCCCTTCAAGACGTAGGCGATCATGGTTCTCCACAATTTCACGTTTTCGTAGCTTTTAATAAATTTTGTCTTTTCGTTATTTCTCTTAAAGTCTGTTCCGTCGGCCATTTACTCAAGCTCATCAAATATGTTATGCTCTGTTTTCCCCTGTCTCTCTTGCCCTCAGTCTGTCCTGTGATTATCAGATTTTCGAAGGCCTCCTTTCTCATTATGTGCCCCAGAAATTCCAACTGTCTTTTCCTGATGTTAAGTAATAATTTCGCTTTTGTTTCCATATTCCTCGTCGATGCTCACATGTTTGGCCCATGCTATTCTCAGCATCCTTCTGTAGAACCACATTTCTGTTGCTTTGAGTCTCGTCTTCATCTATGAGGTGATCTATAGACATCAAGAGAGTACGACGTTTCATCTGTGGGAAAGTGCTTGTAGAAGGGAAACGATTCATCACCCACAAGACAGTGTCGATGCTTTTAAAAGCTGTAAATTTGGCATATCCAGTCCGGACTTGGAAACACGTTCTTATGATCTGGCACCATATAAAGATAATGAATAGAAAGAGGAATCAGGTACTTTCTATAACGGTACAGGGAATAGGTTTCAGTTTGGGAAGCTTATGGAGAATGAACTGTGCTAGCGAGTGTATTTTAACAGGTTAAACCAATCGTATATATATAGACCGGAATCTGTTCGAAAGAATAAAACGTAGAATCTTTTTCGGGACATTAGGATTGAAAGAATACTATTTTCCAAAACAAATGGCTTAATCCATTAATAAGCAAATAATATTCCATAGAGTGGATATCAATTTTCCCACTCAAATACCAAAAAAGATCTTAAAGATGTTCAAATGCTAAAGAATATGCTGCACTGGGTGTCGGCTCTGCCTTGTGGTTATATATTTGGAATTCCTCATTAATGGCGATTATATAAGGAAACGTTCGATGTCGTTGATCGATCAGCTACTTTCGGATAAAATCCCATAAAATTTTTCTTTTAAGAGAACTGAGTAGGAAAATGGGTTTCTCAAGTCCACTAAGTGTTATCGCTCTTTCCCTTATTGCTGGAGGTTTCCTTCTAAAACATTTGTTTTAAGAAGTGTGGAAGGTCAACATTTTACTTATTTCATTATTTCCTTTTCTAGTTACATCTGCTATCTACTTTAGTTGGTGCCACTGTTGACAGTCTTCAAATGATGTTGTTCCTGTTATTTGGTACAGTTCTTTGTGGTTCTGTATTCCCAGTCCAGGAGTTTTGAAAACCGATAATCTTAAAAGGGAATAATCAAAATAATTAAAACCGAAAAAAGGATGGTCCACGCTAAAAACTACAGATTTAATTATCTCGAGTTTTTTATGATTGATATCAGAAACGGACTGTCTACAGAATGACGCTTTAGATATTTCTGAACCATTTTCGAGTCCTGCTTGACATAAATTTGAATGTCTCGATCAGACGAGGCTATTTAAGGACATAGGAACTATTAAGTTGCATCAAAAGATCTTCGGGAGTAACTATGACTCTCTTAAGGTAGCCAAATGCCTCGTCACCTAATTGGTATCGTGGTTCTTGTCCCTTGAGGTGGGATTGGTGCTGGGCCTCCTCCTATAGAGTCCCGCCGGTAACAGCCTTTGAGCTGGCTAAGGGTCCAGACGTCGTCCGCAGACATTAAATGTGGGGTTCCCGTACTTCCAAAATGCGCCGATCTCTGTGGGGTTGCCATCCCCCTCTAATTGTATTTGCTTGGTACTTCTATGTCAAATAGTCCTCGACGATACCCCGCCTCGACTGGCGGTACCCAAAATAATGTCCCTGTTTTGACAGACAATTTTCAACGTTTTTCTTTTCGAATAGTCTAATTTTTCGGGCATGGTAAGATAGACACTAAGGTTATTTTGCTGGTAAATGTTACTAGTGTTTTAGAACTAAGGATACACACACACACACACACATATATATATATATATATGTATATATATATATATACAGTGTAACCAGGATATAAGAGACCCGTTATAAGAGAAACCCGGATATAAGAGACGTTTTCTCTGGTCCCAAATTAGAGCCTGTGTTAATAAAACAAAATAGACCAAACCCGGATATAAGAGACTTCGTCTCCGGTCCCGACAACTCTCTTATATCCGGGTTACACTGTATAATCACATAGAGTGCTGATGTTAATAAAACAATGCTCGATGTAATACCACAGAGCTAGTAAGTATATATTAATAAATAGACATATTATCTTTGACCGCTAGTACGATAGACCTATTTGGAGTTTCATGCAGAATGCAATCATAATGTCCTGAGTAGAGACTGGCCGGTTACTCTACACTTAGACCCTGAAGTTTGCGTTATGCACGAAGCTCCAAGTCGGTCTATTGATGCGAGCTATATATATATATATATATATATATATATATATATATATATATATATATATATGAGAGAGAGAGAGATAAAGACAGCAGTGCAATTGATACAACTCGAACATTTTATGGGGCGTTGAGATCGTCAGCGCAACGACTACGATTTGTAGGGAGGATTTGAACAACATGGATTTTGTGGTCTGTGACTGGTGTCTTCAGTGGGTGCACATGAAATTTATTGGCAACAGAACCATAGTCAAGTGCAAGTTTGGGATTTGCAGAAATCGTTACGACGGAAGTCCTTAAAATATGCAAACACTTCTATATTTCTTTTAATAATAAATATGAATAAATGATTTTAACTTGTGTTTTAATAATCGAAAGTGGAAATGATTTTAAATTGACTTAACAGTTGATGGTGAAAATAAATAAACTTCTGAGTTAAATCTCTGTGATGTTATTTTTAATATTATCTGACTTCAAAATAATAAAAATATTTACCGGCAAAATAGTCTGGGTGTCTATTTTACCGGGTCCGGTAAAGATAAAAAGCTTAAAAAACATCTTTGTCTATTTTACCGAGAACGGCAAAGTTTCTCTTCCTTCTTTTTTTAAATCTCACTCTATTTCTTGGTGAGACAGGGAGTAATAATTATATTAGGTCATCCCATAAGTTCTGTCCGAATTTTAACATTTTGTTAAAATGAACGAAATTTAAAGAGTATTTTATAATGTCTAATGGAGCTGAACATTATTTTTATGTTTAGATGCATTTAAACTGATCAAATTTTATTTCAGAGAACAATAAAATTAAATTTTGCTTGGTTGAAACCCTGCTAACATGGAAGTACCCAAGAATCATTTGAGGCACATACTGCTTTATGTGATCAAGAAAGGAAACACAGCAGCCGAAGCGGCTAGAAGCATTCACTCAGTTTATGGAGAGGAATGTGTGAATGAAAGAACTTGCAGAAGATGGTTTACAAAATTGTGGAGATTTCACCCTTGAAGATGAAGATCGAACCGGACGTCGAGTTGAGTTTGACGAAAAGCATCTTGAAGCAGCCCTTGAAGAAAATACTGCTTTATCAGTTGAGGAATTGGCAGTGGTTCTCAGTTCAAACCATACAACTATTTCTCGTCATCTTCACAACTTGGAGAAGTTCCTAAACTTGGAAAATGGATGCCTCATGAATTGTCTGAAAACAACCTAAAATCCCGATTTGACATCTGCTCTTCCCTCCATTCTCGCCAATTTGTTTCACCTTTTTTGGATAGACTTGTGACTAGCGACGAAAAATGGATCCTTTATCGAAATGTTAAGCGTCGTAGATAGTGGCTTGATAAAGGGGAAGGACCCCAGCCACAGCCGAGAAGGGAACTTCATGGGCAAAATGTTTTTCTTTCAATCTGGTGGGATTGCCAAGGAATAATCCACTTTGAATTCTTACCACCTAATGCAACAATTAATGCTCAAATATACTGCCAGCAATTAAAGCGTTTGAACCAAGCTTTGAGGAAAAAATTACCTGCTCTAGTGAATCGAAAACGGGTGATGTTTCATCAGGTCAATGCGCGACCACACCCAGCAAGAATCACGTCACAAAAGATCGAAGAACTTGGTTGGGAGAAAATTCCTTATCCACCTTATTCTCCCGACCTTGCTCCTTCAGACTACCATTTGTTTCTTAGCTTATAGAATTATTTTGAAGAAATAACTTTTGTAACACAGGAAGAGGTTAAAACTGACATTTGTGAGTTCTTCGAATCAAAGCCAAAACAATTTTACAGTAATGGAATTAGTAAGCTTGTTAATAGATGGAAGGAAGTCATAGATAATCAGGGAAAATACATTGTTGATTGAATCTGTAATTAAATGTAACATTTGGTCACTTGTTTTCTTTATTCAAAATTCGGACAGAACTTAGGGATGACCTGATAATTTCTTGGCGGAAGCACACGCGTGTGCGTGGAGATTGTGCGTGTGTGTGTGTGTGTGTGAGAGAGAGAGAGAGAGAGAGAGTGTGAGACAGAGGGACAGAGAGAGAAAGAGAGAAAAGTAAAGACATAGAAATGGAATAGCGTATCTCACAAGGACGACCAGTAAATCTTTTCTCCATTTGTGTCACGTCGTTTCTGCTTCGCATCATCATCTGACCGAGAATTTTATTCATGTCTCCCTGTTAAAATCACAGATACAAAAATGCCTTTTGTAATAGCAAACGATGCCTCCCAAAAGCTAAAATAAGCATTAAGATACAAGAAAATGTCGTTAGAAACAAACAAAAGAGTGCTGGACAGCTACGAAATATCAATCCTTCAATACGACAGTGAAAACATTTCCTCACAAATGAATAGAGGACTTGAGACAACTGACAGAAGAACCCAATGGACTCAGCATGTAAGATGCGTTTAGGCTCTCTGGTAGGCATAATGATAATGAAGGATTTGAAACCGGCGAGTAACTTACATAAACATCTTGCGTAATGGGTAGCAGAAGGAGTGAAAAAGGCACCACGGCGTGGTGTAATGGTTAACAAGCTTGTCTCGCTAAAACAGTTACGACTGAATAGTGAGTTCGATCCTCACTGGGTGTCCCATACTTTCGGCCTTGTGCCACATCTAAATTACGCTTAGAAAATCAGGGAACAGTGCCAAAGCCTGTCGAACTCTCTGCCTTGAGTAGAGAGGAATCTGGACGAGGTTTTGCCGAAGGGCAATGTTTCGTCCCGGGAGGTAGACAGACCCGGACCCACTTATGCGGGTTCTACGGGAATATTTTTGGTTGAGCCTACGGGCCCGGAGAACCCACGTTAAACACAGCCTTGTGCCACATAGATCCCTCGTGGGGGACTTTTAAATATTAACAGGGACTGAGAAAGATAGTGAAATCACAAACATTGGTAAAGATACGAAAGAAAGGAAATTGTGGAGAGCCATGATCATGAGAAGGTTCTCTAGGATATATCACAGAAATATACGTAAATCATTGTTTGTAAAATGCAAAATTTTCATCATTTCATCGACTCCACGAAGGACTAAGGACCGGATAAGCGTCTATCGATCTCGGAAGAACCTCATACATATATCAGCACATCGATTAGGATCAAACATGTTTCTTGTTTCTCTTGAACTCAGACACACATGACAAAAAAACAGATTTTCTCTGTGCGTGCTGAAAGGTCACATTGCCCTTTCACAGAAAACTTCTATACTGAGTTTTAAAAAGTTAGAGGAAAATCCTCACGAAATAAACTTCCTCTCCATCAACCCTTTCCACAAAATAAGTAAATAAGCAAAATAAAATTCGAGGAAATAAATAACAGGAATAGAATATTACCTAAATGGGCTTTCTCTTCCAAGCACGGTAAAGCCTGTATACTTCTTTTTTTAAATATATATATATATATATACTTTTCTTATCAGAAATCAATATGCAATATGCCAGGGGTTTGTATTTCATTCTGTCTGTGTGAATATATATATATACAGGCAAACACATAGATGGGCGATGCATTCCTACATAGAAATATATACTTTCACGCATATACATATCATACCTATAAATATATCTATATCTACATATATGTATGTAAGTATGTATTGAAAATAATGTAGTGAAAAGGAAGTGATGAAAAGAGGTACTTCTGTTGAAAAAAATATTCGTCAAACGCTGCTATGCATAAAAGCAAGGGAGATAAACCAAGTCGAACCCCATTGGAATAATGACTTTGTTAAATTTTCTTCTTTTTTAAAAGTATTTTTTTTTCTCTATTAATCATTAAAATATACTTGAAGGTATTTAATAATTATTCAATGATACCGAATATATATTTTCTTTCTGGTTATCATTTTCTTTTATTCGAAACCATTCCGTTGAATCGGAATGAGTTATATAATTCTTTAAGAAACAAACAAGGGCATGATGTCGTTTTTTTTGCTTTTTACTGGCAGGGTTGCACGCTGGGTCGTATACGGTATGCATATTCGAAGATTAATGCACAGAAAGAAAAAAATAGAATTAGACAAATGAATAGATTAATAGAAATCTCCATGGATCTTCTTTTGTAAATTCAAAATTAGTTTTCACTGTTATATTTGAAAGCAAAAAAATAATAATTACATATATATATATATATATATATATATTTATATAAGACCTGATCTTGAGTTGTTTTTTTATTTATTTAATTTTTATTTTATTATTTAATTATTATTATTATTATTATTATTATTATTATTATATATTTATATATATATATATATATATATATATATATATATATATATATATATATAATTATTTATTTGAATATTATAACATAAATATGTTATAAAATCACGACAAAAGTAGCCATTTTGTTTCAACACTTCTAGTGTCTTATCAAGTGACCTACATCGTCACTTGATAAGACACTAGAAGTGTTGAAACAAAATGGCTACTTTTGTCGTGATTTTATAACATATTTATGTTATAATATTCAAATAAATAATTATATCTGCTCTACTCTGTATTGAGCACTCTTTAAAGAATATTAATTGTTGGTTATTGGATCTTACTCCGTATATACCAATCCTAAACTTGGGTATATATATATATATATATATATAGGTAGGATACAGCGAAACAGTCTGTCTATGGATGACAATAATATAGGCCCCTGAAAAAGTAATTTCGGTTGAGCTCTTTGTAGAAGTAAGTGTGGGTTTGTAAACAGTGACCATTAAGGCTAATAATGCGTGACTCTTCGGCAAAAGCGAATTGAGTCCTGTCGGTCACGGTGTGTTTATCTAAACATAAATACGTTAAAGTTCACCTTCATCCCCGCCATGCGCCAATTCAGTCGGGTTTCGATCCTAGCTAAAAGCAACCGGACGTCTAGCCACACTGAAGAGCTGCGAAACAGTCTGTCTGTGGATGACAATAATATATATATAGAGAGAGAGTGAGTGAGTGTACGAGGTAATAAAAAAATAGGCGCACCTATAGAAAGTCGATTTTTGTATAAATTCCTTTTCATGTGTTTAGGTTTTATTAAAATTTTAATCATCGACTTTTAAAATAATACACATTGCTGAGGAGTGAAGGTAGTTAAAATAAATAATAGCCGTGTCAAGGGAAAAACCTGACATTTTGCGAATACAATACCTACTGTGTAATTCATACCTGGATGTTGGACGTGATGGATTCATACCTATCCCTAATATATTTTTTCGTAAGTAAATTTAACGAAGCCGACTAGAATAAAAACTCGGTTCTCTGATTTTTCATTGCGACGCTATCAATTACACCACCCGCACATCATATATATATATATATATATATATATATATATATATATATATATATATATATATATATATATATATATATATATATATATATTTGTCATCCACAGACAGACTGTTTCGCAGCTCATCAGTGTGGCTAGACGTCCGGTTGCCTCTAGCTAGGATCGAAACCCGACTGAATTTGCGTCAGTCGGAACTTCTCCCACTAAGCCGTCAGCGCACGGTACGGAATGAAGGTGAATTTTAGCGTGTTTATTTTTAGATTTAGATAAACACACAGTGACTGACAGTGACTCAATTCTGTCGAAGAGTCGTGCAATATATATATAGTACGAAGCCAAAATAGACGCACCTATAAATTTTTGTACTGTTTTACTGAGTAAAAGAATTCGTTTATTTATACAGTGTATTAATACAGGTGTACATTTGTACATTATACAAGTCAAAAAATGATTTAGTACGATAACCGAAGATACGCAACACCAAACATGCCCTAACCTAGATGTTGGAGCACTTGGGAATACCAGATGACGTAAGCTTGGATGTGCGGATGGTGGAATGGATAATGGCTCGGAATTTGTAATCAGATAACCGAGCTTTAATTCCAGTCGAGGTCGTTATAATCGCCTACGCGTAATTACCCTTGGGAAACGTATGAATTCGCCTCTTCTCCCCTAAGCTATGGGTTAATTACTAATACTTGCATCACTATTATTATCTAAAATAATCTTACAATCTAAAAATATTTTCTGAATTTAAATAGCCTGCAAAGAGCTTATAATTCATAGGAAATGAATCAATGTGTTATATACTGTAATTATGGACACTAATGGGTATATCCCAATCCTCATAAATACGTTGGACACTATTGTACGTGAGGTTCAATATGCTGTATAAGTAGTCCACCACTAGCAGTGGTTTACCTATTTCACGCCGCTGGCGAGTATTGCATTTTGTTGATGTTATAAAGATGACCATTTCATTTCCACCCTCCGTTTTGGTTATTCCTCATTCAGTAACCCTTCCTATGTTACAACGCAATGAAATATAGGTTTAGGCTAAAAATAAGGTTTACCTGATGGAATATGGGATAAAGATTCAATACCTGTCTGAGAAAGATCTTTCTTTAACAGTATTTCTCAATCTTGGACGTTTGTTATTAATTTCACTCTTTATGATCAAAAAAAAGAAAAAAAAAAGGAAAACAGTGATGACACAATAACAACAGATATAGAGTTTAGAGAGAATTAGAGGCAGGTCGGGAGCCCATTTCGGCAGCTGGGATCCCGTCACCTCCGTTTGCCTTATGGGAGTCTAATTTAAAAATGACGTCCGAGACCAGTGACGGAGTCATGCACATATCAAAGAGTAGATCCTCTGGGGATCAGGTGTGGGTACTCCAAATAGATCAAGTGATGAACTGGAACATACTTTCCGAGAAAATTATTCCAACTTATTTGTTGTTGATGTCAGGACTTCGAATTGATTGAAGAGAGGAAGGGTTGAGGATTTGCTGATGTTCAGTACACACTTACACAGCCGCCAATAAACTCTTTATCTGAACTTGCTCGATACTATATACTGATTCATTCTGTCAGCAAACAATAATTTGGCTTTATTGATGGCACGCTTGAATTTTTTGTTACAGAAACAAAGTGACATCTATTGCAATCGGAATTGTGGCACTGGTACTGTCTGAAGAAGTGATTCCTGTGGGCTATAGCAGCTGAGAAAGGATTGAACCAGGGAGATGAACGCGATTGAACTTGGTATTTCATAGGCTCGAATAAAGGCATCAATGCCGGCTTTCACCCAGGAGACCTCAGCCGCGCATTTTTTAATGAGGTGGTTAAAAACCACATTCCAAGGCACATCTGGATGGAAATCACGGAATGGGTCCCAATCTGCTCGAAGAGAGCAGAAAGATATTCTGGTGGCAAGTGGGTCATGACTGGGAAAGGAGGTGAAGGAGATGTTTGCAGATACTACAACATGATCAGAATTACCAAGAGGGCGGAGCTGTGTAGTAAGACAAGAGATAGGGATAGAGGTAAAACGGAGGTCGAGAAGAGAGGCATTTTCGTCAGAGTTACAGCTGAGATCCTGTCGCCTTGCCTAATGGGAGTTTAATTTAGAAATGATGCCCGACACCAGTGACGGTGTTATGCACATATCACTTAGTAGATCCTCTGTGGATCAGCTGTGGGTACTCCAAATAGGTCAAGTGTTGGAAGGGACTTTCCGAGCAAAGCCTTCAACCTTATCTGCTGTCGATACCAGGACTTCGAATTGATGAGGGCAGATTGAGGATTTGCCGTTGTTCAGCACACTATTGCACAGCCGCCAATAATCTCTAGAAACGATATGAATGTATATAAATGTATCACATACATATATACAAATGCATATAAATATACGAATGTAAATAAATGTATCACTTACAGATATATGAATACAAATAAATTAATACGCATTGATATAGAGACGTATATATACACACACCAATATCTCATGACAAATTCATCTTTGCGTACAAATAAAATAAATATGAAAATCATTAAAATGCTGGATCAATAGATGGGTACATGAATGCTTGTGTGTGCGCATGCGCGTAAAAAGACGACACTGTGGGATGTATTCAACGCACGCGTACAAGTTTTTTCATTGTTTTCGTTCTTTTCTTCGCCAAATTAGAATGGATCGATGAATTAAGTCGAAAATTATTTGAAGAAATAAAGTTTTTTTATTTTTTTTTTCAGTGATAACAATGACGATGCAAGTAATTTTTTATCTGCGTCTAAAATTTCAAAAGTTCCAGGAAACAAATATTCGCTCCCTTCCAATGGTACTTAGTCATACTTTGTTTCGGGCCAAATAATAAAAACGGAAATATACGTCATAAAACCATAGAAATTTCAAAATAGCTACGGCGCTCGTTACTTTTTGATAAGGTATATTTCTATTAATTTGGAACGTAATTAAAAAGTTCTGTATGCTATTATTACTATGATTTTGAAAATTCAAGCTTCCAGCCAGCTCCTCATGTGTGTGTGAATGCGTATGAGCCTCTCTAACACTTTCTCTGTCTGTCTCTCTCTCTTTATATATATATATATATATAAACACAGAGAAGGTGAGCTGACTGTGTGTGTGTATATATATATATATGTATATGTATATATATATATTTATATATATATATATGTATATATATATGTATGTATGTATGTATATATATATATATATATCTGTGTGTGATTCATGCTTAAAGAAAATTTCTGTTCAGATATATATATATATATATATATATATATATACGCGCCCACACACACACACACATACACACACACACACACACACACACACACACACACACACACACACACACACACACACATATATATATATATATATATATATATATATATATATATATATACATAAGTAATTCATTGAGTCTGAAAGAAACGACAACAGAATGCAGAAAGCACTGGACGGCCGTTTCGTCCTATATTTGGGACTCATCAGCAGTGCGCATCCACTACCGAGAATTGAAACCCTGACAGTTGAGTTACCAAGCCGCTCAAACTGATTTGCTACCTCTTCGTCACCGAGGCCCGTTGGAACAGTTGGTATGACGTTTGCTTGATAACTCAACTGTCTTGGAAGATTCAGTCACCATCAAGGAATAAAGTCTAGGCTATTGGATGAACATGATCTCAAAAAATGTTTAGGTAATCTTTGCTGTTTATTCTACCACTCAGGGTAAGTATTGGACCAAGTTATTTCCATGATATGGCGGTCCAAACTACCACTTATCCACCTCCATGCTTCACTGTTAGAAGAAGACAGTCAGGGTTGTAAGCTTCTTTTGGCTGCCTCCACACATAAACTCGCCCTGAAGGTGGGAAAAGAGACTCGTGTGAGACTATGACTTACTTCCATTGGTCTGCAGACCAGGCATTGCGATCTCTTCACGACTTCAACCTCTTCTGAATGTTGCAAGTGGAGAGAAGAGGTTTCCTTAGTGCGACTCTTCCATGATATCCGATCTTATGGACGTCATGACGAACAGTTTTAGTAGAAACTGGACTATTCAGCAGTCGCCTTGGCTGCAATAGTCCGATGATTTTTTGCCACATTGCATTTAAATGCACATCTGTTCCTGTCAGTAAGTTTGCAAGTCCATCCCGAATTGCTACAGTTTCTACAGGTTTTGCCCTGTTTCTCGAATCGCGTCATCGTTCTTGATATGGTAGCTCTAAAAAACCAAACCGTTCAGCAATCTTGGTGATCGAGGCTCCTGCCATGTGAGCTCCAACAATTTGTCCTTTTTCGAACTCGGAGAGGTCATGCATTTAGCTTACATTTTACTAAATTCTAAAAATAAATAAGACAGTAAATTAGATAAATAAATGTATTTACAATAGATATAACTTGCAATTACGAAGTTTTAGTTAAAGTTCTTAATATAATAGGTTTTTGAAATATAGGAGTGGAATAAGCACCTGTTCCAATTATTTTGTCCAACCCATATATATATATATATATATATATATATATATATATATATATATATATATATATATATATATATATATATATATATATATATGAACAGATTTTTGAAGCTACAAAATCTAATTGCAGAAATAAAAGTGTGTAGCTTAATATTACAAGACATGTTAAAAGCGAAGCAACCGGTTTCGCTTCCGCTCTTCAGGCCTCTGCGGGAGATTTAAGTTAAACTAAAACAATAGAAAATGTGTAATGAGGAGAAAGGGAAAAAATTGAACACAAAGAACTAGAGACAAATAACAACGAGGCCCAACAAACTTTCACGCTGTTTAAACAGCTGATATTCTAGGATACCCGTTTACTAGGGCGGCTAGTCAATCCCTATTGTAGACGCTCGCTCAGGCACGTTTGCGTTTGTTCAACACCCACAGAGCCCACCTGTGGTTTATAATGCAACTATGCTGAGCAGACCGTAGTTACAGTTTCTGGGAGAGAGCGTGTTACCTAGCGTGATCAACAATTTGAACAAGGCCAACACGCTCAAGCCCTCGGCCACGATGACTTCGTGCTAGCACGACTATCCACGCTCCACAAGAGTCCCGTCTACCCAATTTCACTTACAAGGCTTGGGTCAACCCGTGGTTATGGTTTCCATGCACTTTCCAAATTAGCCGCACGCTAGTATCCACACACACACACACACACACACATATATACATGCGTATTTCTGTTGCAAACCCTCTTTCATAAAAGTTTAAGTAAACACACACACACACACGCACACACACACGCACGCGCACACACACACACACATATATATATATTTATATGCGTATTTCTGTTGCAAACCCTCTTTCATACAAGTTTAATTAAACACACACACACACACACACATATATATATATAATACCAATTATTAATGGGTAGGGGTTAGTCTAAAGAGGACTTTATTCTAGTGTGATATCGATGTAACTTACGAAACAATTTATAATGATAAGTTAAGTAAAACACTCCCCAAAAATCCATCTAGGTTACAATTTATTTCATGAATATTGTTATATTCATCTATTCTGATCGAATATTCTTAAGAAATGGAATCCATCTATCCAGACAGACAGACAGACAGATCTACCGGGATAAAAAGGAGAAATGGAAAAAAGAAAGAGGAACGAAGAAAAAATATAATAAGCAAAAAGAAAAAAAGGGAAAAAAATAACGATTAAGAGAAGAAAAAAGAAATAGAAAGAAAGAAAGAAAAGAAAGAAAGAAAGAAAGAAAGAAAAGAAAGAAAGAAAGAAAGAAAGAAAGAAAGAAAGAAAGAAAGAAAGGAAAGAAGGAACAAGTAAATGATAAATCAATAGCAAAAATAAATCGACCTAGAAAAATCTCCTTAAGATCGCTTACAAAACGAAAAGAGAACAAGGTAATATACCGAGGGTAAGGGAAGGTGGAGAGCTGCAAAGAAAAAGGCATAGGAAGTTAAGTATTACAACAATGAGTCTAATAAAGTCAGTAAAAGTGCTGTCATTTTTTACATCATCAGCATCACATAATACAATCATCATCATGTTAAACTATTACTACTACTACTACTAGTACTAATAACAATATCTAACATAAAGAAAATAATATAATAAATTAGATTAATAAAAAAATCAATAAATAAAACTAGATAGTTTTAGATAATTATAATATACAAATTTAGAATATAAAACTTCTGATAACGATAAAAATATTAAAGATAATACTATTAATAATACCAATAAATAAAATAAAATATATATATATATATATAAATGATGTAGGCATCAGCAAGATAATCACATAAATAATTAAATATATCTACAGATCTATATATAAAAAATGTGTGACAAGCAATATAATTACATATACTCATACATACATACGAATACATGTATACATTTATATTTGTACCCATATAAAATAAGAATGAACATTTCAAGTGTATATCCCTTCAGATTCAATGTTTTTAGGGAATTTTAAATTTGTTTTTACGTCGACACTAGAAAATTTTCAAGTGTCGACATGAAACAACTTTTTAATATTTTATTTAATATTTTATATTTTATTTATTTATTGATATTATTAATAGTATTATCTTTATGTTTTTTTAATAATTATTTCGTTTGGTTTGGATTATTTTACAGATATCAACATCAATGGGTCATTTAATGCCGAAAATTATTATTTCTGGTAATATCCTTTCTTCAAGAATGTATAGCTGGTAACATTTTTTCCCTCAAAAATGTATAGGTGGTAATATTATTTTTCAAAAACGTATACCTGGTAATATTATTTTTTTCAAAAACTTATAGTTGGTAATACTATTTTTCAAAAACATACAGCTAGTAATATTATTTTTCCAAAATGTATAGCTGGCAATATTATTTTTCCAAAACGTATAGCTGGAAATATTTTTTTTTTTTCAAAAATTTATAGCTGGTAATATTATTTTTCCCAAAACATGTAGCTGGTAATATTATTTTTTCAAAAAAAAAAATATATAGCTGGTAATATTTTTCAAAAACGTACAGCCGGCAACACTATTCTTTAAAAAATAAAATGAATATAGCCAGTAGTATTTTTTAAAAATTGTACAGCTGGCAACATTATTTTTCCAAAAACCTATTATCAGAGGCCTTGCTGTTGGACGTAGTTTATCGTCATACCCTGGAGGCGGATGTAGTTTATCGTCATACCCAGTACGCGGATATATCCTGAGAGTTAACTATTTGCCCATAGCTAGGACCCTAACAGGTGCTACCACCCCGGGTCAGGTTGGACCTGGGAACACCAGCAATTAAGAGGTGGTTCCATGCTCCTCAGAACCTCCTGATCAGACGCCTTGCTGTTGGGTGTAGTTTATCGTCTTAATCAGGACTCGGATGCAATTTAATGTCATACCCAGGACGGTTTAATAATAATATTAAATATTGAATACTGTTTTAAATATTTTACTACTCAAGTACTGATGAAATAACCAAGCGTTCATATTTATTTCGGCATCCTTCTTAATTGTGACGAAATATTTTCAGCACTCCCTCGTATTTACTTTGCTTCAAAGCTAAGTTTGAAATAAATATTTCGCATTATTGTTTCATCAGCTGAGGCGCCTTTTTTCATTAAAATCTCTGGCCTGTAATTTTATTCTTCGAAGTATTAAACTATTGCATTCACCGTCTACATTTTTACTACTTGACAGAAATATAATAGTGAGGCAGTTACTAAATATAGAACCATGAACTGAATGCTGTAAATACGTATAAAGCCATTGTTGACATTAGGAATGGAAATAAAGTTTGTTCCCTGTGCCGAGCCAGGAAATTTTTCTCCCCGGAATAGATCCTCCAAGTCTATAAATCGACCATTCGCCCTTGCATGGAGTATTGCTGCCGTATATGGTCTGGGGCCCCTGCTGTTTGCTTCAGGGTTCTTGATAAGATCCAGAGACGGATAGGCAACGTGATTGGCCCTGATCTGTCATCTCGTCTGCAGTCGCTCTCTCACAGACGCGATGTCGCCTCGCTCTGCCTTTTTTACAGGTACTTTCACGGTAATTGCTCCGAGGAGCTGCTTTCTCTTGTCCCTAGGCCTCGTGAATTTAAACGTCCCACGAGGCTGGCATCCCGCTCCCACCCCTACACTGTTGAAACTGTTAGATGTAGACGTCTCTTCTACTCCAATAGCTTCATGTCTCGCACATCTCGCCTATGGAACTCCCTTCCCTATTACTGTTTCCCTGACAAATACAATCTCCAACGGTTTAAGTGTAGCGTCAATCGACATCTCCAGTTGCCTTGACCTATCCACTTCCCTTCTCCACATCCTTTCATTTTTAATTCCTATCTGCTCTCGCTCCAATCGACCCACTGTCTTTCTCTTTCTCCACATCCTCTCCTTTACTACTCGTATCTGCTCTTCCTCCAACCCTTCTATAACCCCTTGCGCGATAGTGGCCTCCAGCCTTGCTTGGGGTGATACGCTTAAAAAAAAAAAAAAAAAAGACCGTTTTACATTTTATCCTCGTAAAGGTAGCTTTTCTTTTCGTTGGAAAAAAGCATCTTGAATATGAAGCCAAACAGTTTTATTTACCAATCAGTTTAATAGTAGCTGCATAGGAGAGCCGCGCGATATAAGTGAGCAAAATAAAGGTTTATAAAAGGAGAAATTATGTTCGATAAATTTCAGAATATTAGAGAGTAAAATGGCAAAATACCGATTCCCATTTTTAGAAGAGCTATTACATCAGGGGCTCCATCAACTATTACAAAAATCAACAGCTACTTTTAGAAACAATCTCAATTAGCGAAATCGGCCCGGCTTCAGTTCTAGCATGAAGTATCCAACTGTCTACGCAAAAAGGAGTAATCTATTTAGGTAATGTTGTCTTGTAGACACACCGAAATGAAATAAATAAATTTGACAAATGATGATCCAAAAATATTGTTCCTCGATATTGATTAGATAAATTTTCGGGGTTTGTTCACTAGATATACTTCTAGATACTAATTGTTATAGTAATTGTTGTGGTAGGTATTCTGTCTAAAAGATGTAGTCTCGTCAAGAGACGATCACTATCCTGTAGTTATGGCGATACTGACTTTTATACAGTACCTAATTTACATATCACTACATCTCCCTGACCCTAAGAGGCTTTATATCTTTAGTTGATATTTGATTTCTACGAACAATCCTGGGAGACGGGGAGTCACTTTAGTTCTTTTTATAGGTGATCTAGTTCTTAACTGATTTTCCTCATTTAGAGCATCGTGATATCTCCGGTCACTGTCATCCCCAGATCGTTCCAACTGGATAAACTCATTCTCTCCTCCCTCTCCTGTTCTTCACTTTTATATATCTGGTGGTCTTCCTGGTCACTGTCAATAGTGGATTCATCCATCCTTTCGTGTGTCGTCTGTTCTTCTGTTTCCTCATCCATTCCCATATCTTCACGCTGTCTTGTGGTTCTAAATTGGTCCTCGTGAGCCAGTATGCCCTGTCCATTCATGTTAACACAGCTGTGCTAAATCCCTTTTGCATCACACAATTCGCTTTTCAGAAATTGAATCCTTTCCGTTCTGTACCACACACTTTCATTCATTGCAAATGACATGGCGATCGGAGCTCTTATTTGTCTTCTCGTAAATTCTGGTGGGCTTTTCTTCTGCTTGCGTGCAGAATAGCTCTGTAACTTAGGAGAGGTTTGGGTAAATAACTCTCTATATCACATTCAACTGGAGAGAATGATTTTAACCCCATTTTTACCGTTTGAGCCATTCCCGCCGCAAATCCATTTGATTGTTGGTGGTAAGGTGGTGTTTTCCCTGGAATGCAGCCAGTATGTTTTAATGATGCACATAAACTTTGTTCACAAAACTCAGGTGCATTCTTGGAGGTCAAAGCTTTTGGAACACCATTTCTCGAAAACACTATCTTCGACACCAGCTTCAGAGTAGTGGCGTTTCTATCCACGATTTTAATAATTTCAGGCCAACCCGAATACGAGTCGACTAATATCAGACATAGTACTATAACTTTAATCTAGGCATGATCCACATGTACTCGTATCCACGGATCCATTTCCTTTGGCCAAGAGTGAGTTTTAGTTTGCCTAAATTTCTTTATTTCTGCACACATTGGGCGTTTTTTAACATATTCTTCCACGACTAACAAATAGCCTGGCCACCATATTTGCTTCTCATTGCGTAGCCAATATACCTCCATGTATATCATCATGCACGGCTTTAATTTCTTCTTTTCTCAGAGACTGTGAAGGTACTATCATATCTCTATTATATATTATTCCTTTTCCTATTGTTAATTTGTGTCTTGACTTATTATAAGGCCTCTCAGCCATAGAGCAATTACAACACGTCTTCCACATTATTTTTTCTCCATAATTCTTTTCAACACTTGATCCTACCGAGTTCCCAACCTAAAACGACTTAGTGGTATATGCGTGTTGCTTTTCCATACTGTGCAAAATCCTATCTTCACAATTTTCACTTGCTTCAACATTTTTATTCTCAAAATTTAACCGGGATAACCACATGCGAAATAATATTTTCTTTAATATATACGATAGGTACCTCCACGAGATCGCTAAAAAAAAAAGAGCATAACATGATGAAAAAGACGCCAAACTTGCCGAAAACAAAATTTTATCGTCTAAATGTTTATGTTATTATGAAGAGGAAAGATCAAAATTAATTTTGATTATTTAAAAAAAAAATTCCTTCTTTTTAGAATAATCTGAATTTTCATTTAAAAATCCTTGTTTCTCTTTGTATCACCGGAACTAGTAAAATAACATAATTTTTAGCACTTTTTTTTTCTATGACACACATTAATTTGGAAAATCTTGCAAAAATATAAATAATTGTCGGATGTTAATGAAACTTTCAGAAACTATTCACAGATGATCGAAATTATTATAAATATGTTTTCTTTTATTAAAGTAATGGCAGAAATATTATTTTTATATTTATTACCCCCCCATAACTAATTTCATGAAAACTCAAGAAATTCGATCGAGTCCACTTTAGTAATTACAATAGTTAAAAACACAAGCTTTGAGGAATGCAATTCATGTTTTTTTTTTAATTGGATCCCCGTACCTGAAATCAGCTCTGAATTGTAACATACAAAACTGAATAAAAAAGGTATATTATTTAATTTAAAATGTTTTTAGTTGTTTTTTTTATGAATATGGACAATATTTTCTGAAAGCAAAAACATTTTCGAAGAAAAATGAATTTTTAATACAATCATTTGTTATTTTTTAATTATAATAGATTTTTACATTTAAGTTGTTAAAATATTATAAACTTAGTTAAAAGCCGCATCCACTTTCGTAAGTGTCCTTATGAGATAGATCTTTTTTTTAGCGATCTCGTGGAGGTACGTAATATACGATGTCGAAGTCGAATGAGATAAGCTTAATCGCCATTCTTAATATCCTGGCAGATGTGTTCTTTAGCAAATCTCTTCTGGGGATGACTATAAATTTCAAAGGCTTATGAGCAGATTTTAATAGAATTTCTTTCTCAACCAAATATTTCTAGCTCTTTCCGCGCCCCACACACTTGCTAATGCTTCCTTCTCAATATGCAAATAATTCGCCCCCGCCAATCTTATTTTTCCAGATAAGCATTACAGGCTAATCCTCCTGCGGCTATAACACAGTTACTGGCATTTCTAGTTAACGTCCGTTCTTTCGCTGGGTCAAAGATTTTAACAACTGTTTTTCTTTTTTTTTTTAATTATGAGTGCCTTTTTTAATTTCTTGAAAGCGATCTCCTGTTATTTTTTGTCCATTGAATCTCGGCATTCTTCTTCATTATTTCTTTAAATGGCTCCACAAGGTCACTATATCGCAGTAGATATCTGTTATAGAAATTGATTAACCTAAAAAGTATTAACTCTTTTTTAATTCTTGGTGCCGCTATCTGATATTAACGAGTTTCTCATCTGGCGATTTACCGTCGTTGAATATTTGATATCCTAGGTTTGGTTTGGCTTGGTTTATTTTGTTTTACGGCATATCAAATTCAATGGGTTATTTAATGCCGACAAAAGTTTTTATTGCTGGTAATATTTTTTTTGTCAAAAATCTGTTTCTGCTAATATTTTTTTATTAAAAATGTATTGCTGGTAATAATGTTTTTCAAAAGTATTGTTGATGATAGTTAACTATTTGCCCATAGCTGGGATCCTAACAGGTGATACCAACATGGGTCAGGGTGGACCTGGGAACACCAGAATTAAGAGGTAGTTCCACGCTCCTCAAAGCCTCCTGATAAGAGGCCTTGCTGCTGGATGTAGTTTATCGTCTTACTCAGGACGCGGATGTAGTTTATCGTCTTACTCAGGACGCGGATGTAGTTTATCGTCTTACTCAGGACGCGGATGTAGTTTATCGTCTTACCCAGGACGCAGATGTAGTTTATCGTCTTACCCAGGACGCAGATGTAGTTTATCGTCTTACCCAGGATGCGCTTGTATTTTATCGTCTTACCCAGGGCGGGGATGTATTTTTTCGTCTTACCCAGGACGCGGGTGTAGTTTATCGTCATACCCAGGATGCGGATGTATTTTTTCGTCTTACCCAGGACGCGGATGTAGATTATTGTCTTACCCAGGACGCGGATGTAGTTTATCGTCTTACCCAGGACGCGGATATAGTTTATCGTCATACCCATGTCGCGGATGTAGTTTATCGTCTTACTCAGGACGAAATATCCTAGGTACTAAATTCTTTCACAATTAAACTCGCATTTATCGAGATTAATGGTCAATTTTCTCAAAACCGGTTACGTTTTACTACTGAAAGCTTCATCACTGGGCGCACTAATGCCAATGTGGTCCTGATGTACAATTATATTTTTAATCCCCTCTACATCATTTTTGATAGCTTTTTGGAAAATGCGACTTGGCTTTTTTACTCCAAACGTTAGACGAGTTCACCTCAGTAATCCAATATTTGTGTTTATTGTGGTGACTTCTTGAAAATTGCTATCAATTTTTATCTGATTATATACTGACTTAAGGTCAAATTTAGCAAAGTATTTGATACCAGCAAATTTATAGCACGCTGTTTGGCAACAGGAATGAGTTCGAACAGATCTGGTGATTCCCTCCCACCTTTTAATCGACACAAATTCTTAAATCTGCATTGGGCTATGGCTACAATGGGCTAAGCCCAATTGCAACCACTCTGGATGAATTTTCTTAATATTACTTGTTTCACCATTTTGTTCAGCTTAGCAACTACCAACAGTTAACTAATATTTCTGCCAAATTTAGTGATTGTGGGTTTTTTTTATTACTAATATTATTTTCTTTAGTTTCTTGTGAATAGTTTTGTATTCATATTGTAAATATTCATTGGGTTTAGTTTTTTAGAATTGTTGTTTTATTCCCCTCCCACCCACAGACAATGAATTGTATATATGAGTTCTAGTTAGTACTTTCATAGAGACAATGTGGTATTATGGTATCTATAGTAAGAAGGGTACGTATGAATGTGTTGTTTTCGTGTAAAGAATATTTTTTGTATGATTGGGTCAGTGTTTGTGGCTAGCTAAGTTATAGTTAAGACAGACCGTCCTCCCCCCCCTTCGGCCTTGTGCCACATTTCTGTATTAAACAGAATAAATATTGCTTAGCAACTACCAAGGAATATTTGGGGCTTGAAAATAAATGGGTTGACTGCTTTTTTTACTCGCCACGTATCCCCTTAAGAATCCTACAACCGGTTCTACAGACTTCAAGGAAATTATCAGCTTCGATATATTTATCTTTACACATCAATTCCTAAAAGACCGTGGCTTTTTGGTGTTTTCCACCATTATGATGTGTATTATCTCGAATCTATTTTTTGTCTCAAACGTGCCTTCAAAGCATCCTAAAATTTTGATGATCCACCCATCGAACTGTTTCAAATGGAGATTACTCTTTAACTTTGGGCTGCCCACTCTTTCCCAAAAATCCTTTGGTATGAACGTAACATTACTTCCAGTATCCACCTGCATGAGTAAAGTTACTCCCTTCAACTTCCCCATTTCCCTGCTTTATCCTGTGATTTTGTCTCAAATACTTCCGTACTTTCAATCTGCTGGTCTATATTTTCCAATTTTTTCCACTCGCTTTACATATGTGCATGCCGTCTGGAAATGACACCTCTTTTTACACTTACAACACCATTTCCCAAAGGCCGCACACAGTTTTTGTTCTTTTCATGTTCATTATTACAATATCTGCATATAAGTAAGCTTTAATAGCACTGTAAGACTCCGTGCTGCTTTCAGAGGCATTACATTTTTTAATCAATTCCAATTATAGTAGGAAGTCCACATATGCTTCCAGATTCACGTTATGAGCTAGAAGCCGCTCTAGAATTTTACGCTTGTATGAAATTTCAAACATTCCTTCAATTAGATTTAGCAAAATTAGCTTGTCTTTGATAGACATTTGTTCCGAAACCATTCTTTCAAACTCGCAATATCACGACACTTATTTCAATCGCTGTACATATAGAATAATTTTTTTTTTTGGTGTCTGTCGACTTTCGAGAAATTTAGTTCTTACAGGTATGACCAAACTTTATTTCGGTTGTATATTTGCTTTTATAATGACAGCAATTTCTTCATACGCTAAATCTTCCAATACTTTTGGATAGATTATTGTGGAATCATCCACGTTATCCTTCACCCCTACTAACAGAACAATCCATTTTACACCCACACACCTGTTATCCAATCAGAACACTAATTTCAACAACTCAGTTTCTCATTGGTTAACAGCCTAAAATGCACGCGGAAAATCTCTTTGGCGCTCAAATTTCTTGAGCGTATTTTCCTGTCTAAAAACATATAAAAAGAAAAAACTCAACTGCTTAGTTAGTCAGACTCCAGCATTCAGAGAGACGCCAAAACAAATTCACGCAATTCAAAATCTTGATCTTCCCGCGCAAATCAAACTCTGACTCAACAACTATTTGGCATAATCTTTCTCGCTCTGTTAAAAAAAAACTTTACAAACTTCAATTATTATACTTCAAAAGTCACATTCTCCATCACTACGAAACAAGTATTAATAACTCAAAAGTCAAAACATTTCATACAAACACGACTAAGGGTACGCAACTTCGGTTGACTAAAAAAACAATTGAACATAAACACTTGCACAAAACAACAACTGTTTATTTTTCTAACAAAATCTTATTGACACATTCAAAAAGTTTCTAACGTGCTAAAAATCAACACACCAGATACAATACATCAGCACAAAACATTTAACAATTTTTAACACATTTGTATATATTTTAATTGTATATAAACCATTATTGTTTGCGTTCAATTTGCCTTGGTTTTCTTAAACTTTGTTTTTATATGACTTGTTCAAAACTAATGAATATTGTTGACGATTGAATTTTATTGAATACTCCTTCACAAATTTTTTTCCTTCTGATTCGTAACATACATATTCACTAATCCTCAACACTATGACAGATATTTCTTTACCTCCCACCCCGCTAAGGTTGAAAACAAATCCGTAACTTCATTTTCTCCTCCGTTATCTCTTTTCTTAACTTTTTAATTCCCGCCAACGATGCGAATCACCTAAACCAGGTTTCCACATATACACGAACCTCCATCGTGGCTAAGGAACCTATTGGCGACGCCATATTGTTATAATAATTATTCTCTCTGACAGAGAAGATAACTCTCTCGTCGGGGTGGCTATTCTGCCTTTTATACATCACCTAAATTACATATCACTACATTAATTTTAAAATTAGTCATTATACACAGAACAGAAGATATTTGACATTAATTAACGAGTCCGTTAGTGTTACTGTCCACTGATTTTTGTTTAATATTTTTATTCGAATTATTATTGTTTTTTCGAGAAATAAGATTTCAGTGAATGGTAGACAAACCCTCACAGATAAAGACGAGACTTGAATTAACATAACTGTGTTTTGACAGATAATACCGGCGGTGGAACATGTGAGCAACAACAGAATTTTAGAGAACATGGAAAGAAAAGACACTTATACATAACATCACAAAGAAACGGTTGAAATTCCTATGGCACATAATGAGGAAATACGCCTTAGAAAATTTGATTACCCTAATTAAATTTATTATAGCATACAATTTATTTATTCTAGCAACAGTAATTTATAATTATGGTACCATGAGTTGTAAATTGTAAATATTATATTTTAATTAAATATACTTCATTATGATAAAAAATGCTTTTCGTATAATTAAACTAAACAACATCATTATAATAGACACTTGAGGTCCGGAAAACGTATAAAACGCAAAATATATAAATGTAAATATATAGACTGTGAAAATTAAAATTTTTATAAGTTTTAAATTAATAAATTAATTAAATCAACCAGCAAAGTGATAAAAACTATTTATATTAAGCCTGTTTCGAATTATAAATGATTTATTTTGATTGATGCAAAAATAAAAATTGTAAATTTTAACTAAAATTAAATCTCTGGAAACTTATTTGTAAAACGTAAAAATAAAAAATTTAAAGCATCATTCCAAACCTATGATTTATTAATACTGTAAAAATCTTTTATGCACATTTAAGAAAATTATTATGGATGAAAAAAATGTTTTAAAAGATTCAACGAAAATTACGTTCTCACACGATGGCGAAAATTCCTAGTCATGACTAAACTAATAATATTTTAAAATCAAGTTATTGTATTATATTTTATTTTTCATCGGTGTTGGACATATTTATAAACTTTATTAGTAAAAATCAATTTAGTTTTGTGTTTCTTTTTGTTTCACATTATTTTATACACACGCGTGCACACACACACACACACACACACATATATATATATATGTGAAAAGTGTGCGTATATAAATATAAATATATATATGTGTGTGTAATATTATATATATTATTATTTATACATTATATGCGCCGTACTTATTAGAAATCGCTCACTATCAGAGATAGAGCTAACATGTTTGGTTGGATTGATGTGAGTTTGTGATCCTGGGTTTCACCCTTTTGCGATCGTCAGACAAACAGATTCATTTTTTTTAAAATTTTGCATTTATGTAGATTGCGTGTATTGGAAGTGGGGGGAATTGTCGTCGTGATGTCACTCATGCAAACGTAAACATAGATGCATGTCCGTACACCCGTTGTGGTACATACACACATACACACTCGCTCGCACGCTCGCCGGGGCTCATACAAACATAATCATATGTGGACAGTATGGGACTTGACATATGTATGTATATGTGTGCTGTTGTCTACATACATACGCATTTGGTTGCTGAAATTCAAAGATGGGATGTGTAGCGAATATTTATCGTGAATGTATACATGTCAGCAATCAGACCATTTTTCTATTCTTTCGCTGGATAATATTTCCTCGCACGCATGTATATACGTGTGGTGGGGTCTGTGTAAAATTATGATAGGTAAAAATTGCTATTATTTTTAATTTAAAAAAAAAAAACAACACCTAGACGGTTTTACATTTAATTTGACATTTTTTTTTTAAATTCTTTTTTTTAATAGAAAAAATTTTTTTATACTCTCCCCTCAAGAGAATGTGCAATAAACAAATCTAGTTTATTGCAAGATTCTTTGTTTTATATAAATTTATAGAAACACCCTTATGGAAAAGTATCCCTTTACACAAAGATATATTCAAGAAAATTTTTACACAAAGTAAATTAATATATAGTACATATTATTTTTTTTTTTTTTTTTTTTTTTTTTTTTAATATGAGGAACATATTTGTAGACAATTTTATACGCAAAGTGTATATGACTTTTAGTTTCAATACCAAATATAAGGATCATCAGGACGATGTTTCCCGTGAGGTTAATACCAGGGTAGGCTGCTTCATTCAACGAAGGGGCCCCATTCGTCTTAAGTGAACAATTAAAGACAGGTCTTATTTTGATAGTGGTTTGGTCCTCAGATTTAAACACAGGTCTATGAGGTATCCAAATGTGGTCTTCAAACTTATCAGGAGCAACATCTATCCGTTCTATGATCCCTGCTTCTTCTTGCTGGTTAAATATTTCAGCATATTCTTCATACAGATTCTGCTGTTCTAGCTTCTTTACTACTCCATTTAGTACATTAAGGGCTACAGCATGGTTAGAAGGGACAGATTTAATTTTATCCTCATCCCAAGCCAACTTCACATAATAACAATTGTCTTTATGTTTAATAGACTTTTCAAACCGCTCAATCTTCTCTTTGTCGTAATCACTAACTGGGTCTTCATTAGGCAAGCCCAGAGACTCTATACTGAACGTTTTCTCCAGGTTGCGTTCCACAAAACTGTCATTAAAATTTTCCGCAAAAGGATCCACGTGTCCCCCTTTTGGTTCTAATACGAAATTCACGTGTGTAATGGGGCAAGAAGAATACTGAGAAATTACCGTACAGAAATTATCTTCAGTAGCTTTCTTACGGTTTTTGGAAATAGCCATTTGATTAGGAGTCAAAAAGTTTTGTTCACTCCCAAATGGAATTACCCCCTCAGGAATCTGCCAAGCGAATCCATCCATGCATTTACTCATTTGCATGGGTCCCATAAACTGGATTAAATCCACACCCAGAAGACCATGAATTGGAATGGGACCTTTACCTCCCCCAAAATTGGCCGCCAATTTGTAGTTCAACCCTATGAGATTTTCCACAACGTTATGAAACCCATTAAGATTAAATTCAATATCAAAATCATCATCAACCAGAACAGGCAAGGAGTGATGAAAATCATTGAAGCCAACATCAAACATTACTTCTCTTAGCTTCTTCTGCTTGGTTCCTAAAAATGTTTTTACGCTAAACTCTATAGATGGAATTAATTCCCTTTTAGTTTTGCCTTTCACCTTTGTTAACACAGATCGAGAGAAATAAGATCTCTGACTTCCTGTGTCCACCAAACAATTGAATTTATAAGGTTTGTTTCCGTTAAAGACTGTTATAGCTACTATAGGGAAAATTAAATCTTGTTGTTTACTGCTGATTTTGTAACACATATTGGTGGTTAGAGTTTTAGTTTGCTTAAATTTTAGCGGGCAAAGGGCACAGACATGTCCTTTGGATTTACAAAATTTACATTCCCATGGTAAGTCGTTATTTTTTGCAATGCACTCTTGGCTCCCATGTCTGTGACTCATGCAAAGAAAACATAAACTTCTTTCCTTACATTTCGCTAATCTAGATTCCAGAGAGGGGAACTTTGGACATGAAGTGCTAGAATGATTTTCAGTGCCACAAAACTTGCATATAATTGGGGGTTTTACATAGGTATTGAAATTTTGCAACGCAGAACAAGATTTGTTTGAATTTGATACCTTATCTGATCTACACTTTACCTCTTTATTAGTGTTATACTTAAATCTCGTTATGGCGAGAGTTTTGATCACTTCGTTATAGTTGTCAAAAATATGCATCAGAGAAGGATAATTAGTCCCAGCAATACGAATGATCTCCCTTTTCAAAACACAGGGCAACCTAGAAAAAATAGTATAGCTCACATATTTATTTCCGGGTGTGTTATTTTCTAGGAAATTTAGTTCGAATGAGTTTTTTAACTCCAACAAGTCTGCTCTAACCTTGGTTAAATACTGTTTGACTCCCTCAAATTCAGAGTCCAGCACAGGCTTATTTTCACTTATTTGTTTCAAAATTTCGTTCACAATATACTCGTGATCCCAATATTCTTCTTTTAGCAACTGAATAGCGACATCGTAATTTTCATTAGTAATAGTTAAAAATGTTGGATAATCTGCAGAGCATAATCTGCTAGATATCCTCTTAGGTATTGTAACTTGATAGCTTTACATTTCACCGCTACCATACAGTTTTGAAATTGAGTAAGAAAGTTTTTGAAGGCGAACTTGTCTTCACAGATTTTACCACTAAATTTGGGACAATTAAGTTTGGGAGCGAAAGAACACGTACCGGAATTAGAAGCCTCATCTACCTTCACAACATCACTTTCATTATTTATTGAAATTCGTTCACCTATCTTAGCTAGAGCCTCCACGGTATCACATTGAAATTGTTCAAAGGAGTAATCCTCCGACTCTGACTCTTCAATGTTACTATCGAGGTAGATATCATCTATTTGGTCAGTAACCGTTTCCATGGTTTCCAACCACTTAAATATCGTTTGCTCATGAGTAGTGAGCTGGGCCTTTATGTTTGCGTTAGCATGAGTGGCATCACAAAGACGACCCCCACTTCCATAATACCACAATACACGCAATCTACATAAATCCAAAATTAAAAAAAAATAATCAGTTTTTCTGACAATCGTAAAAGCGTGAAACCATGGTCACAAACTCACATCAATCCAAACAAATACACACACACACACACATACACACACACACACACACACACACACACACACACACATATGTGTGTGTGTGTGTATAATTAAAGACCACTGGCAAGGTACAGTGATTAAGCTTTTTACTAAATTTTATTGTATTCGTATACGTCCCTTTTTCTGGATTTAATGTGTATGAAAATTGTCTGAATGTTATATATATCTGTTGTAACCTAGAGAAGGTTACTGAATAGAATAATCAAACGAAATGTTGGTAATGAACGATAGTACTTAGGACACGATCAACGCATAAAGTTTCGCCTGAAGCGCGTAGAAGTAGTTGTGAACTGCTAGAAGTGAGTCAAGCGAATTCTACAATGAATATGCAACTGCGGGATATCTATCAACCGCTACACCCGGTCAGATGTGGCACAAAGCTGAATTTAATGTGGTGTATCCGAGCCCGCAGGCTCGGCCAAAATTACCCTGTAGACCCCGTCTAAAAAGGCGTCGAATAGCTGTTTCCCGAGACGAGACTCTGTCCTTCGACATAGCCTCGTCTGAGGATTCTCTCTGTCCGGAGATAGAGAGTTTAACCAGCACAGCTGGAGACACATCTCCAACTGCAGATCAACATACAGTATTTACTACTGTATTTATGTGAATAGGGACATACCCATTATCGTCTGTAAGTACGCTGCAAAATTATCCGAAAATCTTTGGCTCTTTTATTAACCATTTTCAGGGATATTTTTTTATTTTTATTTTTTTATTTTAAGACAATGTGTGTATTTTTATAAGTTTACATCTAAAGAGTTGGGAATGTATCCTTTATTATCCAAACACGGTCAGCACATTTTGTCTGTGGTCATAATTGCCGTAATTGAGAGTTGGATTTTGCTTTTTATTAATAAATCTTCCATTATAATAGCAATTTTTATATGTGGATCAGGCTATTATATTTGTGTTTTTCTACGATTATATTTTAATATAATGGCAACATCCACACCCCCCTTGTTACATTCCTTAGTTCCAATAATCTAGACAGAACCGATCGTGACAGGTCTACAGGGGACACTTATCAGCATTCCCTACATATTTCATCTGTAAGACAAGATTTTCACGCAGAACGGGGAACAGATTTCCAAGAGGATTCTTACCCTATCACTACAAACTAAACTTCCAATCAAGGCTCAAATGCCATCTAACCTACAAATCCTCATAGTATAAACTTTCAACTCCCTCCTCTTACACCATTACAAATTCATTCAGTAAGCTTCTATCTTGAGTGGCTCTTTGGCCTTCTATATTTTGAACAGCAATTTAAATATAACTTCGCAAAACCAACAATTTTTTTTAAGCGCAAGCAGATAAAGGGAAATAGAGATCGAATAGTCTGGCCGAAGGACAGCATTTCGCGAGCATTAATAATAAAGAGTTAAGAGATCCCACATACTTTATTATGTTACCCACTAAATTTATCCCACGTCTACACAGGAAAATGCGAACCAAGCTTTGAGAACACCTGCCTTTTTATTTCAGTCTCTCACGAAATTTACTTTTTTATGGGAACTGCAAAACAAAAACAAAAAACATCCACAAATTTTAGACAAAGATATGTTAATTTGGGCTGTTGTTAGGGATGGCTTACTATTGATTGTGTTCGATGTTTAAATATACTAAATATTTAGTCATTATTTAGTAGGAACTTTGATTTAAAAAGGATGTGATATTTAAACTTGCTATGAAATCTTTTTCTGAAGAATTTGATGCTAAATCCCTTTACGGCAACGTTTTTGTTAAATGTTTAAATCTTTTAAAAAGGCATCGAACAAAATGAAAAAAAAAAACCTCTCCCTTCCCATAGTTAATAATTATATTCCGTATCATCACTAATCAATCCTGTATATTTTGGGGAGAGTTTAAAAAAAACATCTTTAGCAAAACTTTTTTATTCAAATATGCCGAAAAATTAATCATGCATAACTTCTCGAAGACATCTGGCATTAATTTGGATAGAATTGAAATAAAAATTCAAGGGGATGACGACGATGATGATGATGATGACGGCGACGACGACGTCATCATCATCATTTATCATCATAATTATTATTATTATCAAAGGGCGAATAAAGAATGTAAATTGTCACCATCGGCTAAAAAAATGTTCATGCATTTCTAATCATGAAATGGACGAAATGAATACAACGTGAGTATTATGAGCGCGTTCTCGCTGAATTTCTTTTCTGATGTGTTTACCCTGGGGGTACTCAAAACTTGATTCATGAAATAAAGTGATATATTGCATGACTAGATACTAAATTTCACAGTAATTTAGTTTCATGTGAAGAAATGGATTTAAACCCAAATATAACGATTTCATATTTCCTATCCGTTTTCAAGCAATTGGGGAACAAAAATTCGAAAAATTCAATATGTAATTCAATGGAACTCACGATCTCTAAACGTTCACTCTATCATCCTTTTTCTGTTTTTCATGTCAGGTCAATAGTTGGGCGATTATTGCCAGGTCAATAGTTGGGCGATTATTGCCAGGTCAATAGTTGGGCGATTATTGCCAGGTCAATAGTTGGGCGATTATTGCCAGGTCAATAGTTGGGCGATTATTGCCAGGTTAATAGTTGGGCGATTATTGCCAGGTCAATAGTTGGGCGATTATTGCCAGGTCAATAGTTGGGCGATTATGGCTCTCCAAAAATTTCCTATCCATTTTGTTTTTTTTTGTATTTTCGCTCTCTCTCCCAATCCGTGTTGGTCATCCATTTACACAAATTATTAGATAGGTTAACTACTCATTCTCGCTGTCCATCTTTCCTTTAATACGCCCTGTGAATGTCAAATTTTCCAGGCCCTCTTTCTACATTGTTTCCAAAAATTGTCAAGTGTCCCTGATTGTAACTATAAGCATAATTCTGTTTCCATTTTCCTAAAAAACTTGCCCATTACACACATGTTCACCCCAGGTCATTCTCGGCATCCTTCTGGAGAAACAGATTTCTGTTGCTTCACGTCTCTTCTTCATCTATATGGAGATTGTCAATCATTCACTGCTACATAGGAGGATTGATATTACATAATGGTGCGTCACCCTTTTCTTTTTATTACGAATATATGTTTCTGTTTTTTCATATTTTGCTAAGCTTTTGGAAGGTACCTTTCGCTGTTTCAATTCACCTCGCATTTCAGTGTCACATTTGCCGCCCTCCGTAGGAACACCTCTTAGATATTTAAGTATTTGTACTTGCTTGATTTTGCTGTCCCCACCCGCAGCTTACCGAATTATGAATTATTCAATATGGTTCTTTAAGCTTTACAACTGTTAATTATTAAAATTCCAACGGCAGAAGCCTAACTTTATTTCAATTTTTTTTTTCCCGACCATCAGGAAAAATCTAACCCGTGGGTTATCGGACAAACGACCAGAGATCGTGGTTCGTTTGTGTTTCCCGTTTCAATTAATCCTGGGATTTTAATCATGGCTGCTTATGGGGCTATTGAGGCTCAACATCAAACACAAAAATTAATTCAATACATTAATTAGTGGCCTCCGCCTACATATACCTCCGCCCGGAGGGACAACAAAAGAAAAAAAAAAAGAAAAACTAATTTGATAATATTAATAGGGGTTGCGTAGATATTGAATATCAAAACCTAAGAAGTTTCGGGATTTTTCATAAAGATATTAATTGAATTAATTTGTACTGAGCGTATTTTAGCTTGTAAATTACGTTAATTAGCTATGTTGAATACTGTGTATGCATCTAAGTTGAAAACACAGATGTTTATATATATATATATAAATATATATATATATATATATATATATATGTATATATATATATATATATATATATATATATATATATATATATATATATATATATGTATATATATATATATATATATGTGTGTGTCAGTTTCGTTAACGACAATTGACAAGGCACGGCGATTAAGCATTTTATATATTTTTCTTGTGTTCTGACAAGTGTTTTCTTTTCTGGACAAAAACTGTTTAATAACTGTCCAAAAGCTCTGCGTGTACGAGCGCTTTTGGCTATACCTTTAGCCTTTATGAATGATGATTTTTTTCGTAACTGAATGTGAGGTTTTTTATGTATGTATCTGACGTTATAGGAATTTTTTGTTTTACAAATACGGCCACCACGTTATGACCGTGTTCATAGTTAATGTTACTATGAGTTAGTTTTTTTCTTTTTATTATTGGTACTTCCATTATTTTTAATCATTTTTTCATACATGTGAATTATACTTGTATTTCCTAGTAGTATTTTAGGGATGGAGTTTGGTAGGTTTCCGAGTGTGTGTGTTTAATGAATCCTAATTGAGTCCAGAAAAGAAAACACTTGTACGAACGCAAGAAAAATTAAATACAATGATTAATCACACCGCTTTGTCAGTCTTTAAAGAAACTTGTATAAAAAGGGATTTCTGTCCAAATACACAATATATATATATATATATATATATATATATATATATATATATATATGAAGAATTATAGTCTTAAAACGTGCTATATTTATGGGATAAAGTGCTCAATATCAGAGATAGAGCGTGTGTAAATATAAAAGTGAACATAGAAGTCAACACTTAGAGGCGACAGTGTGTTTCATGCTAGATGCAATCGTAAGGCCACGACGATTGCATCTAGCATGAAACAGACTGTCGCCTCTAAGTGTTGACTTCAATGTTCACTTATATATATATATATAGATAGATTTCCAAGAACATAGAGTCCAGGTAGAGCTCAATATCCAGGACGGAGCAAGAATATAATATAAAAGGCTCTAACACTAATATACCATGGTTACAATTTATTACATTGGAATCGTAATCACGATCAAATTCATCATACCTACAAATTCAATTTTATTTTTGAATTTGTAGGTCTTAAAAAACTTTTAAAAAGACATTTCGTATTAAATGAACAAGATCAGACAACGCATTGCCTATAAACAGGGTAACCCTGTTTACTGATAATCAAGTTAGATTTATGAGTGTTCACTGAGTTGTCTAAATATTTTTAAAACAATGTCTCTTCCATAAGGCATCGAATATGTATTGATATAGAGGAGTTGATACCAGAACATTGCCGGATTAGGACCTCCTGGAAATCTTCGTATCTTATTCCTGTCATTTGAGAGAGCTGATGAATTATGCGGCGACTGTCTATAGATGGAATCATGATTTATTTTCCACATTCCCTGCTGTTCCACTTGTGATTGGCTGTCCTGAATGCTTATACTCTTCAACCGATATTTCACTGGCCTCATGCTAATTAAAATCCTACATCCAGCACGCAGAATGTTTGCTAAAAGCTAGAAGCAGCATTTCGAGGATCCTGTTAGGAAATCTCTTCTAAACTGTACGCAAATTGTAATTCAGGAAAATCGTTCTAATGTATTATCAAACGTAAAGTTTGCAGAGACGTTACGCCAAAACGTTAAAAAGACATTTCGTATTAAATGAACAAGAGCAGACATCGCGTCACCTTATAAACAAGGTGACCCTGTTTACTGATTTTCAAGTAAGATTTATCAGTGTTCACTTTTCCTGAGAATGATACAATTACATACCCTGGGGTTCCGGAAGATTCCTAAAGCACCTTGTACAATACAATGCCTAATAAAAATGACATGCTAATTGTATATGCATCTCGTTAAAAAAGCAAGTCATGATATCGTGTCTTCATTAAGCTGTCAATAATCATTTCGCCTACATAATATCTCGATCATGACTTTGTCTCGTTAGAAATAGAAATTGAATAAAACGACACATGTTTTATTTCCTGTAATCTTTCAGTTCTGAATAAATTTAAAAATTAAAACGCTTATATTTGAGCAAACATAGGCATCACATTTAGGATTATTTAAATACAATTCTAAATCAGTATATCGGGTGGAAGAAAATCATTCTCCAAATCGTGTATCTGCATAATTGTCCACAAAATATTTAATATCTAAAAAAAAAATGTCGTAAGAATCACTGAAAAACCGTTTGAGTTATTCAGCTACAAATAGAACATGTTAAATCCTTTTTTTTTCAGCCCCAGTTTTCTCAACCGAGCAATGTTGAGAGGAAAATATTCAGGCCTTCAGTAATGGTACTAGCATTCATATTCTGGATTCCATCTGCAAAGTCCATTCAAGAACCATCAAGAGAACAGTTAATAAGTTTTTTTTTTTTTAAAAGATGGAAGAGTAGAGAGGAGAATTGGATCAGGACTTCACAGCAACAACAGGGATCATCATTTCAATTTAGACCTAAAAAGATCAATTAGAAAATGTCCAACAATCCATCAGACTTTTGGCACGTAAGATGGGAGTTTCAGCTATGACAGTCCCAAGAGCAATGAAAAGAGTTGAAAATGTAATCGTACGTGAAACCTCTGAGGAACTTTGTTACTCCAGGACAGAAGGTTAGAATGTCAGAGGGCGAAGTTCATCTTGACTACGTTGGAAAATGATCCCGGAATAATATACCGTTTGAAACAGCAAAATTGTTCAAATCGTATAACTGCACAATTGTCCATCCCACAAAATATATAATATCTAAAACACCAATAAACTAATCGAATTGCTTTTTTTCATGATTTCAGATAAGAAGTTTAGCCATCTTGTCACTATTTTTCATAATAATCACTGACAAACCCAATGCGGTATTCAGTGAGGAATAGAAAGGTTTAAAATCGTTTTGTGTTAACCACACTGTCTTCTCAAATGAGCAGTGGTGAGAGGGAAAAGATCATTAGGGCATTCGGTAATAGTCCGAACGTTCAAACTATGGCTTCTGTCTTTAAAGTCCGTTCAAGAACCCTCAAGAGAACGGTGAATAAGTTTAAAAAAGCAGGAACAGTAGAAAGGAAAACTGAATAAGCAAATCACAACAGCAAGAGGCACCATTGTTTCAAATTAGAGATCAATTTGTAAATGTCCAACTCAACCCCATAAGAAGGTTGGCACGAGGGAGAGGAGTGTCAGCTATGATAGTCCAAAGAGCAGTGAAAAAATCTTGAAAATGAAAACATACTTGAAACGTGTGAGTCACATTGTTCTTCTAGGACATAGAGTTAGAAGTTTAGAGAGGACGAAAATCATCTTGAATGAATTTGGAAATGATCCTTGAATATATATATATATATATATATATATATATATATATATATATATATATATATGTGTGTGTGTGTGTGTGAACTAAATTTCAATCCTTCATGAGCTTCCGAGCCTTAGCTATGATTAATTAATACTGAACATATCATTTTCGTTTATAATGGATTTCATCACTATTCTTTTGTTAAACTTGTAGAGTAATTATACATTATTATTACTCAAATCAGAGTCCAGTATTGTTATAAAATCCTTGGAGAATTCCAGTAATATATCTTTAATCATTTCTAACATACAACGCTTCAGATCTTAATCTAACAATTGGAAAAATTTGTTTTTACACGATTTGGACAATTTTGCTGTTACAGTTATTATGTCTAATTTCGAGAAATTTGTCTCGTAGGAGAAATTCCTCATTTCTTTAATGGACTTAAGATAGTTGTTACAATCTTTTGCTGTGAAAATAGGTAATAGGGACTTGGATATTTTTACTACAAACAACGTTCAAATTTGTAACTGTTCCTACAGTAATTTCGACAATGCGTTTCATTTCCTGTTCGTGTTGAGACTAATAAATATGTGTATTTTAGATGTTATGTTCTTACCTCGGCACAAACATAATCGAAACCCAAACAGTAATCTCAGAATATTAAAAAATTTGAGGACTTTGAAGCCCACCAGGATTAATCGCTTCAGATTTTAACGTTTAATGAAAATAACATGGGAAAAATAATATGTTATCATTAAAATTTAATCGCTAATGTTTCATAATATCGTTAAAGACCATTTTGTATTGGGAATATTTCATAAGATGTTACCAGTGAGAATTACTCAATTAGACCACTATCCGATATGCCTACACATATCATTGCTGTCATTTTCTCAATATTCAATATATTTCTTGACATTCGACGATCGGGACTGTGTTGAATAATGCAACGTTTTATTTTTTTTCCAAAATACTTCACTTTATCCACAGATCTGCTCTTCTGAATCGTAGCCATTGCAAATAAAACATAGTCTACTGTTTGTATGATGCATCTATGTTTACCGGCCTTTTTTGTTGCAAAGCAGCAAATTATGTTGCCCATATAAATCATATTAAATTTAAAGACAGCATCTTCAGTATTTCAAGTTTAATTTTCAACATCATCTCGCGCTCAGAGCGTCAGTCTAAATGTATTGACTTTTTTTCATTAATTACAAAAGATCTAATAGTAAAAAGAAACAAATCATACCATAATAAGAACAAAACGTTCAAGGAAACATTTCTTTTCCTAAATATATATCAACCGCAATTATGTTACAAGTATCTGTGCAAATGTATTGCCTGTTTTTCATTAAGTCAAAAATATCCGATATTATACGAATGTGGGTTGAATAGTTCATAGGCTGACTATGAAGGATTGGTTCTAGAGCTGTAAAATCCTGCACGTCTTTATTCCAAATCTTCTTATTAATAACTGCATTGTTTCTCTTCAGGTAAACCGATATCTGACTGGTCAAAGAATTGTGTTTATTACGTTGGTCAGAAAAGTCATCAACAGCAGATATGACGTCAATTTGACTGCGGTAATGGATTTTTTTATGTTGGGTGAAGTATGAGAGTCAAATTAGAAGAATATAGATGATCATTAACCAATTCAAAGCGGCAGTTACGCAGGGCACCCAGTGAAACCAAAGATTTACATAATGGAGCATTGTCCTGATGAAACAAGACCCCTTTCGTCAGTTCTCTTGATCGGTCACAGGAAAATCTGACATTGTTTGAGGCAGATCTAACTGGTTTTCTTGAACGTTACCTAACCCAAGCTCATTGATGGGTTCATCACTTTGAGTCAGAGACAAAGTGACAATCCACGCAGTAGAACCATCCAGGGTTAGGTAACATTCAAGGAAACCAGCTGGATCTGCCTCAGTTAACGTTAGTATAGTAATGTATATCAAGGAGATACTGCTATAAAAGCAGAACACCACAGCAAATGCCAGTCAAGCTACCATATGTTGACTTAAGAACGTCTATTCCAGAGATTACTCTACTTCATAGCAATATGGCATTGCCGATAGGATCCCTGATCATGTTGGATGAACCAGAGCACACAGAAACTTGGAGGAAATGTTTCACAGCGTAGGAAAGGGTAAAGAAACTGAAAGACAAGAAAGCCTCTCGAAGAGAAAAAGAAATTACTGATTTATTTTCGGCTTCGGCAGTATGTGAAGCCATAATGAATATTTTCTTTATGGCTTCACATACTGTACCCCAAAATACTGGAAAACTTAATATATGAGGAAATTTCAACCATTATCAAAAGAAACATGCCACCAAAAATGCTGGTTATTGCAGAACGAACAAATTTTCTGGAACATAGACAGAACCCAAATGAAACCGTAATGCAATATCTACAAAGTTTGAAAGAAACATTAAGATATTGCGAATTTGAAAACCTGAGTTTTAGAGAAATGTCTATAGAAGACGAATTGATCCTTCTAAAACAAATTGAAGGCCTGTGTGGCGTTACATAAGTTACTAGAACGGCTACGAGCGAATGATATGAATTTAGAAGCAAGTGTAGAATTCCTGCACCGATTATAATCAATTGATGAATTTAATAATTATAAAACTGAAAGACTTAATGAGGGAAAAATCAATTAAATGCACATATTGCGACAAAGAACACGAAAGAAACAAAAGAAAATGTCTATCCCTAGGGAGATTATATTTAAGCTGTTAAAGAAATGACCATTTCTAATCTGTGTATGGATACAAAAAAGAAAATAGAAAGGTTAGAAAATATAAGCCCTCATACTAAAAATATAGAAGTGTATTCGATAAGAAAACCAGCTAAAATTAGAGAGACGGTAAAACTGAATGGTATAACCTTTCCCATACAGGTTGATACGAGGAACGATCTTACCTTGATCCCAAGAAAGTTATGGAAAAAAAATGGATAAACCCAAATTCAGAAACCGTTATCTTAATTTAAAAACAATTTTTCATCAAAATTCTAAGCTCCTGTGAAAGAACTTTTGATACAGAAATCTGTTTTGAGATTATTCCTATCACTGTTGTAGAATGCACAACAATTATGGTCTTCTGGGAATAGACGTTTTAAAAGTGGATACGGCGAAATTAATAAACTGTATTATGTCAGAAGAACCAAACATAGGACTATTAAAACGATATGAAACAAGTATTGTTCTAAAAGAAAATAATCACCTGATACCTATTCACATTCTAACCATGGTAGTTTCAAAAATAAAGAAAATGGTAGAACAAAGGATATTGGAAAAAGGTTACCCAAGGAGGTATCAGTTGGGCTTCACCAATTGTTGCGATACGAAAGCCCGACAGCGATTTGAGGATATGCGAGGATTGCAAAGTAGGTGTGAATCCTCAGATATGCTCTGATACATTCTCCTTACCTAAGAAAGAAACAGAAAGTCAGGAATGAAATACTTTGCCAAGATTGATCTGAAATCGGCATAGAAAACAGAAATTGACAGAAAATTTAAAGAAGTCGCTATAATTAATACCCCGATAGGCTTACTAAGATAGGCTCGTCTTCCATTTAGAGTTAAGACTCCAGGCCATATTTTTTGAAAAATTTCTATCGTAGGGGTAAAAATATAATCAGATATCAAGACGATACGTGCCTACAGTAAAGAGGTGTTTTAAAAAAATAATAAAAAGTTTTTAAAAAATTTAGAAAAAAAAAGCTTGTATGATAATAATTTTCGATAAACGTGAGTAAAATTACAACAAAATATAGTATTTGGGATACCAAATAACTAAAGAAGGAATTTCACCTGGCAATAAACTGATAAATAAAATATCGGAAGTATCTACACCAAAAAAATAAAAAAAGGAATTAGAATCGTTTTTGAGATTGACAATTTTTTATAGCAAATATCTACCTCGATACAGCGACCTAATAGAACCATTTGTTGAATTGCAGAAAAATAATACAGAATTTAACTGGACTCAAAATCATATATATAACTTTTGAAAGCTTTAAAATGGCTCTAAAACGAAAACCGATTGCAAAAACTTTGATACAAAAAAGTGACATTGACTACGGAATTGAACATGCTGTAGCCGCAATTTTATCTCAAGAACGTCATCGAATAATGTACCTTTCGTGATAACGCCGGTTGAAGCTAGCTAACCAAATATTGAGAAAGAAACGCTAGCAATAGTATTGAGCACAGAAAAAGATGGACATTTTTTCTTAGGACGAAAATGTTTGCTAAAGTCAGATCACAAATTATTTAAACCCAGAAAGGAGTTAGCAAAAGTCACATTCTCTGGAATTTTAAGATGGGCTATAAAACTCACGGCCTTTGATTTCGACATCATATACATAAAGGGTAACACTATACCACAAGTGGATGTGTTATCCAAACAAAAATTCGACAGTAAAACTTTAGAAACGTCTGAAAATTCAGAAGATAAAATAATGCACGAGGTTGAAACGGATGAATAAAAACTAAAACACATTCAATTCTACCAAAGCAAAACCAGTGTTAGAAATTTCGATCCAAATGTTTTCTTTATTACTTTTCACCGACACTCGTATTAGAAAAAACACATAACATCTTATTTCTCATATATTGGCCATACATTTACACAGACAATATACAGCAAATAACTTAAGTCACTAACATGACTCACCTGAAAGATTTCAATCACACAATAATACTTACTCTACCAGCTGTAATGAGAGAATCAGCTTCTTTTAATCCTCATTCACAGCATCAGCTTTTCTGAACGTGTTTTCAGTTTCATTTCTTAAGCCATATTTACGTATATCCAATGTTATAACTTAAATTGCCTTTTAAAGTATTTGACATCATAATTCTTCATATTTTTAGCTATATTCTAGAACCACAGAACGGAAATATGATTGATTTCACCTGAATTATCCTACATCCTCTTTTTAAAAAGAACACAGCATAAGATTTCTCCTATTAACAAAATATCGAAAAGCCGCAGTTGTTATACTCTGAAAACGAGGAAGGTATCTGAGATGCTCGTGCTCACCCAATCTCAAATGATATTGGCTTCGTCTGATGCATTGGATCGCTTTTAGAAAAAGAGAAAACTTCCATTGTTTGAATTACTACAATTTGAATCATGTAGAATTATTTCGTCTAATGTTTTTTAATAACATGTCAAACCTAAACAATTACAGATACATAGAAGTTCAATTAACGATACAATTTGACCATAATTGCGCAATGCAAGACGTATTCACAAAATTACAACGCTTCAATTACTGAGATAGTCAAAGAAATTGAGGATAACTTGTAATGCAAGAAAATTTCTTCGCTGGCAATTTAGTTAGAACTGGCTGTAAGATAAAAGGTATCTGTTAAGAACATATCTATCAATTCTGTATGCAACGCGAGCGGCTACGCAGATTCAGCATTACTTAATAATCAATCAGCGACGTTTCTGCGCATGCTCTCAAAGATAATGTGAGGTTATTCAGTCCACTGGAAGTTGTGTTAGTCTCGCATTACCAATGACTGAGCTTACAGGGACGATATTTGGAAAAAAAATATAGAATCAACGAGGCCTTCGGCACCTAGAGGCGGTGTAATGTTTAGCAAGCTTGTCTCGCTAGAACATTTACAACTGAATTGAGAGTTCGATCCTTACTGCGTGCCTTATACTTTTGGCTTTGTGCCACATCTAAGCTACGCTTGTAAAATCTCTAGAATCCACGAGTCCTTTCACTTCAACTCTCGTCCAAAGTTAATTGCTTCAGTCACTTCTTAGTTTTTTTTCCCTATGGAAACGTGTGTAAAAAAAAAAAGAAGACAATCCTGCCGATAGAGATATCGAATCAGGCGTTTTAAGAAACTTAAAAAAATCAAATCCGCACTGGAATAAGGGTTTAAGGTCTTAAAGAAGCGGGCTAATCCATCACTGTTCCTGGTATATTTTGACGTCATATGTGACTATTGTACTACCGTTCAATTTTTAAGGACCCACTTGTCTGACGGCTTTAATAGAGCACAAAGGTCGTGCTAGGCAATACGAGAAATTTAAAACGAATTTAATATGAATAAGGAAATATTCTCCCACGTGGAGCTTCGGTGAAACCAATATGTACTGTACTCAGCGTATGGAAAAGTGGTTAACCCCAACTTGTAAAAAGGTGGCCGATACAGCTAAAACTGAACGCGTGAGACGATCGCATGAGAGGAAGTTTTATAAACACTCGATTACGATCACGAGTCCCATAACTCATCAAAGTCGTCGGGACATCACATGTACTGCAGCCGCAATAGAAGTGGTGTGGCTTGGGCAAGATAGCTTGACGAAGCTCAACCCTATCCAGCCTGGAACCAAACAAAGTTTTTCTATATTATTTACATTATTCGTACTGTTATCCTCATCATCACTGCAATATTCACAACGTTTCGGCCGTTGTACGTTCCGGCCTTCTTCAGGTGATTGGAATTTTGAACCGGGCACTTTATTTTGTCTACCGTCCATGGAACAGTGGATAAGGTATTGGTTAGATCCCGTGACTAGTCCCAAAGAGCTGTGTGTTCAATATCAGGTTCTAGCAGTGATGAACCAAAAAACTTGGAGAGTTGGGTTAAAAGGAAATAACTGAGATATCTGGAAGAGGCATGACACCTGGAACTAGAACAAATATACCGCGGTGGGCGAGATAAAGGGTTCAGTTCGAAATTACAATCATTTGAAAAAGGTAGGAGCGTACAAACGCCGAAACGTTGTGAATATAACAATGAAGATGAGGATAACAGTCAGAATAATGTAAATAATGTAAATAGTAATAATACCTCATCTCAGAGATATAGACAGATAGCAAAGTTTTTCCTTCTTCTAGACCGGTTGCCACCCAAGCATATAGAATCCAGTTTGTTTTCCCATAGCAGGAAGGAAAAGAGATAGATTTCTACTATTCCAAAGAGTATTAGCACGTAAGTGAATGTAATGAATTCGACTGGAATTTGAACGCGGCACTCTGATATTCTATTACTCAATCGTGCCGCGTCGAAGGAATAGAAACACACAAAGAGTATTTCATATACTTACGAGATGTTCGTCGTACGGAGAAAGCACTTTAAGCTACATACCTTCACGTCAATATAGATTGAAATTCAGAAAATTATCATATAATAATTTTGCTTGTCACTACTTTTGCACGACCGTTACGCCATGTCAAAATGAATAATAAACTATTCCGTTTTGACATGGCGTAGAAGGATGAAATACATATCACAGATGCTACGTGGTTTTCGTAAAATGAAAAAACGCAAGAAGTATTTATCTTCTCCGGCTAACACTTCATATCTATTCTGTTTTGATCGCGCCTGAAGCCTGAAATCATATCAAAGACGCTGCTTGGTTTCAGTCAGACAATGAAAGAAAAAAGGGAAGATAGGAGCGTTTAACGTCTGTTTTAGAGAAATGGATAAAGTTTTTAATTTTTTAAATCTTTTAATTTGTACCCCTTATTTCTTAAATATCGATCAGCATTCATATATATGATTGTCATAGCAATATTTTATTAAAGTTGTTAAGCTCAAATATTTAACATTGTGATAGCGGGGATTTCTACGGATATTTTATTGTCGTAGAACTCGTCATGAGCTTGCTAAATCATTAAATTAAGTATTAAGATTGATGAAAAAATTTAAAGTAGGAAAACCGAGAAATTGTCACGGTTAAAACTAAGGGTAATTTTACTAACGAAATGTTTAGGGACTTATATTTTATTAGTCATTACACCGATAACGTTAAACAAGCAGACATCGAACGAAGGCAATGGTAATATTACCTTTTGCTTATAAGGAAACTTTCGACTTGCATTAATCGAACTGCAAGTTCATCTGTGATTTTAAAATTAAAAAAAAATATGTATCTCAAGCCTATTAAATAACATTGGATTTTCAAGTAGTGATTGGGGCTTCCTTCTTAAATTTTTCTATGAAGTTTGTGTGAGTTTTATCAACAACAATAATAAAAACGGTTTTATAATATATATTTATATACTTTGCAATAATCTAGTTATTAAATACATATATATATTTTCTTTTCATATCTATTGATGTAGACGTGTCTTCTACTCCAATAGCTTCATGTCTCGCACATCTCGCCTGTGGAACTCCCTTCCTTATTCCTGTTTCCCTGACAAATACAATCTCCAACTATTTAAGTGTAACGTCAATCGACATCTCCAGTTGCCTTGATCTATCCACTTCCCTTCTCCACATCCTTTCACCTTTCATTCCTATCTGCTCTCGCTCCAAATCTTCTGTAACCCCCTTGCCTTGATCGATCCACTATCTTTCTCCACATCCTCTCCTTTACCACTCCTATCTGCTCTTCCTCCGAACCTTCTGATGGCTTTGATGGCTGAACATTCGATCTCTCTGACTTCGGGCAGAGAGGAACCCGGACGAGGCTCCGCCGAGGGGCAGAGTCTCGTTCGGGGTGATAGACTGTCCCTGAACCCGTTAAATCCGGCCTTGTGCTACAAGTAACCCTCGTGGAAGGGGTGGCGAAATATTACAGCCAGCCTCTGATATCGAAGACTGAAGAATTACGGAACAGCTGCTGGTGGTATTAGCGATATAGTCAGATTCAGTAGAGTGTCTGACTCGTGAGTGTTAATCTTTAACGTTGTTTCATTGAACAGATTACGTACTGCGCTGTATTCTCTATTCATAGACTATGGTGAACATGGTCAACAAAGGTTATGAGCCAGAGATTACGACTGTATTTTGACGGAGACGAGTCAAAATACGAATTGTGGGAAGTGAAATTCCTAGGCTACCTTAGAATACAAAAACTTCATGACATCATTTTTTGCCAAGATGACCAGAAAAAAGATGATGATTTTATGGAAAGAAATGTGACCGTGTTCGCCGAATTAATACATTGCCTGGATGACAGGAGTTTGTCTGTAATAATGAGAGAAGCCAGGGACGACGGCCGCCAAGCTTTAAGAATATTGCGTGAACATTACTTGTCAAAAGGTAAACCCAAAATTATTGCTTTATATACTGAACTAACCTCGTTAAGGAGACGAGAAAATGAATCTGTAACAGATTATATTATACGAGCTGAGAATGTCACAAATGACTTGAAAATGGCAGGTGAGACTGATGGGCTGCTAAAAGCCATGGTTTTAAAGGGATTACCAGCAACATTCAAACCATTCACGACAGTCATAAAAAAATAACTTTCACTGAGTTTAAAATTGCGTTACGTAGTTATGAAGAAACTGAAAAAATGTGTAATCCCCCAAATCAAGGAAATAACGTAATGCAACTGAGAATGTCATTTTAAATAATTCAGAAAACCAGTCCCTCAAACCTACCAGATTAGGAATTATGATATTAAAAACAAGGGGCTTAAAAACAACTATTACAATAACAACAACAGCAGGAATAATAATAATATCATCTGCTTTCGTTGTGGAAGAGCCGGGCATGTACGTGCGAAATGTCAATTTCATACAAGGGGTGATTTTTGTAAAAATTAAAAGCTTTTTCGAATGAGCGAACATATGCTTTTTCGTTTGGGTTGGATACTATACCCAATAGTTATAATTCTTACCTAGTCGACACGGGTGCGACAAATCATGTAATTACGGATGAAACAAAATTTATTAATTTTGACTCCAAATTCAAGCGAGATTCCCACTTTATTGAGTTGGCTGACGGTACCAGAGCTAATAATTTAGTTTGAAGAAGAGGCACAGCGTGTATTTATTTACGCGATACTAAAGGAATTATTTGTAAATGTTTATTAAAAAGGGCTTTATATATCCCTGAATTTAAACAAAATATTTTCTCTGTTCAGTCTGCTGTTAGAACTGGTGTTAAATTTAATTTTCACCGAGACAATTCAAAGTTAATATACGCAGACTGAACTGAATGTAATATACAACAAAATGGACGTTTGTATTATTTGAAAAGTATTAAATCTGTGAAAACAGCCACCCACGACTTAAGGACTTGGCAAAAAATATTAGGCCACTGTAATAATTCGGATGTTAAAAGATTGTAAGAACACGTCACTGGAATGAAAATTACATCTCCAAAGGGCTTACAATATTGTGACACATGTATTAAAGGGAAAATGACGAAATATAGAAATAGGGATCAAATCCAAAAATCAACAGACATCTTGTTCAGAGTTTATTGCGACTTAGCGGGTCCAATTTCACCAATGGGTATTGGCACCTATTCATACGTATTAAACTTTGTTGACGAATATTCAGGCTTTATTATGATATATTTTCTGAAAAACAAATCTGATATCCTACAAGCTACCAGAATGTATTTTTCTGATATTTCACCTTATGGAAAAGTGAAAATAATTAGAACAGATAATGGTGAAGAATTTACTTCTGATGATTACGGAAACCTCCTAATAAATGAAGGCATAAACATGAGAAGGCCAGTCCCTATTCGCCGCACCAGAACGGAATCGCTGAACGTAGTTGGCGGACTCTTTTCGAAATGGCTAGATGTTTGATAATAGAATCTAAGTTACCCAAAAATCTGTGGGTCTATGCATTAAATACAGCCGTACATATAAAAAAACCGTTGCTATAATAGTAACATTAAAAAGACTCCTTACAAGGCTTATACGAAATACAAACCCAACGTAAGAGGTATGCATATTTTTGGTACAATTTGCTACACATGTCTACCACAGGGCAAAACTAGATCCAAAAAATTAAAGAGGCATATTCATTGGCTATGACAAAACAAGTCCGACCTATATGATTCATTTCCCACAAAGTAAAATAATAAGGAAGATCAGATGCGTCAGATTTACAGATTCCTTTGAGCAAGTGGAGGATCCCGAAGAAAAGAACATTAACTGCGAGGAAGTGGTCCAGCACGAACTAGTATGGCCTAATTATAAGATAGGGTCTATAAATAGAAACCCGGTCAGGATATTGCTTTAGATTGGCAAAAGATAATCCAATAATTGGCTGGAAATCTAAGAAACAGGGAATGATTTCACTTTCAACATGTGAGGCGGAATATGTTGCATTGTCGCAAGCAACACAAGAGGCTATTTTTCTTAAATTACTAATAAAAACAATTACAACACTGATGATAAGTGAGCCTATAACTATTTACTGTGACAATCAGGCCAGTATTGCTTTGGCTAAAAATCCAATAATACATCAAAGATCAAAGCATATTGATATTAAATATCAATTTGTTAGGGATCTGGTACAAAAGAAAACAGTACAAATTTAATATTTTCAATCGGAAAATAACGTGTCGGATTTGTTTACAAAGCCAATTACAAAATTGAAATTAGGGTTTTTCATTCCTGTCATATTTGGTACTGACCTATAAGGTCCTTATTAGTCCTGGGTAGGACGTAAAACTGCATCCATTAATTATTGTCTTAAGAGACGTCAGTTTTTTATATGAATGTGAGACCTTAGTTTCGGGGTATAAACGTAAATAGTCCTACTTTTAGCCCAATCCTCCTCTGAATGACTCTCAGAATCACTCTGACCCGGAGTGATAGTGCCTGTTTTAATGGGTCCCAGCTATGGGTAAAATAACAAATTTTTACACTTTTTTGTTGTGATCACAACCCAAATTTATAATATTGTTAATGTTTATTAATCTGAAATGCTTAACAGTGGACAAAATGATATAACTAATTTTTGTGGATATTAATTAAAAAAAGAATTACAAAACAAAAAGATATATTTTATGGATACTAAAGTATTTGTTCCATATAAATATTGACTTTACTAATATTTTGAAAGAAGATTCCATAATGTACTCAAAATAGGGTGTGTTGGTGTTTTTGGGTACCCTGACTCATTTTATAGTTCACAAATAGAGGAATTAACCAATCAGAAGGCTCAAAATATTCGTGTATAAAGGCGGCCATGTTTTTCCCGAATATGCACTGCCAGCGTTTGATGGCGGAACAGTCGAACTCTCTGCCTTCGGGTGAGAGAGGAAGCCGGACGAGGCTCCGCCGAGGGGCAGAGTCTCGTTCGGAGTGGTATACTGTCCCTGAACCCGTTTTTACGGGTTCCAATAGGGAATATTTTTGGCCGAGCCTACTGGCTCGGGAAACCCACGTTAAACCCGGCCTTGTGCCACATGTAACCCGGGGGGGGGGGGTTCTCAATATTACTGCCAGCCTTTGATTGTGATCTCTGTATGTCATTCTTTTTTGCTTTTTCAGACTGCTGCTTTGCCGCCTGACTAATTGTTGGACATTACGCCTATTTCTTTGAATTTCATTTGCTGTTTTGAAGCCCGTCTAATTTTTTGGATTTTACCCCTTCTGTTTTGAACGTCATTTTTGGTTGAGTTTGTTTTTTATTACCGCCTTTTTTACGACTGTTTGAAAAGTTTGTTTTTTTACCACCCCTTCCCTCCCAGGGAGTCCCCCAAAACTTCCCCCTAGCTCCAAGGGTTTTGACTGTTATCAAAACCGGCCCTGGATCGAAGCAAATTTGGGCTATGCTAGACGAGGCCATCATGCCCTACAAGATGGCCTTGCCCATTGCAATTGTACAGAACCAACTGCTAACAAACTTAAAGCAATTTTGTGCAGGGAGGGTCCCAGTTTTAGTTCATCCCTCCCTGCAGAGAGCTCTAAAATTGACTTTCCCCTGAGATATCGGCGGAATCTCCAAAGACGGCTCCATCAAGACTGAGATGGGCCATGAGTCTATGGGAGAAGCTGTTGGTATCTTTACCCCGACCATTATTAAACCAGTACTACAACCCTAATCTGTTTTTATTATGGCACTCTGGTTAGCAAGTTTAAATGTCCGGGGCCTGAGGTTCTAGTCTTGCAGGGCGAGGCTCTCTAGCGACCTTCAGCGCCTAGGGGGGAATGTTTGTTGTGTGCAAGAGACCTGGTTTTCTTCGCATGACCGTGAGGACTTGCAGTCTAATGGGTTCTCCCCTTATTCAGCATGTTTTGATGGTCGTTCGAGGGGTGTCTCTCGGCTGATGAGCAAGTCTTTGAAAGCAGCATGTACTCCTGTCTTCGCAGATCCGGCGGGCAGGCTTTGCGTGCTGGATGTTACCATAAAGGATAAGGCTCTACGACTCATTTGGGTTTATGCGCCCAATAACCATTCCGAGCGACCTGCTTTGTTTCGCCAGATCGGGCCGTACTTGACGACATCTCGTCGGGTAGTTTTAGCGGGGGATTGAAATGCCGTCCTTGACCCCGATATAGATCGTATAGGGTACTAACATCCGGGACGTGAAACCATTTCGGGACTTTATCGACGAGTTTGATCTTGTCTATAAGTACTGGAATGAGCACCATCGGGAGGTAGCATGGACTTTGACAAATAGGGGCAACTAGGCTCCTGGGACGCTTGCTAGCTACCTCGACCGAGTCTTAGCAGAGTCGATGTAGGGCTCTTAGGGTGTCCAAGCTTCCACTATATAGTTTATACGGATTATATAGCTTGTCCGGGTCCGTGTAAACTTAGATAAGCCTAAGGCTAGGTTGGCTGGGTAAGGGAAATTAAACTGTTACTATTTGGTGAGCAGGATTTCCGGGACCATCTGCTACTAATGATACAGAGGGAATTGACGGGACGGTTGTTGGGAACGCCTGGTGGGATAAATTAAAATCCAAGATTAGAACGTTTGCTGCCGACTTTAGTCGTCGACTCAATCTAGATAGATTAGCGGCGCAAACGGCTTTAGAACAAAAAGTTGATCGGGCTGTGAAATCCCGTAATAGTGGGGAAATAGCCTTAGCTAAGGCATAGTTGTCCTCCTTGCTTATCAAGAAGGATCAAGCTCTGGTAGTTAGGGATAAGTTAAAAAGAATGTCATCTGAGGCGACGAATATGGCCGCTGAATTGCGTGCAGAGGAAAATCGTCACATTGCCGGATAATCGGACCGTGACTACAAACGCGGGCATATGAAACGCCTTTCGGGATTACTTCCAGGAACTTTTCACCAGGGAGCCCGGTTCGACGCCTATTTTGCCTCGAGGCAGCTGAATCGGAAAATCTGGGAAGCGCTGAAACAGATTGGCCTGGATAAATCTCCGGGATTAGATGGCCTTCCCTACGAAGTTTACTTGAGGTAGTCGCCCGCGTTTTTCCTTTGCTGGAACTGATTTTCAACAACTGGATGAAGCAGGGGTCTATACCCCAACGCTTCACCAGGGGTGTGATCTAGTTGCTGCGTAAGGACAAGAACGGTGGGGATGAGTTAAATAATTTTTGCCCTTTGACTATGTTAAACACAGAGTTAAAGATTTTGGCGAAGATCGTAGCCAACCGTTTGCAACTTGTCCTGTCTAGTTTGATTGGCTCCGAACAGACTTGTGCTGTTAAGGGCAGGACTATTCAGGATAACGTGCATATGGTACGATGGATCTTAGAACAAGTCGACAGTGAAACCGCGCTGATCAATTAAGATCAGTCCAAGGACTTCGATAGGGTTGACCATCGCTTTCTGGAGGCTGTCCTTTCGGCGGCCGGTTGTGGACCCGAGTTTTGCTCCTGGATCCAACCTTTGTATGCAACCCCCGGTGCGCTGGTGGAGGTGAATGGGATAAGATCGGAGCCTTTCATATTGTCTCGCTCCATTCATCAAGGTTGTCCGCTTTCGCCTTTGCTTTACGTTCTTGCGTTGGAACCATTGTTTCGCAAGTTAAAGGCGAATCCGGTCCTGCGCGGAATTTCCCTGCCTGGGGCTACCACCTTAGCCAGGTATTCTGCTGATGACGTTTCTGTTCTTGTGTCGAGCAGAGCCGAGATTGACGAAGTCAGCAAAGAGATCAGTGGATATGATATGGTGACAGGGGCCAAGATCAACCGCAATAAATCTGTTGGCTTGCGGTTGGGTGCGTGGAAGGGAGTTTCTCTTCCCGGACCTTTCCTCTGGACGGATGGGCCGATCAAGATACTCGGCGTCTGGTTCGGTCCTGATCTCCAGTTGGAAATGAATTGGTCGGAGGTACAAGGGAAGTTCAAGATCGCGGTTAATCTGTGGTCTCGGAGGAAGCTTTCCTTGAAGAGGAGGGCGGAAGTATGTGTTTTACACATCTACCCGATTCTCCTTTACCGACTCTCTGTACTTCCACTTCCGTCTGTAGACTAATATTAATAGTAAGGCTCTTGTTCTCTTTCTTGTGGGGAGACAAGGCCGCTATGGTATCTCTGGAGATCTGTTGCCTTCATCCCGCTGAGGGTGGTCTGGTTATGCCTAGCACTGAGATTCGTCAATATATGCTTCGCATCAACTTTCTAGAACGAATGTGTCGCGGATCGGATCAGGAGGGCGCCTTCTGGAAGGAAGACGTTCGTAGACATTCCCATCCCTGAGAAGTGTGCACTCGTGCGCACTCGTGCGAGGAGGAGGCCGTAAACCCCGAGCCGAATGCTCCTTCTACCGCGAATGTCGTTGTGCTCTGAAAAACCTCTTACCGTCGTCGGATGGCCTCTCCAACGCACAGGGGTGTCTCGTAGAACATTGTATCAAGTGTTAGTCAGGGGGAGGTGTTCAGTATGATCTGATCGTCGAGCTCGGTTTTACGAATCAGGAGGCTTGCTCGATATGGACTTGGGCGCCTGGGTTGAAATGCCTCAATAATGATGAGGCATCACTCACCTGGCAGGTGATTCGTGGGGCCCTCTATGTCGCCAAAAGACTTGCTCAGCGGGCTTGGAGAAATCTCCAAACTGCCGTCGCTTGTGCAGGTTTTTTGAAGGCCTCATAGTCCTCATGCTGCAAGGAAAGTTCTTTGTCCTTGAGGACAGTTCTGTTTGTAGCAATGGGGTGCCGCTGATGACGATGCTTACTAGGTGTTATGAGAGTCGTGATTTGGACGACGCGTAAGAAGGAATTCTATGAGGGCGAGAAGTTCACTTTTTCCCAACTGATCTTGTTCTTTAAGCATCAGCTTAAAGTCAAGATTATGACGGAAAGGCGGCGGCTCATCTCATCAGAATTTGGCAAAAGGGGGGTGAATCTTGCGCGTATGTGCCGAGTAAAAGGGGCTGACCTGGAGTGGCATTTTGATGCCGCTTAGGCATCAGGATATTGTTTTCCTGGTTTTAACTTGGCCAACCCATCCCTGGATTTAGGATTGTGTATGTTTTGGGGTATTTTAGTTTTTCTTTTCTCTTCCAGTAAACATAGCTTGGGTGTGTATGCTCATTGGCCCCTTTTATTTCTGTCATTTTTTCCTTTAGTTTAACTCTCCATCCCCTACCTCGTTTAGGTGGTTAGTGATGTCAGTTCTCTGGTAGATGTGGGGTGCCTTTCGTTTCGTATGTGTGTTTTTCGAATTTGTGGTTGGGTCAGAATGAGTGCATGTCTGCGTGAGTGCTTGGGATGGATGTATGTTTTTTCTATTCTCTTATATTCCCGCATCAATTTCATCCAGTTAACTGATTTTTCCGCCATATTTAATGTTTGTGGGTTTTTTTTTATTACTAACATGATTTTGTTTTGTTCCTTGTAAATAGTTTATTACCATATTGTATATACATCATTGGGGTGTTTTAGCTTGTTGTTTTTATTATCCTCCCCTCACAGACAACGATTTGTACATATGAGGGTTATTTTGGATTTTCATTGAGACAATGTGGTATTTTGGTGAATGTAGTAAGAAAGTTAAGTATGAATGTGTTGTTTTGGTGCTAGGATTATTGTTTATGTATGTTTGGGTCAGTGGTTCTGCCTAGCTAAGTTATAAATTAAGACAAATGATGACCGCCCTTTTCCCCATCCCCTTTTTCGCACTTGTGCCACATTTACTGCATTATTTCAGTAATAAATATTACTGACAGGTTTTGATGGCTGAACAGTCGAACTCTCTGCCTTCGGGCAGAGAGGAACCCGGACGAGGCCTCCGCCGTTCGGAGTGGTATACTGTCCCTGAACCCGTTTTTACGGCTTCCAATAGGGAATATTTTTGGCCGAGCCTACGAGCTCGGAAATCCCACGTTAAACACGGCCTTGTGCCACATGTAACCCTCGTGTGGGTTGGCTATATATTACTACCAGCCTTTGATGGCTGAACAGTCGAACTGTCTGCCTTCGGGCAGAGAGGAACCCGGACGAGTCTCCGCCGAGGGCCAGAGTCTCGTACGGGGTGGTAGACTGTCCCTGAACCCGTTTTTGCGGGTTCCAATAGGGAATATCTTTGGCCGAGGCTACGGGCCCGTAAAGCCCACGTTAAACCCGGCCTTGTGTCACATGCAACCCTCGTTGGGGGATGGCTATATATTACTACCAGCCTTTGATGGCTGAACAGTGGAACTATCTGCCAGAAGGCAGAGAGGAACCCGGACGAGTCTCCGCCGAGGGCTAGAGTCTCGTTCAACCCGGCCTTGTGCCACAGGTAACCCTCGTGAGGTGGGGTAAATATTACTGCCATCCTTTGATATAAAAGATTGAAGAATTACGGAACAGCTGCTGGTGGTAAAGTCAGATTCAGTGTTGTGTCTGACTCGTGAGTGTTAATCTTTAACGTTGTTTCATTGAACAGATTACGTACTGCGCTGGATTCAACATTCATAGACTATGGTGAACATGGTCAACACAACATTTCGGCTGTTGTACGCTTCAGCCTTCTTTAGGTGTTTGGAATGTCTAACTGAACCCTTTATTTCGCTCACTGGGGTAGACTGTTCTAGTTCCACATGCCATGATTTAATGGATGTCAGTTATCAGTTATCTCCTGTTAATTTCCCTCTGAAAGTTCTCAGTTCGACTTTCCAACCACCTGAAGAAGGCCGGAGCGTACAACGGTCGAAACGTTGTAATAAATATTGCGACAAAGATGAGGGCAATAGTCCGAATAATTTAAATAATATACATAATACCTCATCTCAGAAATATGGACAGATACTAGTTAACCTTTATCTTTCAGTTCTACCAAAAGAGATACGTGGAATTGATGGTATCCCTTCAATAGGGCTTAAGATTTGTACTCCCGAAATAGAAATTGTTCTCTATAAACAGTGCAATAAGTGTCTTGCCTCTTCTTGGAAATCCTCTTCTGTTAACCGTCTTTATGAAGTCTTCTATTGCGCTGAATAAGGCAAGACCTTTCCATATAATAGTTGACTACACTCAGGTCTCTTGTGTTAAGTTATATGTTTAATTAAATTTATCGTGTGAGTACGACATATTATTTATTCACTCTGTATATGCAATAAACGTGGGCCGATTTATTTTTTTCAATATGAGATCTTTATTCTCGTTTTGGAACTGCTGTGTATTGTTGTGCAACAAAGCATGAACCATTTTCTTTCATCTCAGTAAAACTATGTTTTCGGCCTTTGAAATTACGAAACAGTCGGGGTATGACAATAGGCCGACGGAAAGGATCAATACATGAATAAATTGACGAATGAAACGGAAGCCGAAAAATACGAAAACAGGTCACGGAGACAGTCGAGTAACAGATACTTCCGTGCCGTCTGTTGAATAACTTATAGATTATTTTAATATTTGCTAAGCTTCAGGTCGTGTATAAAAACAGTATAAAATTATATACCCAAGTATAAAAAATTCGTCATTTTACTATATCCAAGCAAGTTTTAGTTCCATAAAACTTTCTGTGTATACTAATTAGAATCAGGGACAAAATTCGGCTGTTTAGGATCGGCTTTCCGATTCCTTCAAGCTCCTTTTCCTTTACTTTCACTCTCAGTAGTTCTCTTGCGTCTTAGTGGCATTATCGCCTTGCTAGGGGCGAATTGATAAAATTCAAAAATAAAAAGATATTTCATTATGGGGATGAAGTTGTTTCGTACCACTTTTCTGTTAAGTGGATTTATTTTTTTTATAGTAAGTATTATCGTTTGCAAGCTTCGGTGCAAGATCACAAATTACAATTTATTATTAACGTCCAGACAAAAATAGAAATAAATAGTTATTTTGAAAGGCGCACCCGATGTTATTGAGCAATTGTTTTCAAAATGTTATTTTCTCCTTTTATGCATTTACCATGAAAAATTGTATCTCTTTTGTTTTCCTTTACGCTTCTCCACACACACACACACACACACACACACACACACACACACACATATATATACATATATATATATATATATATATATATATATATATATATATATATATATATATATATATACATATATATATTTAAATAAAATCAGACCTAAAAATTTACTAAAATCTGATGATCCGCTGTCCTTTAAAAGGGCTGTGGTGAAATAATTTATTATATGGAACCTTAAAGTGGTCTGTTTTTATTTAAATTATTAGCTCTGATTTACATTGAGCTCTCTGGATTTTATCCTCCTTGGGTCTACCCATACGGATTACCTAGTTTTTCGTAAACTATATATATATATATATATATATATATATATATATATATATATATATATATATATACTTGCGCACGGTATATCTTTGTTATAAACACAAAGACACACACACTGTATTGAGCACTATAAGAATAGTATTTTTTGGTTACTGGAATTTATTCTGTATACACCAATCCTATATATATATATATATATGTTTGTGTGTGTGTGTGTGTGTGTGTGTGTGTGTGTGTGTGTATGTGTGTGTGTGTGTGTGTGTGTGTATGTGTGTGTGTGTGTGTGTGTGTATGTGTGTGTGTGTGTGTGTGTGTGTATCTGTGTGTGTGTGTGTGTGTGTGTGTGTGTATGTGTGTGTGTGTGTGTATGTGTGTGTGTGTGTGTGTGTGTGTGTGTGTGTGTGTGTGTGTGTGTGTGTGTGTGTGTGTGTGAGGTCATTAGAAATAAAAACAGCGGTCTTACATATATGCGACTTCACACATTTGAACATGACGAACGCCAAAAGCAAAATATGAACTGAAATCAAAGATTAGGAAACAGTTATTTCTTATATATAAATTTCACTTGTGCCGTCAACGTATAAGAAGTTTAAAATTATGTATAATACATATATTTGTTTTGAACAATGATGAAAAAATATCGCAAAAAAACCTATTGCTCGAAGATATCTAGAGACATGAGAAAAACAATGATTCTTCAACAGAATCGCCAAAGCATCCATGATGATGCAAAGGTGCATATAAAAAAATAGAATATCATACAACAGTTCAATATTTTTTCTCATTTAGTTCAGACACATAGACACACATCTATAACATGAAATAAAATAATATAAAAATTATAGCTATCAAATAATATACGCAAAGTTATATCATTTTATGTATATTAAATATAAAGGAATTTCGGTTAATAAAGTACTAAGTATAAGAGTATAGCGACAATTATTATTCACAGAAAAAACATTTAATACTTATCAAAGTTCAACTCTGAGTTTAGTAATTTTTGAATCACTTATAAGTACTCTTGAGAGGTATAGCATAAATATACTTTTATAAAATAGATTTTCTGTTCTCTTTTCAAACATTCTTCTCCAGTGTTCCGATGAGTGATAACAATTGCCAAATTCTGAGATGACCTCCTTTTGGTTCTGAACTTTGTTACTTGTATAGTACTAATAATTAAAACTATAATCGTCAGTTATTTCATAAATTTAAAACGGTGTAATTTGTGTAATTCATATATGTAAACGAGATTATTTCAGCCTTCTTTACTTGATAAATATGGATAACATTTAAAAGGGACAAGAAAAATAAGACCCCTATTAAAATCTTCCATTTCTTGTTCGTATAAATGTCAATAAATTCTTAAAACCATGGATTTCTTAGTTTGGTTCAGTAGAGACAGATACAAATATAGGAAAATTGATGGCTTAATTATCCAGATGACGATCAATGATTCCTTCCTTGTAGATGGTAAGCGACAGGGAGTTTTACAAGGAGTGGACTGAGTTAGTGCACCGAGCCTCTAAATCCAAGCGTACCCAGACACTGAGCCGTGAGATTATTTTTAATGTTTACACAGTACAATGTGCAAGAAGAACTCACGTTAGAGAGTTACTGAATGAGGTTGTTGAAAGTGGATGAAGGTTGCACGTGGACTTGATGAGGTTAAAACACAGAGAAACGTACTGCCGGCAGTATTTTTTACAAAGTAGCGCATCTTGAGAAGAATCTGTCCGTATTGAATTTTCTTTACAATAGAATATTAAGGGATTGAGGTTGATTGTAGTTTGTATACGTAACTTGGTGGGTGTTTGACTCTTGTGAAATGAAGGTTGAAAAGTGGTGATTAAGCAGCTCCAATCCAAATATGGCGACTATATGTTTTGCCTGTTCTGTCGTTCGTAAAGACAGAGCTTGATAGGAGGATTCGAAAACTTTCAGGTGTGGCACGAACACCAAACCCCTTTCCAGATAGATTGTATATATGACTTCCTCCAGTTCTGAAATTAGATTGACGTTCCATGTAAGGTGACACCTTGAGAGTACAGTCATTCATGACGGGAAAAATTCAATGATGAAACCTTACTTTTGGATTTAATTTTACAAACAAGTTTCCATCCGTCATTGAGCTGCTAAAGCGTGATCTGCGGATAACTCAGCTGTCAAGGGCTGGTCTTCTAGGTTTTCGTAGATGTCCTCATAATGTGTTCCGCATTTCATGTTTGAAGTCATTCCTAACCGATGATAAAATCTGATTCGTCTTACCTGGATTAAGATAAATTAAAATAAATGAAACTGTTGCATAGCGGTCACTTTTCAAATGAAAGGAGATTTTACACTTTAGTTGGAAAGCAATGTTCCAGAATCTGGAGGAAGAGTACAAAGAATCCTGGTTGCTTTATGTCCTGTATGAAGTTAGTGCAGTCTGCTGTTGACTCACTGTGTTTTATCAAATCTAAAGTAAACGCAGACAAAATAAACAGTGTATTTTCGATCACTTCCGGTTTCTTTTTCAGGGGAAGGGAATTGTTCACTACTGTTGCGTTTTTTTTTCCGTCTCCAGCTTCCATTCTTCAGATACCCACAATTCGTCACACACTTAGTCAACCACTGATAATTTTTCTTTGATCTGTGAGGTACAGTAGTTGTATTTTTGTTTCTAGGAGGAAGGACAATGGACAGAAAATATAGATGGTGATTTTCAACCGATTGGGAAAAAAAAGCATCGCCAGGTGTAAGCTTAACTTACTAAGTAATATAGGAGAGGTATTGCATTGTTAACTTTTCTAATTCTTGCAGTGGTCTTGAGTTTCTCCCTACCTTATTGGTCTTGTATCAAAACTGAAACGAAGGCATCCCACCCCTGTCAGAATTCCACACCCACGTCGTTTAAATGATTCAGTTTGAGACATCAGAATTTTGACCACTAATTTACCATTTTTGGGCAGCCTACCTATTCTCTAACAACGCTGCCAAAACTAACGCAAACTGGTTTACTCACCATAATCCTACTGTGCGTGACTGGTCAGCCAAATCGCTTAACATAAACCACATAGAAAATCTATGGGGTATCGCCACAATTTACATGAGGGACACATGACCCAACGATATAAATGAGATGAAGAATAATATGAAATAATAAAACATCGATAAAAAATTCAGAACTGTTGGTCGACGCCATTCCACACCTCATTGATGCAGTAAATCATGTAAAGGAAGCCCAGAACGTTTAGTGAGTAAATGAACGAAAATATCTGAAAAAAAAACGGTATTTCCCTATTAGAAATCATTTCTGTTGAAATATTCTAATATTTTGAGATCCTTGCTATAAACCGTAATCATAAAAATTAGTTAAAAATAACTTGAACTATTTAACTTACATCGAATGAATGTAGAATATACGAAAATTTACATTTGGAATTAAATTTCGAAAAAAATTAACATTTCTGAGTATAATCAAGTTTTCATTAAATGTAAACGTATATCTGAAACTTCTCTAAATCGTGTTTCTGATATAAACAAAATTTGTCAGCTTAGCAGTTTTCGAAAAGATTTTACTGTAACATTGTGGGTGTAAAATAAAAGGGCAATAATTTAAAATTGAGGATTAAATTGAAGAATATCGAACTAATAAAGACTCACGCAGGTTGTTGAATATATATCGTATTTTCGCAATACTATATATTTAACAGAATCAGTTGACGGACACAATTTCCGCAAGACAAAAGAAAAAGGTACGATGTGGCGGGATATATGCATTGGTCCGTGAATTGACGAAACAGTAACAAGCTAAAAGGCACGATATCCTATTTAAGAAAGACTATCTTCCTTTCCGGATTCTCAAGAGATATTTATTGGCCTATTAGAGAGCAGATGAGTGTAGGGAAGTTCTTTCACTCACTGTACATTGTCCGTCACCGGCAAACAGTCGGCAACATTTCCGAACAGCTGCCATCAACATTGACCAACACAAAGTCATTTACTTTGTGACTTTTATTAATTAAAGAAAACTTTGCGCATGCTGTAATGGTTGCAACTGATTGTCACTGAGAAATGCAGACGGTGCGGTTCTGTGGTACTGACCTGAAGATAGCCGATGGGAAACACTGCGAAACAACGTCCGTAGCTCGTCGAACATCAGATCGAACTACACAGAATGTCAAGACAATATAAAATATCTAGGTGGGATCCACGATGCGAAATCTTACCCGACGTACACTGGTGTTTTAGCTAGTTACTATGATGATTTCGCGTTTATGATATTTAGAAGCAAAATTATTATATATTCGAGAATAACAACTTCTATATATGAGAGCACCGGTCTACGTACAGAGGCATTTCAACAGAATCAATTATGGGGAAAGTACTATGAAAGTCACCTTCCTATGATCCAATGAAAGTCTATGCAAGGCAACTCCTCACCTTCTTTAGCTGTCGTTTTCGTAAGGGTGTAATAATGGTATATATGTCATGAGACTACGCCATGAAACTGCACACACAGGCTAATAGTAAATTCTGTGCAAACTATATTGACCGCCCGACAGTATATGGACACACGAATAGAAACCTATTCATTCAGGAGAAATCAACTTCCAACTTCTGATTCCAGTGAATGTAAAGACCGGATAGAGGAAATATATTGGCCCACAAAGTCATACATTTCTGGGGAAGACCCCAAAAACGAGTTCTTGCAAACCTCGAGATTCACTTGACCTCCCACAGGGCCAGGTTGTGACACAAGGTCGAGTTTAACGTGGGAAGGGGAGGGGGAATGGACCCGAGTTTTCACCCGGGTCGCAGTGCTTTGGCTTTAGCTAGTCATAGCTGGTCTTAGCTGGTCATAGCTTGTCCAAGCTGGTCAGAGCTGGTCATAGCTAGTCAGACGTAGCCACGATACTACCAGCGCAGGGACGAATCCCTGCCGCCGGCCTGTATCGGAGAAGGAATCCCGGCCCCATAGGCGATCATTCAGTGAGTAATCTGCGAACAGATACTACACGGGATTTACTTGACCTCCCACATGGCCAGGTTGTGACACAAGGTCGGAGTTTAACGTGGGAAGGGAGGGGGAATGGACCCGAGTTTTCACCCGGGTCGCAGTGCTTTGGCTTTAGCTAGTCATAGCTGGTCTTGGCTGGTCATAGCTTGTCAGACATAGCCACGATACTACCAGCGCAGGGACGAATCCCTGCTGCCGGCCTGTATCGGAAGAAGAATCCCGGCCCCATAGGCGATCATTCAGTGAGTAATCTGCGAACAGATACTACACTTTGATCTTAGCCTTGGGATTTACTTGACCTCCCACAGGGCCAGGTTGTGACACAAGGTCGAGTTTAACGTGGGAAGGGGAGGGGGAATGGACCCGAGTTTTCACCCGGGTCGCAGTGCTTTGGCTTTAGCTAGTCATAGCTGGTCTTGGCTGGTCATAGCTTGTCCAAGCTGGTCAGAGCTGGTCATAGCTAGTCAGACATAGCCACGATACTACCAGCGCAGGGACGAATCCCTGCCGCCGGCCTGTATCGGAGAAGGAATCCCGGCCCCATAGGCGATCATTCAGAGAGTAATCTGCGAACAGATACTACACTTTGATCTTAGCCTTGGGATTTACTTGACCTCCCACATGGCCAGGTTGTGACACAAGGTCGAGTTTAACGTGGGAAGGGGAGGGGGAATGGACCCGAGTTTTCACCCGGGTCGCAGTGCTTTGGCTTTAGCTAGTCATAGCTGGTCTTGGCTGGTCTTAGCTGGTCATAGCTTGTCCAAGCTGGTCATAGCTAGTCAGACGTAGCCACGATACTACCAGCGCAGGGACGAATCCCTGCCGCCGGCCTGTATCGGAGAAGGAATCCCGGCCCCATAGGCGATCATTCAGTGAGTAATCTGCGAACAGATACTACACTTTGATCTTAGCCTTGGGATTTACTTGACCTCCCACATGGCCAGGTTGTGACACAAGGTCGAGTTTAACGTGGGAAGGGGAGGGGGAATGGACCCGAGTTTTCACCCGGGTCGCAGTGCTTTGGCTTTAGCTAGTCATAGCTGGTCTTTGGCTGGTCTTAGCTGGTCATAGCTTGTCCAAGCTGGTCAGAGCTAGTCAGACTTAGCCACGATACTACCAGCGCAGGGACGAATCCCTGCCGCCGGCCTGTATCGGAGAAGGAATCCCGGCCCCATAGGCGATCATTCAGTGAGTAATCTGCGAACAGATACTACACTTTGATCTTAGCCTTGGGGCCGCGTAGAGACCGAGATCTCGTGATTCCTCGAGCTCTTGCAAACCTCATACGATAAGGAGGAAACGAGAGCTCCAGTCATATTTGCAACTTGCTAGGCTATACTTGCCGCATATACAAGTAAATATGAAGAGACTGGAGTTAATCATTCAGCATTAAATCAACAAATTCTCTAATAGAAAACAGCGTTCCTCCTTTCCTCTTGTGGGCAGCGCACTAATAGTAAGGTGATGTCCATGCTAATGAAATACGTATATACAGTTAAAAAACTTTTTTCTCGATGGTGATTGTAATGAATGTTGAGTTCGTAGAGAAAGTAGATACTATTATTGACGTGAACCCCCGTAAATCTATGAGAGACATTGCCTATCAGCTACGTGGGTCGGAGTCAAAAATATAAACGTGTGTTTGCACGAAGATGTCAGATGCAGATAAAGAGATGACAGACCACGTTCGGTAGTACTCGGGAGAACCACGTGATGCAGTCGAATCCTTTGCTAAACAATATACTTTCAGGATCATGTTATCCCTAACATTTGGCTTCCGAGTTTTCCAGATATAAACCTTCGGGACTATTACTTCTGGGGCGTCGTTGAAAGGGAGACCAAATAATATGCTTGCAATGCCAAGGAGACTGCTTTCAGGGATGACACGTATAATCGACCATTTAAATTACCAAGAGGAGATATATGGCATAAAAGCCGTAAATGGGGAAAACTATTATTACATTGCTAACCATTACACTAAATCGAAGTGCACATATATATTACCTCAGTTTAATTCGTATACATATCTACCATGATATCACGCACCACCCTAAAACAAATATTCGCATAATACATATATTAGGAGATAATACAAAAATACTCTACAACGCTCAATACGCGGAAAGATTTTAAATAAAACTAGAAGATATTATTATACAAAATAAACACTACACAATGAATAAAATATCATTCATCACTGGAGAAGACATGTTAAATTGCACATGATACATAGTAGTTTTAAGATCATGTTACTTCTACTAGTTGGCTTACTTGTTCTCCGGATTTAAACCTCTGGGACTATTATTTCTGAGGCTTCGTTGAGAAGGAGACAAAAGGACATGTTTACAGTACCAATGACTCATTGAAGACTTCTACCAGGGATGGCACGTGTAAGAGACCATTTATATTACTAAGCGGAGCTTAGATGTAGCATAAAGCTCGTAAGTTTGGTTTGGTTTGGTTTGTTTTACGGCATATCAACCACATTGGGTTATTTAATGCCGACAATTTTTATTGCTGGTAATTTTTTTTCTTCAAAAATGTATCGCTGGTTATATGCTCTCAAAAGATGTATAGCTGGTAATTTTTTTTCAAAAATGTATAGTTTGGTACGATTTGTTTTAGGACCTATCAACGCCAATGGGTTATTTAATGCCGTCAAGATTTTTATTGCTGGTAATATTTTATTTTCAAAAATGTATAGCAGGTAATAATGTTTATTCGAAAATTTATTGATTGTAATCATATTTTTACAAAGTATTTCTGGGATTAAACCCATTTTTCAATTTTTATAGTTTTTGACCCCAGTTGGGGGGTTAACTATTTACCCATAGCTGTAACCCTAACAGGTGCTACCACCACGAGTCAGGGTGGACCTGGGGACACCAGCAATTAAGAGGTAGTTTCAGGCTACCTCCTGATCAGAGGCCTTGATATTGGACGTTGTTTATCGCCATACCCAGGGAGGGCCCGCAACTATGGAACACCTATTACTACATTTGTAACAATTACACTTCGTTGAAATGCTGGTATATATCACTTCAGTGCAATTTATGCACATATTGGCCAGTACATCACGAACAACTAAAGGGCAATTATCCAAATAAGACAAATATTTGTGGATAATGCCTAATATTGTACAGCACACAATGTGAGGAAAGACTGAATACCCCAGAAGGTATTATTAAAAAAAAT